>JASPKZ010000902.1:0-123919 GCA_030220185.1 Diploptera punctata | reverse complement strand
TGGATAATAATGAAGTCGAGTTTAGAGCAATATAAATTTAGATTTCTTTTAAAAGATGCCAATGTCCGGCAGCCCCTTATTTCTTGTGGTAGGGAATTCCAGTTGCGAGAAGTGGAGATGGTATATGACATGGAGTGATGTGATGTCCTATGTTGCGGTATATTAAGTAAGAGACTATGTTGTGATCTTGTGTTTAAGTTATGGTTTGAGGATAGATACTGGAAACGGGATAATAAATAATTGGGAATCGAGGTATGTAGGATCTTAAATAAGAGAATTAGACAGTGCGATTTTCTTCTCTCTTTTAGATGTAGCCATGACAATTCGTGGAATAATGGAGAAATGTGATCGTATTTTCGAACATTAAATATGAATCTGATACACATATTATGGACACACTGCAGTTTGTCCGACAATCCGTCACTTACGTCAGTTAGTAGAACGTCACACTGTTATTGTTGATGTGCATCGTAATTTGAGATTCCCGCATACAATCTTGGTTTCTATGAAAACAAAATAAATCTCAATAGGCTACTTTAAAAGTGACCAAAAGCACTAGTGCGGTAAGTAAAACCATTTTTTTTAAATATTGTTATTGATACAGCAATTTGTAATGTTAAACTGAAAATATATAAAACTATTATTCTACCAGTTATATTATATGGGTGCGAAACATGGACTCTTACTTTAAGCGAGGAAAGGAGATTACAAGTATTTGAGAATAAAGTACTTAGGAAAATTTTTGGACCAAAGAGAGATGAAGAGGACAGGTGATTGGAGAAGAATACATAACAATATCTACATGGTCTTTATAGGAAGCCAGATATAATAAGAACAGTTAAGTCTCGTAGACTGCGATGGGCAGGACATGTTGCACGTATGGGAAATGAAAGACTTACATGGAAGCTTCTGGTAGGAAAGCCAGAGGGAAAACGCCCAGTTGGTAGACCAAGAATGAGGTGGGAGAATAACATTAACTATGATTTGAGGGAAGTAGATTATACAGGGAATGATTGGAAAGGATTAGCTCAGGATAGGGATGTATGGAGAGCTTATGTCCGCGCGGCCATGAACCTACGGGTTCGATAGTGCCAGTGAGTAAGTAAGTACAGCAATTTGTATTAATTTCGGATCACATCCAGCTTTCCACTCCTCTTCTATTTCATCATCACTGCACACATCGTCTAAAACTTTCTCCATAATCAGAAATAAATCCCAAATCAAATTGGGTTTACAGTTTTAACAAATATAATATATGAATAATGCTTATTGTTTCTCCATAGCCGAATCACCTTCTGAAATCTGACATTTATCTTCAAATATACTTGTTAAAATTTTAGCTAAAACAAATACACTGGGCAGGACATGTTGCACGTATGGGGAATGAAAGACTTGCATGGAAGCTTCTGGTAGGAAAGCCAGAGGGAAAACGCCCAGTTGGTAGACCAAGAATGAGATGGGAGAATAACATTAACTATGATTTGAGGGAAGTAGATTATACAGGGAATGATTGGAAAGCATTAGCTCAGGATAGGGATGTATGGAGAGCTTATGTTCGCGCGGCCATGAACCTACGGGTTCGATAGTGCCAGTGAGTAAGTAAGTAAGTAAAACAAATACACATAGTGCAGTACTCATGTGGTAAGCACATAACGGAATCTCGGAAATTTAAAAAAACTCGGTGCAAGCGCCTTGTTTTTTTCAAACTTTTCCTCGATCCGTATCAAGTATTTACCGCACTCGTATCGCAAAATACTATTTTTTTCTGTTTTCTTTTCATTTATTATTTCAATTGTCTCTGGCAGGATATATTCTTCTTGACCATAAAACAAATGATTATATTAGTCAGTCCACCGCTGTGGTCTCGAGGTAGCGTGATGCCTTGTCACGCAGCGGGCCCGGGTTCGATTCCCGGTCGTGACAGGCTACTGGGTGAGGTTTTTTCGGGGGTTTTCCTCACCTGTAAGACAAATGTCAGGAAGCTTAAGGCCCAACGGTCCCCGAAAATCATCCGGCGATCATCATCCTTCACCGGTGTGGAAAGCAACGGGAAGCTACCACACCTATAATTCGCTAGTAAAGCTGCAAAGTATAGCATGAAAATGCTATGATTGCAGTGAAAGACCTGCCCTCGGGCAGAATTAGGCTACTATGGATGATTGGATATTAGTCAGTGGATTGTTTGGGCGCAGGAGGGTGTTGTAATCCTGCTAAATAAATAAATAAAATCATCATCATCAACATCAAGGCTTAGGCCCTCTAGCCCGTTCCTACTTCAAGAGATTTGATCTTTCCATCTAGCTAGTAAATGGTCTTCCTTGACTTCTATAACCTGTGGGTCTGTAGTTAAAATCATTTTAGAAGGTCTATCATCTGACATTCTTAGTTGATGTTCGTACCAATTTTGTCTTTCTTTGTCAATATTATTCGTCAATTTAAAAATATTTACTTTATCTCTTATCTCAGAACTTCTTTTCTGGTCCATAAGGGTGTAGCCTGCCGCTGCCTCTATTTTTTTTCCTATCCGAATGAGTCAAAGTCCAATTTCCACTGCCATAGATAATAGTAAGAACGGTCATGACTTTATAAAATTTCAGTTGAGTATACTGAGTTGTTTTATTCTGAGTTTATTAATTATTATTATTTATTATTATTATTATTATTATTATTATTATTATTATTATTATTATTATCTGAATAAAACTGCACTAGAGTAGGTATTCAATTTATTTTAAAATATCACATTGACGAAACCTGTAATTTTATTACCTTTTTAAAAATAATTTCTGGTAGGCCTACTTTTTGTGAGTACAGGTTTCTGCTCTAAATCTAATTAATTTCGATTTATAATACTTGATTTAACATAGACTGTTACATTCTCCAAATGATGAACAAGATATGCAACTTTGTATTTAAAAAGTATCTTCTTGACGGGTTTTTATTGTAACTAATGAAACAACTTTTTTTTTTACCACTTGATGATTTTGTAAAGGTATTTTTCATCTTACTGGATAATCCTGGTCATGTTTTAACTAAGCATGTATGTAATACAAAAAATATGTAAAAAAGTAAGAAAAAAAAGTTGAATGGTCAACAAACTCCTTGAGGATAGAATCAGATAGTTCGCGAGGCGTTATTCGTATGTCGTTAACAGATCATGATAAGCAATAAAATTGCAAATTATAGTGTTCGTAGACATTGTAGGTAACTGCGCATGCGTCGAGATTGATTATATGATCGCGTGACCAAATGAGGCGACAAACATCTTCAACTATTTTGTTGCTTAACTTCTCTCATTTTTCATATATTTTTTTTTAAATAAGATTTATTTTCTTTATTAGGTTGATATTTTTATTTAATGATTCTCTTTAACAACTTAGTGGGCCGCGGTGGTCTAGTGGTTACGTTCCTTGCCTCAAGGGGTTCAAACCCGGTCGGGTTCGTTGGATTTAGGATGGAAAAATCCTAGGGACAGCTCCTCCGGAAGGGATTTTAAGCCCCGGGTCCCAAGTCTGAAGATTCTTCTTCTTCTTATTATTATTATTATTATATTATTATTATTATTATTATTATTATTTATTATAATTTGTAGGATTTTCATCCTGTTTATTTCCAAATTCTTCGAGTCTCCATGGGGAAGAAATTTTCTCATGGTATTTCTTCGGCCAGTATGGGACCGGTGTCCACCCAGTATCGTGAGGCATTTGGGTAGCTACAATAAATAGCGGTTCCAGGTTGAGAAAACCAGCTATAACGGCTGTGAGACTCGACATGCTGATCACATGTCACCCCTACACAGGCTAGATGATCATCTACCTCGTGATTGACACGTGTGGATGTGAGGCCAGCAGCCGGGTGGTAGGCTAAGTCGTTTTTCACCTCGCTATTTATCGAATTATGTTTACCAAAATTAAGAAAGTTCCTCCTTTTTAATATTCTGAACGGGTCAGATCATTATTTTGCAGTGACTGACTCTCCAACAAATACATTGAATATAGCAAATAATGAACAGATTCCTTCGACCTACACATTTGATAATTGTGTGTTCAATAATTGTGTTTTTAAATAATGATTTTACTGAGTTGTTTCCTAAAGAAATTAATTAATAACCTATAATGTTGCTTATTTTTATTATATAGACCTACAACTTTCTTCATTAGAGGATCGCCTCAAGGACAATGTGATACAGACAATTAATTTTCGAAATTGGTTAATATACAGTTACATGTGTTTCATTTTTCCTCCACTAGTGTGCATTCTTACATATTGCTATCTTAGTTTGGTTATCTCTGATTGCGATCCTGTTTGGCAGTAAATCCTATGATCAAGTTGCAGTGAACTAACATAACCACACATTTCTGATTTGTTTTCAAACATCGCTGTTTACATTAATTATATAAATATTTTAAAATACCGGTAACTATATTTAAATAGCGATTTTTGAGTAAAAAGCTTAATTTTATTCGTTAAATAGTCCTAACAAATGCCACTATTGATTTCCAAATCCTCTAGATATATCGGAAATCACTCGTGGCATTATGACTATTTAACTCATGCCCCAAATGGGAGTCAATGACCTTTTTCTTTTGCACTTCCTTAAACAAATTATTTTCCAGTAAATGACGTTCCAGAAAAATCTAATTGACATATTTACATCATAGGACATCAGAAATTAATTAATACCTATAACGTTGGTTATAAATTTCTCCACTAGGGTGCTTTCTTACAATATTGCGATCCTTTGGCAATAAATAATATGATCTGGTTGCAGTGATAAACAAAAGAAGCGTACCAATCGTTTCTCATTTGTTTTCAAACATCGCCATTTACATTAAATATATAAATATTTTAAAATAACTATAGTTAAATAATGATTTGTGAGTAAACAGCTTAATTTTATTCGTTAAATAGTCCTTACTGTTCGACAAGGATGTGGACTATCTCCACTCTTATTTAATAGATATATTAACACAATAGTGCAAGAATGGAAACAAACAGTAAATAGTGGAATTTCAATAACTAGGAATAAAATAATTCAAACAATATTATATGCTGATGATCAAATAATATTATCAGATTCCGAAGATAGCTTACAAATAGCAGCGTATCAATTATTCAAAATTGCCAGCAAATATAATATGAAAATTTCCACTTCAAAATCCAAAACAATGGCAATGTGTGGAAAAAACATACAACGGGTGAAAATTGAGACTGATGGAGAAATCATAGAAAAAGTGTCAGATTTCTCTTACTTAGGAAGTGTATTTGCAGAGTATAAGAGTGACATTGATTCAAAATTACAAAAATATAATAAAATGAATGGGGTAATACGAAGACATTTTGGTAAACAGATGAGGACAGAGACAAAACTAAGATTATATATATAGGCTAATTTGGATTTTTAAATAAAAGAAACTCTCATAAACTTCAAGTAAGCCAAATGCGCTTCTTACGATCATTGTTAGGAGTTAATAGACTGGATCACCAAAGGAACACTATTATCAGAGGAAAACTTGGAGTAACAAGTTTAAATGAAGATATACAAAGGTACCAACAAGAACGGAAAAATCATCTGAGGAGAATGGCATGAAATAGACTTCCAAAATTGGCATTCCAATATACCCCAACTGGACATAGGGACCAAGGAAGGCCAAAACATCGGTGGAAAGATCAAGACCGTCTTCGCTAGGTTTACCGTACAGGCCACATGGCCTAAAACGAATTTGTTCATGATGATGATGATGATGATGATGATGATGATTAAATAGCCCTAACAAATGCCACTCTTGATTTCAAAATTATCTAGATAAATTAACTCCTCACTTCGTGAGTCGTGAATTTATCGATAATTTGGAAATCACTCGTGGAATTAGTTATGATAATTCTGAATTTCTTCAACTATATTTTTAATTTTTAATTTATTGCGTATACAACAATAAGCAAGTGGATGGAGTTTTTGGAAAATTTACCGAAGAGCAGAGCAGGTAATCAAGATGCACGATGACTAATTAAGGGATATCAAGTTGGCAATTGGAAGGAAATACAGTGTAAAACAAAATAATTACACGGATGACATCATAAGCAGGTGGACGAACAGAATCTGAGTTTGCATGTCCGAACACGTTTTGCTACTTTCTTTGTACGTGGAAAGAAGAAGGAGGAGAGCCAAGTCAAGGAAGTCATTGTGAGCGAGAAGTTAAAGAAATCCATTTTTCTACTTACGTTAATCCTTACATTGTATGTAAGGTTGCGTTTCCTTTACAGCTTTTCTTTAAGGTTTCTTACGTTGAAAGACAAGCATGATGTAATATTGCGAAAAAAATATATTGTGGGGGAAATCCGAGGTTTGAAAAAAAAAATTGCTACTCTACATTTCAAATTTTTATTTATTTTTTATTTTGTTGAACTAAATTGACAATATCAAACCTTTTTGAAGCACGAAAGTACATAATAATAATAATAATAATAATAATAATAATAATAATAATAATATCATCGTTAAATTCCATATGGTGGGATAAGCATATTTGGAAAGACACAAAAAAATATATTGGTAAAACATTGGTGGAATCTGTTGCAATGTACGGAAGTGAGGTATGGACAATCAATAAGTAGTACAATAGACTAATAGCTCTAGAAATGGATTATTTACGGAGAAGTGCCAGAAAGTCTAGAATAGAACATGTCACAAATAAGGAAATTAGAAACATAATGGAAGCAGAAGAAAGCATACTTGAAAGAATTGAGGAGAAGGAATTAAAGTGGTTAGGACATGTTTTAAGAATGGAAGATGGGCGATGGCCGAAGCAACTATATGAATGGCATCCGAACAGAGAGAAGAAAAGAGGCAGACCAAGGTTAACATGGAAGGAAAACATGAAGACAGTAATGCAAGCTAGAGGACTAAGCATCGAAGATGCCCAAGACCGTAGGCTTTGGAGGTTTGGCACGGGAAGACGGCAGCAGCTGTAAAAACCCGAAGATAGAATAGAATAGAATAATAATAATAATACTGTACCTTTACAAAAGTTGTGGGAAGCATTAGAAGATATGGCCATAAATGATACAATTATTAATGCAATAAAAAATTTGTATAAAAATGCAGTATCTAAAATTAAAATTGGAAAATATATATCAGAAGAAATTAAAGTAACAAAAGCCTTCATCATGGTTGTAGCATATCACCAACATTATTTAAGATATTTATACATAAAGCGCTGTCAAACTGGAGCAAAAAATGTTCAGGAATGGGAGTACCAATTGGAGATGGATCAACAGATACAATATATACACTGTTATTTGCGGATGACCAGATAATAATTGCTCAAGAATATGAAGACATGGAGTTTATGTTCAGAAAATTATTGGACGAATACGATAGATATGATAAATAAATTTAGAGAAAACATTTTATATGGGATGTGGAGCCGAAAGCCAAGATTTGATATTAGAAGATGAAAAGGGGTGTATTAGAGGATGTGAAGAATTTGAGTATCTGGGAGTAAAATTAGATAAAGAGGATAAACAAGAAAGTGATATTAAGAACAGAATAAATAAAGGTAGAGCAATAACAGCAATGATGAATGGAGTCCTATGGAACAGACATATAACCAGGAAAAATAAGTTACAAATATATAATTCAATAGTGAGAAGTACTGTCACATATGGAGCTGAAGTTTGGAAACTCAACAAAAACTTGGAACAAAAACTTATGTCGATGGAAATGGATTTCTTGAGGAGAGCAGCAAGATGTTCAAAATTAGGCAAAATAAGAAATAGTGTCATAAGAGAAATAATGAATATTCGTTATTCAATAGTAGATAATATACAGTTTAAGCAATTAAATTGGTATGGGCACGTACGACGAATGCAAGAAGAAAGATTACCCAGGAAAACATTGGAATGGTGTCCACCTGGAAGAAGGAGGAGAGGAAGACCTCTAAACTCGTGGATGCAGGAAATAAGGACTGGAATGGGAGCAAGGGGACTGGAGGATATGGATTGGATGGAGGGAGACGAGTGGAAAGAAAAATAAAACTTTAGGCACAGAAAGATGTGTAAACATTAAAATTCTGTATATAAATAAAAATAAAAATAATAATAATGATATTAATATTAATAATAATAATAATAATAATAATGTTTTATTTATTCTGGTAGAGTTAAGGCTATATGGCCTCCTCTTCCACTCAACCAGCACAAATTACAAATATAATTTATTTAAGAGTATAGATTATATATGCACTATACTAATTATAAAGGGTAAAAAATATATTAAGTGTTGCAGTGTAAATTTCATGTACAAACAACATTTTATACGATGATATTAGATAGATAGATCGTCTGTTGATTAATGTCTTTGACATCGTCCGATTCCCAATAGCCAATTTTGTCGGTCCATCCAATCTCCTGGTTGTAGATGTTTCTCCTTCATGTATAAATATATTCCCTGACTCCAGGAGGTTTTAGGTCTCCCTCTGCCTCGTCTTCCCTCAGGTTTCCATTCCAAAACACATTTTGGTAGCCGATCTTCTTCCATTCGCTGGACATGTCCGTACCATCTTAATTGCTGAGTTTTAATATAATCTAAAATAGTGTCTTCAATTTTCATTTTCTCCCTTATAACTGAGTTACTATTTTTTTCTCTTCTTGAAATTCTTGCTGCCCTTCATATAAAATGTTTTTGTTGTTAATGGCCAAAGTTCTGCTCTTAAGTAATTAATTTATGCTTTTAACAATTATGTGATATATTATATATGATAATAATACTGTAATAATAATAATAATAATAATAATAATAATAATAATAATAATAGGCCTAATAGTATAAATATGATACATTATACTTGAAACACAATTAATATATATATATATATATATATATATATATATATATACCTTATGCTGGGTAATGATGAAGCCAATGTAGGCCTATACACTACCTAACAAATCGTTAAGAACGCCAGTATACTTGGTTAGAAAATTTCTAATCTTACAAATGTTATTTGAATGTCCCGTATTTGATTACCAAAGACATGAATTTATTACTAAATTAGAATATTGTCAAAATAGATTTTAACTGCATTTGACATATATTCCATATAGCCTATAAGAAATGTTTTTTTTTTTTTTCAAATGCACCAGGTTTGTCTTTCGACATTCCTGGTTTATCTTCTGGCATGGCGTACTTCTGAGGTTGGGGCGCCTGGAAGGCGGGATTAGGTTGCCCCGATGATATGATGGGTGATGATGATGATAATGGTGCGCCAGGAGAGTCCCTAATCCTAAGCTTAACCTAAGATGAATATGAATGATGATGATTGCGATGGCCATATGATTCCGGGGACCGTTTGGGCCTTAAAGTTTTCCTGACATTTGTCTTACAGGTGAGGAAAAACCCCGATAAAAACCTCACCCAGAAAAATGTCCCGACCGGGGATCGTGGCATTACTTATGATGATGTAGTATTATTGGCCGATAGCGATGAAGTGCATAAATAAATTAAACATAGGCTCAATACTGGAAATGCGTGCTATTATACATTACATGGACTCCTGTCGTCCCAGTTCCTTTTAAAAAACGTTAAACTGAAAATATATAAAAGTGTTGTTCTCCCAGTTATATTATATGGATGTGAAACATGGACTCTTACTTTAAGGGAGGAAAGGAGATTGCGAGTATTTAAGAATAAAGTTCTTAGGAACATTTTTGGACCAAAGAGAGATGAACAGTCAGGTGAATGGAGAAGACTGCATAACAGTGAGCTATTTTGTCTTCATAGGAAGCCAGATATAATAAGAACAGTTAAGTCTCGTAGACTGCGTTGGGCAGGACATGTGGCACGAACGGGGAATGAAAGACGTGCATGGAAGCTTCTTGTAGGAAAACCAGAAGGAAAACGCTCAGTTGGTAGACCAAGAATGAGGTGGGAGAATAACAAACCATGATTTCAAGGAAGTAGATTACACAAGGGAAGATTAGAAAATATTAGCTCAGGCCATGAACCTACGGGCTTGATAGTGCCAGTGAGTTAAAGAGTTTTGGTTAATAATGGAAATTCTAGCGCAAATTATTGTGTTAATAATGAAGGTGAGCCCCCCCCCCGAGATTGCAGGAGAATCATAGCAACAAGTTGAATCTTGCTTGCTACGAGGGCAGGTGCTGGTCGATGCATTCCTCCAAGACTTTTTGAAAGGTGGCCACCACTACTACTACTACTACTACTACTTCTAGCGCTAGGAGACCATCTGCCTCTGTGATGTGTGGGAACGAGAATGTCGGCACTGTTCCCACGATTCCTCTGCACTCCTCCGCCCCACAACTCGTGGCTGGCACACACCTGCCACGGGCCCTCACGTTACTCTACAAGGAAAAGTGGCATATGTTCTCACTGTGCTCTACATTGTGCAAATTCTTCCTGGTTTCTTACGAGAATTATCCAAAGGAGTTGGGGGTATGATGTCCTGAAACGGGTGTCAGAAGTGTGCTGTATGTGAAAATGGGGAGCTACCCCCCCGTTTTATTCAGAAATTTTATTAAATTTCCCCCATAAAATATTTTTTGTTATATAACCTACTCTGTTTTGATCACTGACCTTACCCTAGCAAACTGCTGTTTTCTGAGGCACAGGGCCAATAAGTCACATTTTGGCCTCCAAATTAAAAAAAATAATAAATTTGTATTATTCAAGAAAATGAAAATAATTTGCAGTACTTTTTACATCAATTAAATTACTTATGCCAAGAATATAATTTTAAAATATCAAAGGAAAAAACGAAAATAATGGCATTTTGAAGAAGTGAACATATAAGATCAAAAATCATAACAGACAACAAACCTCTGGAACAAATAACAAATTTTAATTATTTGGGTTGTAATTTTACTATAAACACAAAAACTGAAAGAGACGTAAATGTGAAACTGTCAAGATTTCAAATGATATGTGGAACTATAGGCCCTACATAAAACATCAAAGAACAAAACAAGAAGAGATACTAGATTGAAGTTTTATAAAACATTGGCAGTTCCTGCATTACTTTATGGGAGTGAAACCTGGGTAATGACCAAAAAATTACAAAGTAGAATACAAAGCGTAGAAATGAACTTCCTTAGAAGAACAAAGGGCTGCACAAGAATGGGTCGGTTAAAGAATGAAGATATAAGAACAGAATTAAATATAGGCCTATATTCATTAAATGATAAAATCAAAGGATATAGAGAAAAATGATTTAGACATATAGAAAGAATGAACGTAACAAGATTACCAAAAACAGCATTTAATTACAAACCAAGGGGTTCAAGGAATGTAGGAAGGTCAGTGAAAAGATGGACACAACAACTGTGAGGCGGAACAGGCCTTTTGCCTAGCCCGTGAAGTGAAGAAAAAGTGAAGAATAAATTTGTACTGTTGTCTAAATAATTTCATATAACCACAATAGTAATATGACAAAAGAGAGAAATTTTGAAGAAGTTACTCAATTCAAATACCCAGGAACAATAATTACAAGCAGGAATGAGGTGCACAAAAAAATTAAACATAGGCTCAATTCTGGAAATGTAAACTATTACGCATTACAGGGACTTTGTCAACTCAATTTCTTTAAAAAATATTAAACTGGAAATACACAGTGCAGCTTAAGTCAGTTATCCGAAAGTGCAAATAACTTATATTATTTTCTGTAGTTTACAACATCTACTTACTTACTTACTTACTCACTGGCACTATCGAACCCGTAGGTTCATGGCCGCGCGGACATAAGTTATCCGCTAATTCTTTCCAATCATTCCCTGTATAATCTACTTCCCTCAAATCATAGTTAATGTTATTCTCCCACCTCATTCTTGGTCTATCAACTGGCCGTTTTCCCTCTGATTTTCCTACAAGAAGCTTCCATGCAAGCCTTTCATTCTCCATACGTGCAACATGTCCTGCCCATCGCAGTCTACGAGACTTAACTGTTAACATATACAGTATACAAAAAACAACCACCGAAATTGTCCAAACTGACCTCCATTGTTGGATTACCTTAAGCAGTAGTGTTAGGGATTATATTCTGAAGGTCCCGTATTCAAACTCCAGTTTCAATCAATCTGATTTGTTTTTCCTTGCAACCATGTGCAGTGGTTAACTGATCTATGCCGCACACCTGTATATAAAACTGTTATTCTCTCAATTATATTATATGGATGCGAATCATGGATCTTACTTTAAAGGAGGAGAAAAGACTATAAGTATTTGAGAATAAAGTTCTTAGGTAAATTTTTGGACCAAAGAGAGACAAACATAAAAATGAACTACATGATCTTTATAGGAAACCAGATATAATAAGAACAGTTAAGTCTTTTAAACTACGATGGAGAGGATATGCGACACGAATGGGGCATGAAAGAGGGGCATGGACGCTTATTGTAGAAAACAGAGGGAAAACGCCCAGATGGTAGACCAAGAATGAGATAGGAGAATAACATTAACCGTGATTTGAGGGAAGTAGATTGTACAGGGGATGATTGGAAAACATTACCTCAAAATAGGTATGCATGGAGAGTGTATGTCCTACAGGTTCGATAGTGCCAGTGAGTTAGTAGATTTTAATTTAACATGAAGTGCTGCACGTAGCTCCATTTGAAACATTCATTCTGTTCTTCGTGGAAGAAAGTTCTTGGTATACTATGAATGGAGTCGAGCTACTGTTCTGCATGAATGGAAACTAGTTCCGCCTGATGTAACGAATCCCATTACCAGAATAAGTTGCTAGCATTTCATTCTAGAACCCAATTAATAGTTCAATATGGTATCCAGCTTTTTGCGGTAAGGATTCTTACTTTTTTCTTATTAGGAATATTCCACAATACAGTGTTTCACCTTCAATCCAAAGTGTTATGTCGCTAGAGGTTCCTGTCTAAAGCATCTTCTTCCCTCAAATCTCTACTTTCCATACTTCTCCTCACTCCAATCATCCAACGTTCTCTAGGTCTGCCTCTTCCACTTCTTCCATTAGCTTTCTAATTAAGGATCTTCTTTGGTATTCTCTCTTCTTCCATTCTTATGAGGTTTCCATACCATTTCAAACTTTTTCTTCTATTTTTTCTAATATTTTTTTTAAGTTGCATCATTTCCCTTATTGTGCTGTTTCTGATCTTGAAATTCTTGTCAATTGCCTCCAAACATCCATTTCTACTGCTAACAGCTTGTTGTTTGTTGTTGGTTGGATTCTTACTAAAGAAGTAGGCCTAATTATTCATGTTTTCCCCATTAACACGGTATTTTATCCCTCACCTTATGGGTAGATTTACGTGCCACACGCCTCCTGGGCCTTATAGTGGTACAATCTGTCGGGAGGGGGATTTTAAACTATCGATCATAAAGAAACATTTGTTTGACCACAAAATGCATATGGAGGGAGGGGCTCCCCAAATGAGTCAACAGTTCAAAGTCAGGACCTTGGTCTAGACAACACAACATTAACAAGAAACACACCATTCATACTAAACATGGCGAATATGAGAGATGGTAATTATTTAACTCATGCCCCAAATGGCAGTCAATGGCCAATCACATTTCAATGAATTTTTATTTACAATCAACCACAGTCGTTTTTCACCTCGATTTTATCACTTTCATTTTATCAAGTGGCTCCCAGATTATATAATTAGTGCACGAATGTAACCAGATTCTGCTTGCGAGATATAGACCTAATAGAAAAACATTCGTAGCAATTGATAATGCAAAAAAAAAAAAAGAAGAAGAAAGAAACCGCCGTTTGCATTTTCTTAAACGTGATCTATTACTTCCCAGGAATTAATGATGCAGAAAAATATAATTGACATCCTACATCATTGGACATCAGAAATTAATTAATAACCTGTAATGATATATTTCATTTTTTCTTCACTAGGGTGCATTCTTACAATATTGAGATTCTATTTGGCAATAAATAATATGATCTGGTTGCAGTGATGAACAAGTGAAACATAACGTTTCTCATTTGTTTTCAAACATCGCCGTTTACATTAAATATATAAATATTTTAAAATAACTATATTTAAATAATGATTTGTGAGTAAACAACTTAATTTTATTCGTTAAATAGTCCTAACAAATGCCACTCTTGATTTCCAAATTCTGTAGATAAATTCACTCCTCACTTTAATTTTATTCGTTAAGTAGTCCTAACAAATGCCACTCTTGATTTCCAAATTCTCTAGATAAATTCTCTCCTCACTTCGTGAGTCGTGAATTTATCGATAATTGGAAATCACTTGTGGCATTACTTATGACTATTTAACTCATGCCCTAAATGGGAGTCAATGACCAATCACGTTTCAATGATTTCTGTTTTACAACCAATCAGAGTCGTGTTTCACGAAATATTTATCAGTGTTATATTTACCATATTAAAGAAAGCTCCTCCTTTTTAATATTCTGAACAGGTCTGACCATTATTTTACAGTGACTGAGTTAACAGTAAAGCCGCCATATTTGAATGTTCAAAATGGCAGAAACAAGATTTGGCTGTGCTTCAAATGAAGTTATAGACGAAATACAAATTTGACAATTGTGTGTTCAATAATTGTGTTTTTAAATAATGATATTACCGAGTTCTTTTTGATAATTCTGTGTTCTATAATTGTGTTTTTAAATAATGATTTTACCGAGTTGTTTACTAAAAAATAAATTAATAACCTATAATTTTGGTTATAATATACAGTTTGATGTATTTAATTTTTTCTCCGCTAGGATGCATTCTTATAATATTGCGATGATATTTCAAGTTTCCCACGCCAGATGGAAATATTTAACATTATATGATCTTGTTGCAGTGGATGGAGAAACGAAACATAACGTTTCTCATTTGTTTTCAAACATCGCCGTTTACATTAAATAAATTAATATTTTAAAGTAACTATATTTAAATAATGATTTGTGAGTAAATAGCCTAATTTTATTCGTTAAATAGTCCTAACAAATGCCACTCTTGATTTCCAAATTCTCTAGATAAATTGGAAATCACTCGTGGCTTTACTTATGATAATGATGGCTCTAACAGGGATTTCTATAAGTTGTATAAATCATCAGCCATCATATCAGTGAGTAAAGAAAAGACTTAGATGGACAGGATACACGCAAAAGATGTCGAAAAATGAACTAGATCTAGTCTAGTTAGAAGAATTATAGGCTAGATGGTAAGCCAGAAGAAAGACGGAGAACTGGAAGAGTGAATTTGAGATGGATGAATGGATGGAGTACTACAGAATGTCAAATCTTTAAAACTCAAGAATTGGTGGACAGTTGTCACAGATAGAGAAGCCTGGAGAAAAATTCTGAAGGAAGCCTTGACCCACCCAGGGTTGTTGTGCTGCTGATGATGAAGATTTTGACGGCGAGATGATGTTCGGGAATCTTTTGGGCCGTGAATTTTTCTTGACATGTCTTACAGGTGAGGAAAAAACCCGAAAAAAAAATCACACAGGAAACTTGTACCGACCGGTGATCGAATTCGGGATAGCGGTACTACAGCAGTGGACCCAGATGATTTTATAAAATAAAATTGCAAGAAATTTAAATTTATTTACTAACTTTCTGCTTTGTTTTTGTTATATTTGCAATAATACCTGCCTTCTGAACTTTTGCAGTAGGCTATGTCAGGTGAATGACTTACCCTTTGACCCTCAATACTTTAGTTTACCTGGTGTTACTGAACTTTCATAATAGATCATTTGCTGAATATCCCCTGTTTTCCATCTGCAACTTACGAATGTTTGTAAATAAGAAAATAATTCTTCCATTATTATAAATGAAGATACTTGGTTTTGTTTCAAAATTATTAATATTCAGCTTAATTTATCGTATAAAACATCATCTAACTAACTGTAACTATACAGCCCATAGGTTCATGGCCGCGCGAAACACCTCTACAGTATCTGAGCCAATGCCTTCCAATGACCCGCTGTATGTACCTCCCTCAACGTCATTCTTGGTCTACCAACTGGGCGCTTTTATCTCTAGGTTTCCTACAAAAAGCTACCATGCCCCTTTCTTCATTCCCATTCGTGCCACATGTCCTGTCCATCGCAGTCTACGAGACTTAACTGTTCTTATTGTTTCCTATAAAGAGCGTGTTGTTCACTGTTATGCAGTCTTCTGCATTCGCCTGTCTGTCCATCTCTCTTTTGTCCAAAACTTTTCTTAAAACTTTATTCTCAAATACTCGTAAACTTTTATTCCTCCCTTAAAGTAAGAGTCCATGTTTCACATCCTTATAATATCCATCCATAGTAATTATGCCCGAGGGCAGGTCTTTCACTGCAATCATAGCATTGTCATGCTATGCTTTGCAGCTTTACTAGGGAATTACAGGTGTGGTAGCTTCCCGTTGCTTTCCACATTGGTGAAGGATGATGATGACGATGATTATGATGGCAGGATAATTTTCGGGGACCGTTGAGCCCTAAGCTTCCTGACATTTGTCTTACAGGTGAGGAAAAACCCCGAAAAAACCTCACCCAGGTGCCTGTCCCGACCAGGAATGGAACTCGGGCTCGCTGCATGACAAGGCAGCACGCTACGTCGAGACCACAGCGGTGGACCTTATAATATAGGCCTAATTGAAGAATAATAGTTTATTATTTTCAGTTTTACGTTTTTTGACGGAAGTTGAGACGAGAAGAAATGCATAATAGCACGCATTTCCAGAATTGAGCCAATATTTAATTTCTTTGTACATCTCATACCTATTTGTAATTATTGTTTTAGATGTTTGAATTCAGCTACTTCTTCAAAATTATATTTATTTGTCATTAACTTTCAATTGTCATTATATAATGCATTTTTTATGTGTGTGGCCATTTATTAAGTTTTTTTATGTTAACTACCGGTACAATTTCTTAGTGTTACTTGAAAACAATAGTTCGACCAGTTATCTTATATTGAGCAGAAATTAGGGCTGATACAACAAAAACTAAACAAATAATAAACACATGTGAAATGAAGATCTTAAGAACTATTCAGGGGGAAACGTTATTTGATAAAATACACAACACAGAAATTCAAGACATAACCAAATTTATTATAGATAGACGAAAATTTGGAAAGGTCCTATAGAAAGAATGAAAGACAACGGACTTGAAAAAAGAGCTAAAGAAGATAGACCAATGGACGGGACAAGAACAAGAGAAAGACCAGCCAAGAGATGGATAGACAGTGAATGCACATCCAGTACGTCTTCCTCCGAGGAGTGATATTGGAAATAAACAGGATGAAAATCCTACAAATTAAGTTTCAGAAGAAGAAGAAGAAGAAGACTTGACCATGCGTGTTGGCCACTAAAATTACAAATTATCACATTAAAACAAGAGTTTTAATACTGATGTTTTTGTTTTGGAAGTTGCTAATGATCAGTATTTTCAACACAATTATAGTGTTTCAAGTGTATGCATGGTACATATTATGTATTCATTGTTTGTTACAAAATGTATTTTTCGTAGAACGAATTAATTATAGGTATCAGCTCTGATTGTAGGAAGTACTTGTATATAATTCACCACAAAACTTTTTTTGAAGGTTATAAAAAAGAAACGCTCGCTTATTGAATCTGGTAAAAATGTGGTTTTTGAGGTTCTGTCAGAATATCGAGCACAATTCAATAACAAGACCGCTACCTTGAGCAGCGTTAAAACATTGTTTTTAAAATCAGTTGACAATGTTTATCAACCACATCAGTTATTATTATGCTACTAATAATCTTTATGTAGTCTGCAATACGCCCTATATTTAGTCTATAGCGGACCACGATGACGTAGAATATATGGCTAAAAAACTAAAAGAAGAATATGAAAAATGGGGACTTTATATAAACATTGAGAAAACTAAATATCTGTGTATAGGAGAAGAAATGGAAAATATAAATTTCAACAATGGAGAAGAACTAAAACCTAGTATTGAATGCACTTATTTAGGAACAAAATTAGACCATTCAGGCGATAACACAGTGGAAATTAAAAATAGAATCGCACAAACAAAACAAGCAATAAATGCTTTAAACTCTGTTTGGTGGAGCAAAAAAATTACAAAAAATAGAAAATTACAAATATATCAAACCATAATTCAGAGCATTTTAACATATGGTGCTGAAGTCTGGCAAATTCCTACCAGGGAAATGAAAAGACTTTTAAGTACAGAAATGGATGTTTTAAGAAGATTAGCTGGAAAATCTAGAATGGATAGAATACGAAATAAAGAAATAAGGGAAATTACGGGTGTACAAGAGGAGCCGAACATCATAGACATCATAGAAAAGAAAAGATTGCAGTGGTATGGTCATGTCAAACGAATGCCAGAGCAAAGATTGCCAAAAATTGTTATGGAATGGATCCCAATAGAAAGGAGGAAGAGAGGAAGTCCGAAGAAAACTTGGATAGAAGGGGTACAAGTAGCTATGCATATCAGAGGAATAGAGGAAGATCAATGGATGGATAGAGAGGAATGGCGTTTGGTTTCCGGAAGACGGCGGCAGCTGCCATGATACCGGATGATGATGATGATGATGATGATATTACAATACATTTTAACATCATGAAAAATATTTTAAATGATTTGCACTACATCATTATTTATTTTGTTTTTACAATGTGTTATTTTTAAAGAAAAAATAAGAGGGAGGGAGATATATCTTAGAATAACTGAAATTTTTAGCATTATGATATATCATCATCTTAAGGTACGACAAATTCAAAAGTGAAAGTTTTGACCTTCTCAACAATCCTCCTCCATGCCAATCTGTATCTTGCCATATTCAAATTAGTCAGTTTCATTTTCTTTAGATCGTTCATTGTGTCATCCTCCCATCTGATCTGATCATCCAACAGCTCTGCCTCCTATAGGTTTCATTTGTAGAGTTTTTTGACCAGTCTCTGATCATCCGTTCTTATCAAATGTCCAATCCAACCAATTCTGAGAGATCTTATATGGTTTATTATGTTCGGATTTTTCATTAATTTGTTTAGTTCGTTATTTGTTTTGTTTTCTCCAACAGTTATCAGTTCCTCTATTTGGTCCAAATATTCTTCTTAAAATTTTCTTTCAAAAATTAGTAATTTCTGTTTTATTGTTTCTTTTAGGACCCAAGTTTCACAAGCATTTGTAACTACTGGTGTAATGAGTGTTTTGTATAACCTTATTTTTTGCAGCTTTTGATATTAATTTGCTTTTAAATAAGGTTCTATTTGCAACATAAGCTTTATTCCCATTTAACAATCTTTCCTTAATTTCCTCTTCTAATGCATCGCGTCTATTTACTTTGGTGCCTAAGTATTTAAATGATTCTACTGTGTTAATTTGCATGTCATCAATTTGTAGATTTTCCGATTTTCTGTTGTGATTATTATGATATATATGTTATATATATAGGCCTATTTAGCAGGTTTCATAATGTTCACATTTTCCTGTGCCCAATTAATCCACTGTCATTCTTCTCCACATCTCTCTATCATTCCAATCTCCATCGTCCAATCCCTTTTCCCTCATGCTGCTCAAAACACCATCAATCCACGTTATTTTTGACCGCCTTTTCTTCTTCTACCAAGTGACACCCATTCTAACATTCTTCTTGGGAATCTGTGTTCTGTATTTTTTTCACATGACCATACCAATTTTATTTTTTTTTATGAAATACACAGTTAAAGTTTGAACGTTGGTATTTTAATTACAGTGTTTCTTGTTTCATCTCTTCTACATAAATATGAGATGGGCGAGAAGAAACATTAATAACCTTGATTTGAGGGAAGTAAAATTACATATAGGCTAAGCTACGGGGGATGATTGGCAAACGTTAGCTCAAGAGAGAGATGTGTGGAGAGCTTTTATGTCCGCGCGGACATGAATCTACGGGTTCGATAGTGTCACTGTTTAATATATATATATGTGTTCACCGCTGTGGTCTCGAGGTAGCTTGGTGCTTTGTCAGGCAGCGGGCCCGGATTCGATTCCCGTCATGACAGGCTCCTGGGTGAGGTTTTTTCGGGGTTTTTCCTAACATGTAAGGCAAATGTCAAGAAGTTTAGGGCCCAACGGTCCCCGAAAATCATCCGGCCATCACCATCATCATCATCCTTCATCGGTGTGGAAAGGAACTGTAAGCTACCACACCTATAATTCCCTAGTAAAGCTGCAAAGCATAGTATGATAATGCTAAGATTGCAATGAAAGACCTGCCCTCGGGCAGAATTACTATGGATGGATATATATATATATATATATATATATATATTGTTGTTGGCATATTATGTTACCTAAGATTAATATAGGGCCTACTTCTAAGCCGCTCATCATTCTTCATGCAAATGTGTAGGCTAACATATAAGTTCTCAGGCTCAGATAATTTACAGCTGCTCTCTATTAAGTAGGCTCTAGGAGTTGAGCTGAAACAAAACATAAACATCGCTCTAGAGGTCACAATTTTCGATGTTTTTCAATGAAACTCAGTATGACTTATTAAAATAAACAAGTTAGATACTGTCCAAAAATCAGCGAAATTCGACACTTAGAAATGAGGGTTTACCCGAAATTCTGAAATTAAACATTTACTTTAACTGCCATGTTTGGTTCGTAGCAGCATATATGCCTACCATACAATTTATTTAACCCACGCCGATGAATGATGTGAATGATAATGGCTGGATGGTTTCGGAGACCGTTGGGCCCTAAGCTTCCTGACATTTGTCTTGCAGGTGAGGAAAAACCCCGAAAAAAACCTGACCCAGGAAGCCTGTCCCGACCGGGATTCTTACCCGGGCCCGCTGTGTGACAAGGCAGCAACGCTACCTCAAGACCACAGGGGTGGACCTTTTTTATATATAAGATTAGAAATGATGGAGCAGAACTTTGGCCATTAACACCAAAACAAAAATAAGTACCTTTTGGCAACGGAAATGGATTTATACGAAGTGCAGCAAGAATTTGAAGAAGAGAAAAAAATTACAAACTCAATTATAAGGGAGAAAATGAAGATTGAAGACAGTATTTTAGATTATATTAAAACTCAGCAATTAAGATGGTACGGACATGTCCAGCGAATGGAAGAGGATCGGCTACCAAAATGTGTTTTGGAATGAAACTGAGGGAAGACGAGGCAGAGGAAGACCTAAAACCTCCAGGAGTCAGGGAATATATTTAGGCCTATACATGAAGGAGAAACATCTACAACCAGGAGGTTGGATGGACCGACAAAATTGGCTATTGGGAATCGGACGATGTCTAACTAACTGACTAACTCACTGGCACTATCGAACCCGTCGGTTCATGGCCGCGCGGACATAAGCTCTCCATATATCCCTATCCTGCTCCAATGTTTTCCAATCATCCCCTGTATAATCTACTTCCCTCAAATCATAGTTAATGTTATTCTCCCACCTCATTCTTTGTCTACCAACTGGGCATTTTCCCTCTGGTTTTCCTACAAGAAGCTTCCATGCACGTCTTTCATTCCCCATTCGTGCCACATGTCCTGTCCATCGTAGTCTACCAGACTTAACTGTTCTCATTATATCTGGACATGGATCGGACGATGTCAAATACATTGATTAACCGATGATCTATGTAGATTAGAAATTAATCTCAAATCTAAAAAAAAAAAAGTATGTCATTGGAATATACTTGATAAATATTGGTAAATAATAGAACAGATAGCACATTTTAACTATCTTGGTTCAGATATAACATATAGCTATGATGGGGATATACATAATAAATTAAACCGATATCAAATGATGTGTGACACCATAAGAAGAACCCCCCGAAAGACTCGAAGAGAAACTCAGCTCAGGTTTTTTTATAAAATTATGGCTGTTCCTGTTCTTTTATATGGATCTGAATCTTGGGCACTTACAAAAAAGATATCTCACACATTCAAGCCACTGAAATGAATTTTTTAAGATCTGTAAAAGGATGTACACGCATGGATAGATTACACAATGATTCAATAAGAAATGAACTGGAGATATTTTCAATAGTTGATAAACTAGAAGAGCACAAATACCAATGGAAAGAACATTTAGACAGAATGGACAATATAAGATTACCCAAAAAGATAACTCCTACAAACCACATGAGAAAAGATCTTTAGGGTGGCCAAGGAAACGATGGACTTGAGACCGGAACAGGTCACATTGACCTAACCCTGGAAAGGAGAAGAAGAAGAAGAAAATATTGGTGCAAAATGATTTTAGTCTATTCCTAATGGGTTTAGCCTAAGTCTGTAGACGTGAAGAATACAATAATAAGAGATGTAACCTGTTTATGGCATAAGATGAACCTGATAGCGTTACCTTGGTAAAAAACAGTCATTAACCTCAACAATTACCTTCACCATCTCTCGCATGTTGTATCATAAAATTTGAATTTCAAAACCTCACAAGAAACATCAGAATAATGTTTTGATAATTGTGCGTACCAACTAACCGGTTGAGGAACCGTTGGAAATATGCCGTTCTTACCCTCAACTTGGTATATGTACCCCCTCTTTTTCTTCGCTCTGCCGATTCTACTACTGAAGCGTCCCTACCCTATTTTAATACAAAACCTTTATCCCCACTGTGACGTCACAGCCCGTATGGTTATATTTACGTGCAGGGGAGTGGAAATTCGTATCAGTCTAACGACAGCTTTCTCAGCTAACCGTTGTGCGTGTTGAAACAGTTGAGTCACGTGGTGTTGTGTGTGAGATTCGCCATCGACATGAGTTCTGATAGTAACACTATTATTACGTCATCCAAGAAGCAGTCCAAGTTCATGGCCCTTCAAGTGCATCGTATCAAAAGGTAAGTTCTTTTACTTTTATATTTTTTCTAAAAAAAAACTTTTTAAGTCAAATTTTCATTACAAAATGAATATAGTTGCTACATTCTTGTAATTTAATGTAATTTTACTTAATAAATACCTACATTATTTATAATATATCTAGAGCATGTATATAAAATTGTAATTTATTTAGATTATGGAACGCCCAAGTTAAATTTAATAATACAGTTTTAAAATTTTGGTTATTATATATATATATATATATATATATATATATATATATTGTAAAATGTAGTGTCATAATCAAAACTTAGAAAATTTTGGTCGTCAATTACAGCATTTAATTTGAAATATACATGCTAAATTCTGACAAATTTATATTTTAGCTTATCAATTATAGCATTCAATTTGAAATATATATGCTAAATTTTTATATTAAATTTATAATTTTTCTCATATCATAAAAGTGTACCAACTTACAGAAGGTTATGTTTCCAATTGCTCTATCAGACATTCTTCCCTAACAATTTGACTAAATTTCCTTTGTCTGTTATTGTTATAGATGCTGAAACCAGTCATGAAATTCCTTCATAAAAAAGGACATCGGTTCGAGGTTACCAAACGTCAGATCCCAGTTCCGGAAACATTGGTTGAGCCTGAAATTGCTGAGGCTGACCAGAATTCTGTCAACGAAGCTTTGGAATCCCGACTTCAAGAAGACCTAATCAACAAGACTGAGAAGAGCAGCGGGATGATCGGAGTGTGGATGCAGGGACAAATGACCTTGGTGCCTGTATCTCAAGGTCGTCACATTCCTATCCCTGTGCACTTCGCCTGCACCCCTTCTGGTGACTTCGTGTGGTCACCCCTTCCAGACAGCGACATCTACTGGTGCGCCAGTGAAGTTCAAACTACTGGACAAACACTGAAGAACAAGTTCCGTGCAAATCAATTGAACATTAATTTCGGTTAGTTCTTATTAACGCCAATTGTCTTTCATTAACACATAATGAACAGTACCTGACACCAATACTATCAAATAAATATATCATAAACATTTTTAATTTCAGAAAATATTATGAAATTATTAGAAGAAAATTAGCTATATTTTATGTGTTTTTTAAAAGTGTAATTATGCCTGCATTTGCTCAATTTGATTCCAAGTTAATAAAGAACTTCAAAAAATAAATTTCATAGCCTAGATATGATATTAAAAATAAATTTGATAGGTTATATCTAATATTAAAGTAGGAAAGTATAAGGTATTTCTTTAGACTGATGCCATAATATTGTTTAGCGTACTTAATTTTTTTTGTGATAATTTTTACCTGTGATGATTTAAGCTTTAATTTCATGTGGATTCACTTATATGTACTGTATATAAAATAGCACACATTCATATGAAGAATAAAAATTTAGTATTAAAACTTATTTATTTTTAAGTAGTTGTAGAAATTTGCCCTAATCCTAACCTCATTAATAGAGTCGGGATATTTATGCACTAAAAGGTAAGATTGCAACATAGTATAATGAGAAGTTAGACTTATGACTGTCTTTTGTTTTGGTTCCACACACAAACAGTTGAATAGTTGAAAAGTTAGACATCTGACTGCCTTTTGTCTTGGTTTAATATGTACAAACAGTTGAATAATGTATACTATTTTTATTGCAATCTTATATTTTATTACATAAAAATCTGACTCCAGGCCTACTAATTAATTGTTTTTTTAATATGAAATTCAAAAGATGAACCTTATGTTTATATTTAACCCTTAATTGGCGAAACAATATCTCCTGTCAGTTATTTAAATGTTCCAGACCACATTGAAAACAAAATCATGTAAGTTATTTTTCATTGTTGTGTAATTTAACACAACTTAAGTAATTTATACTCATTTGTTTTTCCATTGTTTTATAAACAATAATAAATGTTTCTTATAGAATTCATTGCCAATTTAAGAGTTAAGATCTACAGTGATTTTTTTTTAGTATTTATTTGTGTTTAACTTCCTACCATTATAGGTTGAGACAATATTAACAAAAAGAAAATATATATTTAAAAAAATATATGCAATATCTAAACTGAGAAATGAAACTATGTAGTCTATTATACTATGATACTTAGAAATTATTTTGAAATATTAATAATGCCCTTTTTAAAACTTTTTTACAATAGGAGAAAAAGAGTCTGGAAATGTTGAATATATTTTAAAAATAAAATAATAAAACAAATTTATAATTTTTTATTTAATTAAATAAAAATAAAACTTAAAGTTTTATGTGATTTCCATATTTATTAAAATATAAAATTAGTTACAGCTGTTTCGGTATTTTGTACCTTCTTCAGACATGTTAACAAATGAATGAATTTTGTTATTATAGTACATAACAACTGTAACTATGCAACAATTTTTTTTTTTTACAATCTGTATTACAAATTTAAAAAAGAGGCGATCATTGAAATCTAGTTGGGAATTTAAAAGCTTATTACCACTTTTCAATTTATTTATCTCTACAACTTCTAAAAGGCCCAACTTCTTTCCTTTGTCACAAACATGTAAAATTTTAAAATTTGGATCAAAACAATGATCACATTGGAGTAGTTGGTTGGCATATTTTGATTTATCTAAATTTCTGTTATATGCTCTCATGTGTTCCTTTATACGAGAAATAAAAGGTCTACCAGTTAACTAGCATATAATAGACATTTAGATAATTCAAAATATGCTAACCACCTACTCCAATGTGATCATTGTTTTGATCCAAATTTTAAAATTTTACATGTTTGTGACAAAGAAAAGAAGTTGGACCTTATAGAAATTGTAGAAATAAATTGAAAAGTGGTAATAAGCCGTTAAATTTCCAGCTAGATTTGAATGAATTACCTCTTTTAAATTTGTAATAGAGAATGTAAAAAAAAAAGAATTGTTGCATAGTTACAGTTGTTATGTACTATAATAACAAAATTCATTAATTTGTTATCATGCCTGAAGAAGGTACAAAGTGTCGAAACAGCTGTAACTAATTTATATTTTAATAAATATGAAAATCACATAAAACTTTGTTTTATTTTTATTTAATTAAATTAGTTATGGATTTTCATCAAGTAAACACCAATTCAATTAATTATATAATTGTTTATAAGAGTTTGCTTGAAATGTAACATAATTCCTATAACATTCTACGAGTTTATTTACATCATACTGGGATTATACTGACAATATAACGCAAAACTTAATTTCTTTTTAAATTCAATATGTAATAAATTATATCAAAATATAGAATAAAATTAATTAAAATTGAGGGACCCAGTAGGAAGGGGATACATGTCACGTGTCTAGTGATTTTAGTACAGGCAGAAAACAAATGCATTTTTTTTTAATTTCGGAATTTATCCACAATTTAGTGTTTTTTCCGTCTCCCTCAAGAAATTCACTTTCTCCAGTTGTAGCGGTCCTGAACATCCTCATCTGTAAGTCCTAGTTCACTCATACTTCTTCTCACACCGTCCATGCAACCTTCTTTACGTCTTCCCTTTCCTCTTTTCATACATATTTTACATTCTAAGGTCTTCTTAGGGATTCTATCTGTGTCATCTTCTTGAGATGTTCATACCGATATGCTGGTAAATGTCACTGAGTGATCTCGTCCTCTGTGATTAACACATGTGGATAGGCAGCCGACTGGTAGCCCAAATAATAATAATAATAATTAATAATAATGTATTTAACACATCTTTATGTTTAGCTTGCTATCAGCCATTTTGAGGAAGATGACAGGCCTACATGAAGTAGCTTGTGAAGTTAACTTCGCATACGTTATTACTAAAAACTAGGTCTGTATTGGAAGAAAAGAAACTAAATAGATCCAATACAAATAAGTATGCTTTCAGTCAATGATAGGAAAAATTTTATTGACTGTAGCTATGTTGTATATAATATGTAGGCCAACACAAAGGTATCCCATTAACAGGTCATAAAGAACCTTCGCGTATTTCAACCTTAGAATTCATAAGGTGGTGGTAAACCCTACATTCCAGCTAAAATCACTTCCTTGTAAGTTTCCAAAACTCGTCTTTATCTAAGTCCTGTCTATATGACATAGTGCAACATGTGGACCTGTTTATTTTTATTAAATAAATTAGCGCCTACGTAAAATATTTAATTTAGGTATAAAAGTGTTAATTTTATTTAAATTAATTATATATATATATATATATATATATATAATATTGGCCAGAGGGAAAACGCCCAGTTGGTAGACCAAGAATGAGGTGGGAGAATAACATTAACTATGATTTGAGGGAAGTAGGTTATACAGGAAATGATTGGAAAGCATTAGCTCAGGATAGGGATGTATGGAGAGCTTATGTCCGCGCGGGCATGAACCTACGGGTTCGATAGTGCCAGTGAGTAAGTAAGTAAGTAAGTATATATATATATAATATTGATTTAGATATAAAGTTAAAATTAACTTCATGAGTTAACAGTTTTTAAAACTGTTAAAGAACTGAAATAGCAATATAGCAGTTCAGAATAAAGAGAGCAGACCTCAAATTTCTGAACTTAAGTCTTTACATTTAAATCGGGGACATATTCAGTTGAAATTTTCGAAATGTTAACAAAAATAAAACAATATATTGGTTAAGACTTCTTCTTCTTCTTCTTCACTTCATGAGTTAGGCAAAATGCCTGTTCCGCCTCACAGTTGTTCTGTCTATCTTTTCACTGGCCTTCCTACATTCCTTGAACCTATTGGCTTGTAGTTAAATGCTTTTACAGTTTTCTAAAATATCGTTAAGGGATTCTTGGCCGTGTCTTGTAGTGTTGTTCTTCTCGCCATTTCATCACCCTCTGTGGGTGACATCTTCAGGAGATTTTGCATTTGTAGATTTTCGTAGTAGCAACTTATTAGCAGTTACTACAAAAAATCTACAAAAGCAATATTTCCTGAAGATGACACCCACATTAGCTGATGGAACGCCGAGAAGACAACACTGCAAGACACGGCCAAGAATCTCGAAAAGGTATTTTAATATACAAAACAAAACAATGTGTTTTTTTTTCGCCAGAATATATATTATACTATTATAACTTAGGCCTAATGATATTGTGAAAAGAAAAATTAATGTCTGAACCAGGAATCGAACCGTGGACCTTTAGTTCACCAGAGTAGTGTGCAGCCCACTACTCCATTCTAGCCCTGGCACAAACATTAACAATTCTTTCCACGTTTACAAATCTATAATTCTAGAATGGTGTGTGAGCTGCACACTAGTCTGGAGAAATAGAGGTCCACGGTTCGATTCCTAGTTCAGACATCAATTTTTATTTTCACAATATCATTATAATATTATATGATCCATTATTATTATTATTATTATTATTATTATTATTATTATTATTATTATTATTATTATTATTATTATTATTAGCTTAAACGCTTACAGCAAGAAAGTCCTTTAATGCACATTTATGCGCAATTCTACTTAAAATATGATCCATTATTAGAACTGTGTTAAAATAACAGTATTGGAATATATATATATATATATATATATTTCAAAATATAAATCTATTAAATCTACTGAGAGTCATATTCGTTTGATCCTAAAAATCTGCAACCCAACCAACGCCGAGTAAATGCTAACTGTGGAGTGTACAGTATGTTAAGCTTGGATTTCTGTGAGTCTTCGACTCAAATGATAAAACAGATTTCTGTTTAACATTTATATTATTGTAAGTTAACATATTTTCTATTACGTTTTGGGCATTTTATTGTCAACTAAGCTTTAAAACTCATTTCAGTTATCACAAATTATCGGTAACGTTGTTTTAAACTACCAGCTTCCTAGTCAAGTCCACGTTATAGCAATGTAGTTTGGTAGAAAACAAGAACTAGCCTGTAAATTAGTTTTAATCATAGCGTTTTAGACTCATATTACGAAGTTTTTAATCCAAATTCTCGGTTGAACAAACTGGGTGGTTTCTTCTTCATTTTCGTCTTTCAAGTTAATTTCTGAGTTGAATTTTCTTTATTATTATTATTATTATTATTATTATTATTATTATTATTATTATTATTATTATTACTACTACTACTACTACTACTACTACTACTTAGAACAAAAACTTATGTCGATGGAAATGAGTTTCTTTAGGAGAGCAGCAAGATTTTCAAAATTAGACAAAATAAAAAATACTGTCATAAGAGAAAACATGAATATTGGTTATTCATTAGTAGACTATATACGGTATAAGCAATTAAATTAGTATGGGCACGTACGACGAATGCAAGAAGAAAGATTACCCAGGAAAACATTGGAATGGTGTCCGCCTGGAAGAAGGAGGAGAGGAAGACCTCGAAACTCGTGGATGCAGGAAATAAGAACTGGAATGAGAACAAGAGGACTGGACGACATGGATTGGATGGAGAGAGACGAGTGGAGAAGAAAAATAAAACTTTAGGCACAGAAAGATGTGTAAACATTAAAATTCTGTATATAAATAAAAATTATTATTATTATTATTATTATTATTATTATTATTATTATTATTATTATTATTATTATTAACTAACTCACTGGCCCTATCGAACCCATAGGTTCATGGCCGTGCGGAAATAAGTTCTCCATACAAACGTTCCTGAGCTAATGTTTTCCAATCATTCCCTGTATAATGTAAAAGTAAAGTAAAGTGATCTCACAACAGACCCGGAGGCCCTTGGGGTAGTAGGAGGTTAAGGCTCCCACTTTTTTCTAGACAATCGGCACTTTATTGTCAGCCGGGTTGTCCGCCCTGCGTGACGGCCGCCTTTACCCCCAGAACAAGCGTCTGGTACTCATTTCAGTTAGAGGCTGAGTAGACCCCAGGGCCATAGTGCCGCCAGAGGGTTTGGGTCAGTTTAAAAAATCCTGACCCCAACGGGACTTGAACCCTCGACCCTCCGGCTTGTAGCTCAGTGCCTTAAACCACTACACTACGGCGTGCCCCACCTCAAATCATAGTTAATGTTATTCTCCCACCTCATTCTCGGTTTACGAACTGGGCGTTTTACCTCTGGCTTTCCTACAAGAAACTTCTAAATCCCTCTTTCATTCCCCCATTCGTGCCACATGTCCTGCCCATCACAGTCTACGAGAATTAACTGTTCTTATTATATCTGGTTTCCTATAAAGATCATGTAGCTCATTGTTATGTAGTCTTCTCCATTCACCCGTCTGTTCATCTCTCTTTCGTCCAAAAAATTTCCTGAGAAATGTATTCTCAAATACTAGTAACATTTTCTCCTCTCTTAAAGTAAGAGTCCATGTTTAATTTTTTTTTCCTAGCGCGACAGGCCCATGGCCTACTAGCCGGCTGCTGACCTCACGTTCACATGTGTTAATCACAGATGTAGACGATCATAAGCCAGTGTAGGGGGTGACATGTGGTCAGCATGTCGAGTCCCCAGCCGTTATAGCTGGTCTTCTCAACCTGGAGTCGCTACAAATTTGTATTGTAGCTACCAAAATACCTCACGAAGCTGGGTGGGCACCGGTCCCATACTGGCCGAAATTCCATGAGAAAATTTCTTCCTCCATTGGGATTTGAACCAACGCAAGTCCCGTAGCTCTGCGCCAAGGCATCTTGCCTTAACCACTCGGCTACGGCCATGTTTCATAGGTCCACATAGTATGCCAGTAAAACAATAAAGGCAGTTCCGAGTTAAAATTACAAGTAAATATAAGAGAACGATTTTTTTTTTGTTCCTGCCGATGTATCCTTTTTGAAAGCTGTAATTTGCATGTGTGCAATCAGCTAGTGTGGGTTATTTTGCATGTGAGTTCGCTCGTCTCGAAGGAAGCGCGTGACACTGCCAGGATGTTCGATCAATGAATATCGAAAGAACAAAAGCGATTGTATCTCAGAAGTTAATCACATGACAGATGAAAGTTACGCACGTGTTATTCTTTAGATAAAACATCCACTAATAACCTAAGCCCTATAAAAATTAACTGCTGCCTATTTACTAATTTATTTTAAATATAAAACATGTGTCTTTTCTTTTAATCGGCCCCACTGGAAGTAAACATCAATAAAATTAAATACATGTTCACAAGTAGAAATGCATTATATAATGGAAATGGACAGTTAATGACAAAGGAGGGAAATTTTGAAGAAATGGTTGTTTTAACCGCCATAGCCTGCCCCATGCCAGGTTGTAAAAGGGTGAGGGGGAGGAGTAACACCTCGTAAAAAAACCTTTGGATCAGCTTTCATAGCTGATAGTGCCTGTCAGGGCCCCTTGCCAGGGTTAAGGTGAAGACCTCAATGGTAGATACAGCGGAGGAGTCCTTCGGTACGGTGTACCTGACGGAAGAGGCAACTCTACATCTACTGCCTTGTAGATTGCAAACGGGCGGATGGGGTTCGTTAGACCTGCAAGACAACCCATCTAGGAGAGACAACTCCGAAATAAAACGGGGCAGACTGAGCTCTGGAGCTGGGTGAAGGCAATCAGCCTAGGGAGGAAACTCCGAATAATAAACCCGCCATGAAAACGGGCTAGCAACCCACTTCAAGGTGTATCTTATACATTGCTCGCAGTCCCAAGGATCAAGCCTCGGATCAAAATGCACATCCAATACGTCTTCGTCCGAGGAGTGATTTTGGAAATAAACACGATGAAAATCCAACAAATTATGTTTAAGAAGAAGAAGAAGGCTGTTTTCAAAAACGAGGAACAATAATTATAGGAATGAGATGCGCAAAGAAATTAAAAATTGGCTCAATTCTGTAAATGGATGCTATTATGCATTACAAGGACGCTTGTCGTCCCAACTTCTCTCAAAAAAACGTTAAACTGAAAAATATATAAAACTGCTATTTTTCCAGTTATATTATATGAATGCGAAACATGAACTCTTACTTTAAGGGAGGAAAGGAGATTACGAGTATTTGAGAATAAAGTTCTTAGGACAATTTTTGGACCAAAGAGAGATGAACAGACAGGTGAATGGAGAAAACTTACATAACAGTGAACTACATGGTCTTTATAGAAAGCCATATATAATAAGAACAGTTAAGTCTCGTAGACTGCGATGGGCAGGACGTGAGGCACGAATGGGGAATGAAAGACTTGCATGGAAGCTTCTTGTAGGAATACCAGAGGGAAAACGCCCAGTTGGTAGACCAAGAATGATGGGGGAGAATAACATTAATTATGATTGAGGAAATAAATTATAGAGGGAATGATTGGAAAATATTAGCTCAGCATAGGGATGTATGGAGAGCTTATGTTCGCGCGGCCCTGAACCTACGTATTCGATAGTGCCAGTGACTTTGTTAGTTAAGTCTCGTAGACTGCGATGAGCAGGGCATGTGGCACGAATGGGAATGAAATAGGTGCATGAAAATTACTTATTTGAAGATCAGAGAGAATTGTCCTGTAGGCAGGTCAAGAATAAGGTAGGAGAGTAACGTTAACTATGATTTGAGGGAAGTAGATAATACAGGGATTGTGTAGATTGTTTACAGTAGATAGTGTGCGCCAGGATCTTAAAAAAGTGTCAAATAAACCATTGGGAAAGGTTTCCTATGGAGAAGGATGTCTGGAGGAGGCTCATTGAGGAGGCGAAGGTCCTTATTGGAAGATTGCCAAATCTACTGATGCTCCAGCATGTGCTATTCTTCTTGCTAAAGGGCTGTAGAGCGATTTAAGAAGAAGATTATACAGGGGATGATTCGATCAGGATAGAGATGTGTGGAGAGCTTATTCAGTGTGCAATTGCAACAACCCTGAAGAAGACACCGTCACTCATGTGCTATATAATTGAAGTACGGTGTCTTCAGAAAGGAACTCGAGTTTGCAGCCATGGAAGTAGTCCACTGGCCGCCACCCCTGTAGTACTGGACAAGGAAGCAACCGTACAAAGCAATCACACGGTACATCGGTAGAGTTCTACGATTAAGAACTGAAGATGGCAGAGAAGAGTGATCCGTCGTTAACATTCCCATCTTCACACACACACAAACACAAACAAGCAGCAAACACAAATTACTCTCATATCACGTATCATAAAAACAATTATCATTACTTTAAGTATTACGTATATTTACTTTATGTAACATCTACACTTTACACACCCGAAATCTGTACGTAGGCCTATTATGTTTATTTATTCAATAAAGATCACAAAAAAATGAAGACATCTTAGAAGAATTACACAGGGAATCTTTAGAAAACAAAATTTCTGATTATAAGTCAAGATGGATGCAACATGTTCATCGAATGGAAGATCACATAATACCCAAACTAATGTTAAGATATCAACCTGCAGGAAGAAGAAGACCAGGACGTCCACTCAAAAGACTTCTGGAAGGTGTTTCTCTTGAGACCGAAACAGGTCAACAAATGGCCTAAATTCGTGAATGTAGGCCTACTATGATGATGGGGCACGCCGTAGCGTAGTGGTTAAGACACTGAGCTACAAGCCGGAGGGTCGAGGGTTCAAGTCCCGTTGGGGTCAGGATTTTTAAACTGACCCAAACCCTCTGGCGGCACTATGGCCCTGGGGTCGACTCAGCCTCTAACGGAAATGAGTACCAGACGCTTGTTCTGGGGGTAAAGGCGGCCGTCACGCAGGGCTGACAACCCGGCTGACATAAAGTGCCGATTGTCTAGAAAAAGTGGGAGCCCTAACCTCCTACTACCCCAAGGGCCTCCGGGTCTGTTGTGGGATCACTTTACTTTACTTTACTTTACTTTTACTATGATGATGATGATGATTCAATAAAGATTAGATAGTAGTTAGGGACATAGAGCAGACCCGGGGATAAGGGCATTATGCCCGAGGTAACCCAGGGGGTGGTGGTGGGGCTCTAAATAAAAAAAATAAAAAGAGCTTATGTCCGCGCGGCCATGAACATAAAGGTTGGATAGTGCCAGTAAGTGCTCAATTTGAGTATTGCATAGATTCAAGAGGTGACAAGTTTACGGTTTGTTGGTGCCGACATCTGGAGTCGACAAAAAGGAAACATGTCACTTCGATAAATCAAAATTCAACCTTGATTCAGATTGAAATATTTTGTGTCTCCACCCGCATCTGCGCAAGTAAGTACAATGTATTCTTTCTGTTCAACTTGCAATACCATAATTACTGGTTAAATGAGATACAGGCTAATCATACAGATATTTAAAGTCACGTTGTTGCATGACCTTCAAATCATATAAATTGTCTTTGTTGCGCTATTTCCTCACTCTCTCTCAAACCTTCTCCTCTGAACAGAAATTAACAACCAATAAGTGCAATAATTCTCTAGCAATAATTCTTTTGTATGGGAGTGAATCTTGGATTACCACTACCAAACAAGAAAGTAAAATCCAAGCAGCCGAGATGAAATTTTTAAGAAGAGTAAAAGGCTGCACTAGAATGGACCAGATAAGAAACGAGGATATCCGTGAAGAACTGCAAATCTACTCCATAAAAGAAAATGTATTTAACAACAAGATACAGTGGAAAGAACATGTAGAAAGAATGGAAGAAAGTAGATTACCAAATAAAATCTTCCATTATTTTCCAAGAGGAAGAAGAGATGTCGGACGTCCTCGGAAGAGATGGTCTTAGATCTATTACTGAAGACGGAACAGGCAACTCTTGCCTAAACCAGGAAGTGAAGAAGAAGAAGATTCTCTAGCAGCACATGGATACCAACACAAAGTGTGTAAAGTGACGGCCCAAACACAACATGCGTATGTGAATTTTTGTGAACTTCTTGTTATCGTTACCACGTCACAGCATGCAAAAAAAGATCCAAATCATGAATTGAGACCTGCACAGATTCATAACAACTATGAAAACTAAGTTAACTATGATACCCAGTTCTATTAACAACTTGTGCGCATTTTTGTTTAATTAATCAATAAATACAATCAGGCTCATGTAATCCTTAGCGATTTTATTCATAAAATTGGCGAAACTCTAATTTATTTTGCCACTTATTTAAATTGCAGTAATATAATGTACGGTTAAAAACTATAATATAGTTACCTTGTAGGTCCGTCTCCTCAACTTAAGTTCTTTTAAAACTCTGTAGGCCTTTCGGGACTAGTCCCATCATCAGCAGAATGCATTAGGTCCGTTCTTGTTGAGTGCTTCAACAAGGGTCAACAAGAACGGACCTAATGCATTCTGCTGATGATGGGACTAGTCCCGAAAGGCCTACAGAGTTTTAAAAGAACTTAAGTTGAGGAGACGGACCTACAAGGTAACTATATTATAGTTTTTAACCGTACATTATATTACTGTGAACTAATACCTCAACGGAAAATCACCATGAATTTTACTAGTATTTAAATTGGTCGGACCGCAGTGAAAACCAAATCATGTAGGCCTTCAATTTTAAGCAATTTCCTCACATAATATAATAAGTAAGGGGCGGATTCCTATGACATGTCATATTTTTACCAAAGCCTATATTCTAAGCTTCAAGTAAGTAAAAACATTTATATCTTCTTCTTCTTCTTCTTCTTCCTTCCAAGTATTAGGCGAAGGCCTGTTACGATCCTATAGAAAATTTTCTCTCCAGTGTTTCATAGGACGGCCCAGTGATCTTCGTCCTCTTGGTACATAATTATAAACAGCTTTGGGGATCCGATTTGAACTCATTCTTTCAAGATGGTGTTTCCAATTTAGTTGGTACTGTTTAATATATTCCAAAATTGGCGTAGTCTTCAATTCTTTTAAGATATCGGTGTTCCTTTTCCGATCCCATCTGGTGTAACCCGCTGTTCTACGCATGAATCTCATTTCACAAGCCGTTATTCTGCTTTCATGTTGTTTTTTTTAGTGTCCATGCTTCACTACCATAGGTCAACACTGGTCTAGCCAAAGTGTTATATAAACGTAATCTGGTGTTTTTTTTGTTCAAGGGATGGTTTCATAACTTGATTAATAATTCCTAAACTTTTATTATAACTAGTAACTTTTTCAGGGATATCCTTTTCATCCCAGATAGAGAGATAATATCCAAGATATTTAAATTGATTAGATCTCTCTAAAATTTTATTCTGGAGACAGATTTTACTTTGTATGGGGTCCTTCCCATGAAATGCCATAATTTTAGTTTTGTTAATTGATATTTCCATATTAAATTTGGCAGCTATTTTTTGTAAATTATAAATTGATCGTTGCAAATCATTTTCGGAAAGTACCAGAAGAGCTAAATCGTCTGCAAAAAGAATAGCATCGAGTTTGAGGTTCCTGTTGATGGGTATATATCGTCGTTATGTTTTCCTCCATTCATTTATTAATTTATTCATGCATATAATGAAAAGCACCGGTGAAAGTCCACATCCCTGTCTTACTCCAGTGTTGATCTTTTCCCAAGAAAAGTTATATATGCCTTATTATTAAGATTAAGTGGTTTTTATTGGGTCTTAAAAGTCATATTTCTTACTTTTTCAGATCTTTGGTCGCACTTCTGCTTATTTCTATGCTAAACTCTTATTTTGGGTCATCAGGCGATTGGAAATAACCATCATTGTATCTGCATAAAAATCGTCAATATCACATTTCACTTGTTTGGAAGGTTTCTGTTAACAGGTAGCAAACGTTTGCAATGGACAATAGAAGAAGATTTAGGCCTACATTTTCTTATGATACAATTGAAAATGTTTATGAATGAACAATTAATATAGTATGGGTAAAAAATTCATTCAATTATAAGGTAATATTTTTGTCTCTTTAGGTCATATTTAAACCTTTCTTTTTAGGTCATAAATGCATGCATATTTTACATTTTTAGGTCAGAGAAATCCGCCCCATAATAATAACTAACGAACTCACTGGCACTATCGATCCTGTAGGTTCATGGCCATGCGGACATAAGCTCTCCATATATCCCTATCCTGAGCCAATGTTTTCCAATCATGCCCTGTATAATCTACTTCCTCAATTCATAGTTAATGTTATACTCCCACCTTATTCTTGCTCTACCAACTGGGCGTTTTACCTCTGGTTTTCCTACAAGAAGCCTCCATGCACGTCTTTCATTCCCCATTCGTGCCACATGCCCTGCCCATCGTATAATATAATTCGACACAAATTTTTTCTCGTTCATTTTTCTTTTGTTTTAATATATACGTCTGTAAGCCAGGGTGGAATAGTGCCTCAGGTCCAGATGGTCGCGGGTTCAAATCCGTCCGGGCTCGACGATTTTTTTAGAATGGAAAAATCCTAGGAGTAAGTCCTCCGAGAAGGATATAAGCACTGGATCCCAAGTCTGAAGATTTTCAAGATTGTAAAAGATTTTTAAGCCTGAAGAAAGAGCCCTCTAAGTAAAATTTACCGACCTCCTTCAACCTTGTAATACCACTGGATCAGTATGCTAACCGCATTCCATTCATAACATCTGTAGAGAAATAGGCGTAACAAAATTCGTCTTGTTAAGGGTAGTCATGTGTGGATTTTGAGTGAAAATTTACCAAAACACACATTTTGTGTTTTATCTCTCATAAAATTCTCCTAAGCTTCCTGTTCAAGAAAATATATGTTATTGCGATTTCGCCATTTCTAAAGCCCTGGCGGCCATTTTCAAACTCCCCCAGAACTAGAGGCAAAAATGATACCAATATATCAAAAAATTGGCAACAAATGTATTATTGGCGAGAGGCACAAAAGAAAAAAACCCAAAATGGTAATGAAAGTCTCTACCATATAGTTTGGTACAAATATCCAAAATAAATGTTTCAACACAGAAATTGGAACTGTGTTATTAAAGCAGTCAGAAGCATGAGAAACTCTTTGTAGCCATTTTTCTCAAAGCGTATGCCCATTAAAAAACAAAGTTACTTGCACTGCAATTTTTGCCTTATTCAGCTGAAATTTTCAGCACTTATCTGTAAGAATACAAAGGATCAAAATTGCATTGGATTTTAATCACACTCAAAATACTCATGAGTTATGATTTTTTATATTGTCATATTTATCTCAATTTCTGCCAGCATGAAAAATCAGTCAAAAACATTTTTTTGTGAAAATTATTAACAGCAGAGAAAAATCCAATGCAAATTTAGAAACAATGAGTATAACGAATATCCTGCCAAAATATTGCAACAAAATATTGAAAATTGTACTGCAAGGAACTTTTATAACAAATTGAAATAAGAAGAAATGTTGGAAGACCAAAACGTCGTTGGAAAGACGACCTGCACCTGCAGCATATAGTGCACCGGAGAGAGGAACGGGCCAACAGGCCCATACCTTGAAGAAGAAGATGATAAAATAAAAAAAGAGAAAAAATAGTGTAATTTTCGAACTAATATAACAAATCACTTGAAATTTATCATAAATGTTTTTCATACAGGTAGACATCTGTGGTAAAAATTTTAAAGAAATATTTCTATGAGTTTCGGAGTTTCAAAATTCACTCATGGCCACCTTTAAGAAACTTCCTATAGGGATGCAGCCATGTCGCTGCAGAGAGACGAACAGCGAACTACATTTTCTTACATACATAAAGGCCATCATCATCATCATCCGGTATCATGGCAGCTGCCGCCGTCTTCCGGAAACCAAACGCCATTCCTCTCTATCCATCCATTGATCTTCCTCCATTCCTCTGATATTCATAGCTGCTTGTACCCCTTCTATCCAAGTTTTCTTCGGTCTTCCTCTCTTCCTCCTTTCCATTGGGATCCATTCCATAACAATTTTTGGCAATCTTTGCTCTGGCATTCGTTTGACATGACCATTATTTGACCAATGAAAATGCAGTCCATAATCTGGTTTGTTTACATTACAACCGGAACATGTAAAAGTAGTTATGGTCATTTTTGGTGTCTATACTCTGTCCGCGTGATGTGTAGAGAATTAACCAGCTTTCCGATTACATATCTTTTTCGCTTGAAGCTCAAGAGCGAAATGAGTAATATCACGTGATCTTTCTCCCTCTTGCGCTTCCTTCCGCGGCCTCATTAGCCGTGCTTTTTTGCCCCTCTCCTGTGTAGATGACTTATTTCGAGCAGCTCCTCTACAGATTCTACGGACAGACTATATTTTTGTAGGGTCAATAGTTATTTGCGTTTTTCTTATATATATTTTCATGAGAACAAGCTCATTAGTAGAGCTAGGATTTTTTATGTACTAAAAGGTAAGATTGCAACATAGTATAATGAGAAGTTAGACTTCTGACTGTCTTTTACATAGGTTAAACATACGTGATCTTGTTGAATAATATAATGAGAATTTAGACTTCTGACTGTCTTTTGTCTTGGTTTCACACACAATTAGTTGAATAGTATAATGAGAAGATAGACTTCTGACTGTATTTTATCTTTGTTTCACACACAAACAGTTGAAAGTATAATGAGAAGTTGACTTCTGTTTTTTATCTTTGTTTCACACACAAACAGTTGAACAGTTAGACTTCTGACTGCCTTTTATACATGTTTTACACACAAACAGTTGATTAGTTAGACTTCTGACTGTCGTTTATCCATGTTTTACACAAACATTACACAAACAGTTTAATAGTATAAATGAGAAGTTAGACTTCTGACTGTATTTTATTTTTGTTTCACACACAAACAGTTGAATAGTATAACGAGAAATTAGACTTCTGACTGTCTTTTATCTTGATTTCACACACAAACAGTTGAAAGTATAATGAGAAGTTGACTTCTGTTTTTTATCTTTGTTTCACACACAAACAGTTGAACAGTTAGACTTCTGACTGTCTTTTATAGATGTTTTACACACAAACAGTTGAATAGTATAACGAGAAGTTAGACTTCTGATTGCCTTTATCTATGTTTCACACACAAACAGTTGAATAGTATAATGAGAAGTTAGACTTCTGTCTTTTATCTTTGTTTCACACACAAACAATTGAATATTATAATGAGAAGTTAGACTTCTGACTGTCTTTTGTTTTGATTTCACGCACAAACAGTTGAATAGTATAATGAGAAGTTAGACTTCTGACTGTCTTTTGTTTTGGGGGTACGCCGTAGCGTAGTGGTTAAGGCACTGAGCTACCAGCCAGAGGGTCGAGGGTTCAAGTCCCGTTGGGGTCAGGATTTTTAAACTGACCCAAACCTCTCTGGCGGCACTATGGCCCTGGGGTCGACTCAGCCTCTAACGGAAATGAGTACCAGACACTTGTTCTGGGGGTAAAGGCGCGCCGTCACGCAGGGCTGACAACCCGGCTGACATAAAGTGCCGATTGTCTAGGAAAAAGTGGGAGCCTTAACCTCCTACTACTACCCCAAGGGCCCCCGGGCCTGTTGTGGGATCACTTTACTTTACTTTTACTTTTGTTTTGGTTTCACACACAAACAGTTGAATAATATATACTAACTATATTGCAAATTTATATTTTATTACATAAAAATCCTAGCCTTTCTCATTAGCTGTGCTTCTTCGGAATTTTCTAAAATGTAGGTTTTAAAACTGAGTTTGATCAGATGTTTGGTTTATTTTTGTGATTTGTTATATAAGGTACAGGCCTGCTTCCTTCTTCCATGCTGTTACATTGGAGAAGGAAGTACACCTATAATGTACGTGAAAGAGGCTTGCGGCGGAAATGACGTTGGATGCGGGTGGAGGTACTTTACAATAACCTGTAAGAAAAACAAGCTCTTATTACCAAGTCAAGAAAATATTTCCAAGGTTCTTCTTATGAAAATGTATTAGCTCCGAGACCTCTTGTCTCATTTGCATAAAGTGCACTTACTTCGTGTTATATTTTCAATTGCATAATAGTTCTTCAGGGAGAATTGATACCCATAAACTCTCTAAGTTCCAGTTGTAATGTAAACAAATCAGATGTATGACTGCATTTTCATTGGTCGAAGAATAATTTCACCTTTAAGCGTGTAAGAAGATTTAGTATGCTCTCTAACACTCGAAATAAAGGAAATAAAATATACATTATCTAGAACATGTTTATATAAGTTATATAAAAAATTTAAAAATATATATTTTGAATAGACTAAATAAAATATAATGTCACCACATCTGTTGTTAAGAGGATTGGAAATCAAACGCTTAAATGGTATGCCCATGTACAAAGAATGGAAAATGAAAGATGGCCAAAAAATAGATATATACCAATGCTCACCCTCTGGAAGAAATAATCGTGGCAGACCAAGATGGAAATGGAAAACCTATGTCAAACTATAATGGATGATAGGAATTTGGAAGAAGGAGATTGGAATGATAGAAATAGATGAAAACTGAAGACGGCAAACCTATAAGTGGGGGAAAGCCGAAGAAGAAGAATAGACTAAATATGCATTGGTATATTCTAACGATCGTGCGATGCAGAATACTTTGGGATTTCAATCCTTTCAAAATGGACACTTTCTATACAAATTCTTAAAACATTACAAAATAAACCATTTGAAAAGCGGAGAGAAATAAATTATTTTGATTGTTTTCAAATTGTTTATTAAAAGAAATCCTATATTAGCCAATGAGGACGTGGTTAAAATAAAAGCAGAATTTATAGGTGAGTCAGCAAGGAACATATTCTGCTAGTAATGAAATTGCAAATAAAGCATATCCATCGAATCACGGAAAAAGCGTAAACGTCTGATTAGGTAGGTCGAATATATACCTATAAATTTTGTCATAAATAAATAAGGAATGCAGGAAGATTTTAATTACATTGGTCAACATGAATTTTGTCTCATGAGTACCAATAGTTGTACTTAATGCAGTTTTTTATCGCATTTTCAAATATGTATTCGGAATTTTTCCATCACCCACAGTTTTTTTATTTCAATTTTAATTAATGGATTTAAATAATTATTTTTTAATAAACGTTTATTTGTCCATTGTAAAATAAAGCCAAATGAGCTAACTCAGATGATTTTAGCTATGGAAAAGAGATATCAAGACAATTGGAATCCTAATATGCTGGCCGATTATTGTTGGACCATCAAGATGGATGCTCCACAGGAGAAAATAGCAGAAAATCGTAATTTCTTACTTTCTAGGTGAGTCGGAATGTTCGAATATTGTGTAGTTACGAATGTAGAAAATATTAAAGTGTTTGAAATTATAAATGCCTGTCTCTCGGAAACCTTGCGTGATTGAGAAAAACCGATATCGTATTTGAATTCAGGAGAAAAAATACTATCAGAATCACATATTTTTCTTTCTGAGACAAAAAAAAAAGTTAATTTTTTGTTGCTCAGTTTTATAGGTACCATCTTACCTTGTAGGTCTGTTCAGTCTTATTTCCCTTAAAATACGTTGGGCTAAAAACAAGGTTTCTACCGATGATAGCTCCGGACACAATTCATTCATATGGTCATAAGGCGGGTAAAAGTAGCACCTCGGTCCCCCAATAGATGGAGTAATGCCTTGTGAAAGATTGTTTACAGTACAACTGGAAATTAGCTCGGATTTAGTAGGCCTATGCAACAAACTCCATAACGCGACGCAGAAAACTGCCTAACATTGAGGTGTATTATCTTTATGGGGAACAGACTGTAATAAGAAAAGTTAACTCTCGTAGACTGCGTGGGTAAAACATGTGTTAGAATGGGAATGAAAGATGGGCATGCAAAATTCTATGGAACTCAATAGGTAGACCGAGAATCAGGTACGAGAATAATATTAATACTGATTTTGTGCATAAAAATATTGTAAGGAATACATAAAACTGAAGTAAAATCCAAGTAGCAGAGATGAAATTCTTAAGAAGAGTAAATTGATGATCTAGAATGGACCAGATAAGAAACGAGGATATCCGTGAAGAACTGCAGATCTACTCCATAAAAGCAAATATATTTAACAAGATTCAGTGGAAAGAACATGTAGAAAGAATGGAAGAAAGTAGATTACTAAATAAAATCTTAGCCTACATTATTTTCCAAGAGGAAGAAGAGATGTCGGACATCCTCGGAAGAGATGGTCTTAGATATATTAGTGAAGATGGAACAGGCAACTAATCCAGGAAGTGCAGAAGAAGAAGATATATAAAACTGTTATTCTCCCAGTTATATTATCATCATCAGCTTCATCATTGGCGTGACGGACCTTTTAGTGCACTTACAAATTATTTTATGGATATCTCAATAGATTTATTTGCTATCATTGTAATAAATGGCATTTCTTAACAGAATGTGGCTTATCATGTTACTGCCCTAAGCCCTTCAATTACTTCAGGTATAAGTTGATGAATGCATTGACCGAGAACAGGTTGTTATGCATTTATTGTCGCATAAGCAAAACAATGCAATAGATGTTCCCATGTCAGTCGGAAACAATTGACTGCTAGGAGCCGTGAGAACCGGACAAAGCGAGGCCCGGATCCGGTGTGGCTCGCATAACATTAATAATAATAACCTAGCATTTATCTGATCGATACGCAAAATGATTCGTTAATGTTTTAATTATTCATATGTTTATTAACTGCGCGGTTTAATACGTATTCAGCCCCTTTTATCTCTCACACCAACTTCCTCGATGAGCGGAAAGAATAATATGTACCTATCAAATAATTATCACCAAGGCTCGGAAGTTGACGACCTATAAAATACCTAAATATATCCTAAAATACCTAAAAACAGGAAAAAAGACGTAAAAAGTGTTGCAGTTGCTAACGAGTGGATAAAGACAACCTCGCTGTCTTCACCCTCTTCTCGAGGTAATTTTCACAAAGTGGCAACTTCTTAGAAAATTTGAAGTTGCAATACAATAGTTCAAGCAGTCAGTAGGCTGGTGTGAAGGAACTATAGTTGCAATACAATAGTTCAAGCAGTGAGTAGGCTGGTGTGAGGGAACTATAGTTTCTCGCGGAACAAAAGTGTTTGGAATGTGAAAAGTTTTTGAAAGTAAAACTAGATACTGTGTTTTTTTTTATTGAGAATAGACTTACAAGAGGAGCCGGACATCGTAGACATTATAGAAAAGAAAAGATTGCAGTGGTATAGTCATGTCAAAAGAATGCCAGAGCAAAGGTTGCCAAAAATTGTTATGGAATGGATCCCAATGGAAAGGAGGAAGAGAGGAAGACCGAAGAAAACTTAGATAGAATGGGTACAAGCAGCTATGAATATCAGAGGAATGGAGGAAGATCAATGGATGGACAGAGAGGAATGGCGTTTGGTTTCCGGAAGACGGCAGCAACTGCCATGATACCGGATGATGATGATGATGTGATGATGATGATGACTAGACTTAACGGTTTCTTGAATTATATAAATGGTATAAATGTAATATTATAATGATATTGTGAAAAGAAAAATTAATGTCTGAACAAGGAATCGAACCGTGGACCTCTAGTTCTCCACACTAGTGTGCCGCCCACTACATCATTCTAGACCTGGCACAAACATTAACAATTCTTTCCACATGTACAAATCTATAATTCTCGTTTCGTCCGCTGCCAGATTGGTGTCCACTACCATCGCCAACGGCCGGCTTCGTTTAGAAGCATCTATATTTGAGAATTTATAAATGGTATAAAACGTCAATCGGCCGCGGTGGACTAGTGGTTATGCTCCTTGCTTCTGGTCCCGAGGGTCGCGGGTTCAAACCGGCCGGGGTCGATGGATTTTTTAGGACTGAAAAATCCAAGGAGCAAGTACTCCGGGAGGGACTTTAAGCCATGGGTCCCGAGTCTGAAGATTTTCAGGCTCCTAAAAGATCCTTAAGCCTGAATGAAAGGCCTCTAAGCAAAATTTACCGAATTTTCCCGTCCTAGTACTATCTTGGTTTCCTAGATGTCAGTATGAGGAGGAACGCTGACCACGGACCACTTAAATGACATCTATACGAAAACAAGTGTAACTAAATTAATATGGTTCAAATTCTTCCGTGTACGGGGAGAGTGCCTAAATCTCTGTTAAGGGAAACATGGACTTACAAGAAGAAATAAATTTAGTCAAAAGAAGGTAAAGTTGCAAAAAAAAAAAAAAGTAAAAAGGGGCCAGTAAGTCGAAAAAGGACGAATAAATCACACCTTTTTCTTGTCTACAATGACCCAAAATGTATATAATACTCGACCGCGTTAACTTTTAGCTGGAGGGGAGAAGCAATGGCGCTAGGGGTGTAGAGGGGAAAAGTTTCTCCTTCCACCGTTGGTACAAGCGAATGACTGGACAAGTGGTATAATCAGTGGCAAAATATAGCGGTAGACCTACTTGAAATAGGAGATGAAGTTAATGAAAGATCTTCGGAGTTTGTATGTCTACGGGTTTCTAGATAATGTGACGTACAGGGAAATTAAATCAGCACTGACTTCCAACAAGTGTCTGGCAGACTTAAATGTGTATATACTGTGAATATAGGGTTTAACTTTCGCACTTGACGTTGTCGCTAACAACTGACTATACATGACTGACTGACAATAAACACTGTCACTGCAACCTAAGACAGGTCTACTACCTCCAACCCTTACTTATCCTTACCTCATTCTTTTAGTCCCTAGTTTTTCCGAATTGAAAGTTAATATGGTCGAGTAATACCTTTAAATTTCTTACAAAGAAGCGTTGTAATGTACAAAGGTCGTGTAAAAAAATCGGGGATTCTTTACCCACCATGCCATCAGCATAAATTCAAATAAAAACGGAAAAAAATACAATATTTATTTGAATTATAGAAATATGGATCCTATATATTGATTTTTTCAATAAATGAGAGAAGTGCCTTGTAATAAAGTAAGTAGTTGAGTTCAATGTAACCTAAAATCACCATATTTGCAATGTAAAATGTCTATTAGTCATTGCTCAAACAATGTAGCCAACTTTTTGCAGAACCCACTGTTAGTCCAAAAACATTCAAGACTAAAAATGTATAAAACACTGGCTCTTCCAAATCTTTTGTATAGAAGCGAAGTATGGACGTAAAAACAGAATGATTTGCAGAGACTTAGATCTGCTGAAATGAGATACCTTCGGAGGACTGCAGGATACACACTACTAGATCACACAAAAAATGAAGACACCTTAGAAGAATTACACGTGGAACCATTAGAAAACAAAATTTCCGATTATAAGTCAAGATGGATGCAACATGTTCATCGAATGGAAGACCACAGGATACCCAAACAAACGTTAAGATATCAACTTGCAGGAAGAAGAAGACCAGGACGTCCACTCAAAAGACTTCTGGATGGTGTTTCTCTTGAAACAGGTCAATAAATGACCTAAATTCATGAATGTACTATGATGATGATGATTTATTCTTGATAAGTACTGAAACCCCTCTTTTAGCCCTTTCATTCTTTTTTAACATCACTGTATATATGAACATATGATCCTAAAGTTTCTATTCCTTCTACTTTCTTCTTTGTTTCTGTCAGTACGATTATGTCCTGCTTTAAATCCTCCATCTGTTTAAGGACCTCCTCCATTTTTTTCCTTATGCCTTGTACTTTCCATGGTCCAATTAGCAGAGTTCGTTTTTGTAGCTTGATTCGTCTTCATTTTAATCTGACTGGCTTATCTCTATTAAGTTTTTTAGCATTGCATTTTTTTTTCTGATGGGAGGGAGCTGACCTACCGCATCAACCCCCAACCTGGAGGACCAGGGATTTTTTTTTTCGGGTGTCCATCCTTAGATCAGTTGCTTTCACTACAGCTAAGAGCCTGATCTGCCCTTTAGGAAGAATTTGACAGAAGAGTATAAGATGAAACGATCCCCTCGGCCCCTTGTTAAAAGCATCATTACTTATGGAGCAGAACTTTGGCCATTAACAACAAAAACAAATAAGTACCTTTTGGCAACGGAAATGGATTTTATACGAAGGGCAGCAAGAATTTCAAGAAGAGAAAAAAATAGGAACTCAGTTATAAGGGAGAAAATGAAGATTGAAGATATTGTTTTAGATTATATTAAAACTCAGCAATTAAGATGGTAGGAAATGTCCAGCGATGGAAGAGGATCGGCTACCAAAATCCGTTTTGGAATGGAAACCTGAGGGAAGACGAGGCAGAGGAAGACCTAAAACCCCCTGGAGTCAGGAAATATATTTATACATGAAGGAGAAACATCTACAACCAGGAGATTGGTTGGACCGACAAAATTGGCCATTAGGAATCGGATGATGTCAAAGACATTAATCACCGGTGATCTATCTACCTATCTATTATTATTATTATTATTGCTATTATTATTATTATTATTATTATTATTTATCATCATTATTGTTATTATTATTATTATTATTATTATTGTTATTATTATTATTATTATTATTATTATTATTATTATTATTATTATTATTATTATTATTAGTCACAGAAGTGGACTTTTTAAGAAGATCGGCAAGAATATCAAAATTAGACAAAATAAAAAATAATACAACAAGAGAAATTATTAATGTACAATAGGATATTGTACAAAATATTGAAGAAATCCAAGTAAGATTGTATGGACACAGGGACACAGAAACAAACAAAGAATTATTAAAATGGATACCTCCTGGAAAAGGAAAACATGGTAGATCAAAGTCAACGTGAATAAAGGGAATTCAAAACAACATGAAGAAGAGAAATATGACAGAAGCAGACGCACAAGTTCGGGAAGTGTAGAAGAAAAACAATTGTATATTTTTGTTGAGGATACCTGTGTAAATAACAGAAAGAATCCTGAATAAAATATTACTATTATTATTATTATTATTAATATTATTATTATTATTATTATTATTATTATTATTATTATTATTATTATTATTATTATTATTATTACTATTAAACCCACCAAAGCCTGTTCCAAGCCAGGTTAGAAAATGGTGAGGGGGTGGAGTAACAACCTCGTTAAAAAACCAGGGTTCAGTACGCCCGGCTAATAGTACCCTGTGAGGGCCCCTTATCTAGGGTACAGATACTGCTGCCTTGCAGTTCGTCATTGGTTTGACAAAGGCTAGAGGAAGGAAACCTTGACCAAAAATTGCCTAGTCCTCCAGGTTGGGGGTTGATGCATCAGGTCAGCTCCCTGTTCTTCATAAAAAAACATAACAATGCTAAAAAGCCTAAAGATTTATTCAATAGTGAGAAGTACTGTCACATATGGAGCTGAAGTTTGGAAATTCAACAAAAACTTAGAACAAAAACTTATGTCGATGGAAATGGATTTCTTGAGGAGAGCAGCAAGATCTTAAAATTAGACAAAATAAGAAATATTGTCATAAGAGAAAAAATGAATATTGGTTATTCAATAGTAGATTATACACGGTATAAGCAATTAAATTGGTATGGGCACGTACGACGAATACAAGAAGAAAGATTACCCAGGAAAACATTGGAATGGTGTCCACCTGGAAGAAGGAGGAGAGGAAGACCTCGAAACTCGTGGATGCAGGAAATAAGGACTGGAATGAGAGCAAGAGGACTGGAGGACATGGATTGGATGGAGAGAGACGAGTGGAGAAGATAAATAAAACTTTAGGCACAGAAAGATATGTAAACATTAAAATTCTGTATATAAATAAAATTTATTATTATTATTATTATTGTAAAGTAGTGTATTGTTGGAGTAATTTAGGTTGTTTACTGTGAGAAGTAGTGGCAGGTGCTGAGCGACATTCCTCCGGACGACCAAAGCGTGGCTCCTACTCTGTTTCCCACGGTGCAAGCTACAGCAGCACGCGCATGTGGCGCAGGCAAGTCACGTCACACCCATCTGGAGACTTTATGACATGCCAACTCACGTGACCAATTCTTTTATAACCAGACATACTTTTTCGCAATCGCGAAATGTGCCCAAATGCTATCACAACTCGTAATTTTACGCTTCAGCCTTTCTTAAATTGTTCTCTTATTGTTGCTGTTTTCTAATTCAAGCTGAAATGAGAAACTCGTACGTTTTTACGAAATAAATGCTAATTTCTTGTTCACTCCTTCTATTATTATTATTATTATTATTATTATTATTATTATTATTATTATTATTATTATTATTATTATTATTATTATTATTATTATTATTATTATTATTATTATTACTACTACTATTATGCTGATGATGTAGTATTATTGGCCGATAGCAAGGAGATACTAAAGGACAACACGCACACACTATTGATTAATACTAAGAAATTAGGACTGAGAGTAAATATCAATAAAACGAAATATATGGTCACAGGTAGAAATTCATTATATAATGGAAATGGACAGCTAATGACAAATGAGGGAAGTTTTGAGGCAGTGGCTGAATTCAAATACCTAGGAACAATAATCACAATAGGAATGAGATACTTACTCACTGGCACTATCCAACCCATAGGTTCATGGCCGCACGGACATAAGCTCTCCATACACCCTATCCTGAGCTAATGTTTTCCAATCATTCCCTGTATAATCTACTTCCCTCAAATCATAGTTAATAGGAATGAGATGCACAAAGAAATTAAACATAGGCTCAATTCTGGAAATGCGTGTTATTATGCATTGCAGAGACTCTTGATGTCCCAACTCCTTTCAAAAAACGTTAAACTGAAAATATATAAAACTATTATTCTACCAGTTATATTATATGGGTGCGAAACATGGACTCTTACTTTAAGGGAGGAAAGAAGATTACAAGTGTTTGAGAATAAAGTACTTAGGAAAATGTTTGGACCAAAGAGAGATGAACAGAAATGGTCTTAATTGGAAGCCAGATATAATAAGAACAGTTAAGTCTTGTAGATTGCAATGGGCTGGACATGTGGCACAAATGGGGAATGAAAGTGGGACATGGAAGCTTCTTATAAGAAAATCAGAGGAAAATGCTCAGTTGGTAGACCTAAAATGAAATGGGAGAATAACATTTACATTGATTTGAGGAAAGTAGATTATACAGGAGATGATTGGAAGACATTAGATCATGATAGGGATGTACGGAGAGCTTATATCCGCTCGGCCATGAACCTACGGGTTCGATAGAGCCAGTCAGTTAGTGTGTTTGGTATTGTTACGCTGTAAAATGAAATGACAGCTTACATCAGTTTTTTTAATCATTTGAATAATTTATGTATTCATGTTAATCGAACATGAGACCTTGGTGGTTATTGTATGCAGTATTATTCAAATTTGTGTTGTTGACTCAGCGAGATGGGTGTTGGACACGGGTACATTTACTTTATGAATTTTTTTTCCCGTCTTAGTTTCCGACTGTCACCTTTTTCAACGATTTACAACAGAATTCTCACATTTTTGTATGGACTAATTTGATTTACACCCTAGCATTAATGCTGTCACAACGAAGGCAATTCTACCGGATCATCATTTGATATGTCTTTCCACAACGGGCTTATGCATTTGGCGTCATTTGATCAGCCGGTGATCATTGCCTACAATTCAATCTTCCCTCTATACCAGAGCTGCCCAATATTAGGCTATATTACAATGCCAGGTTGGGAAGTGGTTTTTACAGAAGCGAGGAAATGATTAAAATCCGAGCAATAGCGAGGTTTTAATTTCAGAGATTCTGTAAAACACTGCACAAACGTGCGTTGTACATTGTTTTTGCACGATGATGTTTTCAAAATAATAAACCTACATAATAGTAAAATAATAACATCTTTGTTGGAAATATTTGCGTCCATTATAACCAACTGCCTAAATTTAACAGTCTGGCCAATGTTTATACGGTAAATGCCGAAAATAATTTAGTTGAGACTACAGCAGGCCGTGACACCAGTCAGGTATAAAATGGCGGCAAGTACGTATTTATTGTTTTATATTGTTTCAAATAAAGTTCCGTTCATTTAAAATGCAGTGATTTGTTTCGTATAATGTATATTAACACTACCTTTTGGATATTTTCTGTAGGCCTATATACTTTGTACTAGTAGACCTATACATAAATAGCAGTGGTTTTACTTCCCGCATTACGTAGATAATTTGTAATATTACAATATAATTATTTATTTATAGGTTGGCGACCCGGAAATGTAGGAAGTTGAACTTTCAATCATGGTCGCCATTGCTGTAAGTACGACAGAACAAACTGTCGGTCAAAAAATTATATCGCGGGCCAAATGGAAGAAACATCAAGGTGGTGCGGGTCGTGGATTTTATTAGCCTATTATTATTATTATTATTATTATTATTATTATTATTATTATTATTTATTATTATTATTATTATTATTATTTATTTATTTAGCAGGTTTCACAATGTTTCACAACATCTTCCTGCGCCCATTTACGAGTAATGTACTGTCATCCTCCTCACATCTCTCTGTCATTCTAGTCTCCATCGTCCAATCCTTTTTTCCCTCATGCTACTCAAAACTCCATGAATCCACGTTATTTTTGGCCATCCCCTACTTCTTTTACCAAGTGGCACCCATTCTAGTATTCTTGTGAATATGTTTTGTTATTTTTTTCATAATCATACCATTTTATTGTTTGTTATTTTTGTTATTATTATTATTATTATTATTATTATTATTATTATTATTATTATTATTATTATTATTATTATTATTATTATTAGTATTAGTATTATAAGCCTGTGTTGATTTGTACTTATCTTGTTAAGTCGTTATAATATATTTCACATACCTTAACCACTCGGCTACGGCGCGGGACATGGAAATTAAATGCATTTCCTCAACCTTGATTTCAAATTTCTTAACCGGATTTTGCTACTTCTTACAGCTGTTCAACTGTATTCACGATGTTGAGTAGATCTTATTACAGCCATGTCTTGCTTTTTATTTAATTTGTGGAAATGAAGTTAGTTTCTTGATTTTGTTTGAGATAGGCCTATGTAAAGTAGATTTTGAAGGTCACAGCTAGTCAGATATTGTGAGAAATGTTTGAGTTTTGGAAATTCCAGCTGCTTGTTATTCCGAGTAGTGTCGGTCATGCAACCTGTTTATTAATCAGTACAGTTGCATAGGTAATTAGCGAGTGTCTTGAATTGCAAATTCCTTTTACAAAGTACATACAAAGAAAATCCAATTACCTCATTACATTATCTCAGTCGCATCTTAACCTGCACTGCTGGGAGCCAAGAGTGGCTTTTCTCCTCGTTTAGACTTGAATTATACCTGCAAAATAGGCACATAGTTGTCACTTCTAATTTCACTTGCATCGCCCAAATTAAAATAATTACTACTATTCCTGATGCAAATGTTTGTTTATAGTCATGTCTTAAAAATAAATTTCTTTAAAATGCATCAAGTAATCAGATCTACATGCCTTAACTTTACATAAATTCTTCTTCTTTTCAGTTTAATTAAAATTTTAACTCTAAAATAATTGCTCGAAAAAAAATCTAAACTGCATACTATAAGAAATTAATGAAGGGAATCAATTAAGGTCCCGTAGCTTGATTTGTGTTTGCCAAACCTGACAAAGCAGGTAATTTTAATTGTAACCAACCTTCGAGAAAAAAAGTGCATTCATTAATGCAGGAATTAATGAAGAGTATAATTTAGGACTGGACATCTTGATTCAGGTATGCCAAACCAGTCAAATTAAGAAAAAAACGTTCATTGTATTTTTTTTAATATTCGTTAATGAAAACAAGTTTTTTATAAAGAATTAGAACAGTTTATACAGTATAAGTATGACAATGAATCATGATTTTCCCATATCGACACCAACACTGTATATAATTAATAATAATAATTTATTCATTTATTTATTTATATAGGCTACATGATTTTTCATTGTTTGCACAATCTTTCTTGCTGTGCCTAACAGTTTATATTTTCCTTCTCCACTTTCGTCTCTATCCATCCACGCCATGTCCTGCCAGAGTCTCATGTTCTCATTTCAGTTCTTATTTCTTGCATCCACTAGTTTCGAGGTCTTCTTTTCTTTCTCTTCTTCCATGTGGACACCATTCCCAATGCTTTCTGGGTAACCTTTGTTCTTCTTTGATTCCGTCATACATGCACAGACCATTTTAATTGCTTATATACATATACATAGTGTTCTTCCCACTAGCAGGTCTTTTCATCACTGCAAACTCAAGCATTCTCCACTCTTTACTTCCTTCAACTTTGCTTTTTGTATCCGCCTACAAACCCATTTATTTTAATATATGTCTATCATCGGATCCTTTTTCTCTGCCTCTAACTTTCTTTCCGTTTGACCATTTGTCCTTCTAGGGCAATCTGTCCCAGGCAGTTTCTGGCAGTTTTCTTCCTTCTTAGCAAGTGGGCCATCCAATTTCTTTTTTGTGAGTTCCAGTGTTGTCTTCTTCCTTCGCCCTCTCTGTCTGGCACATCTTCATGTTTTTTTATTTTTTATTTTGACTGTCCATTTTATACGTTCCATTCTTGTCCATAACCACATCTCAAAAGCTTCTAGTCGCTTTTCCTCATTCAGTCGTAATGTCGAAGTCTCTGCACCATACAATGCTACACTCCACACAAAGCACTTCATCAGCCTCTTCCGTAATTATTTGCCAAAGGTCCGCAGAAAATGCTTGTCCTCGTGTTAAAACTTATTTTGCCATTGCTATCCTCTGCTTTACTTCTTGACCGCAGTTCATGTTACTACTGATAGTACAACCCAAGTATAGTTGAAGCTAACCACTTCCTCAACGGCCTCATCTTTAATCCTCATGTTTATCTTCCTTGGTTTCCCGCGCCTTGGCGCAGAGCTACGGGACTTGCGCTGGTTCGAGTCTCCATGGGGGAAGAAATTTTCTCATGGTATTTCGGCCAGTATGGGACCGGTGCCCACCCAGCATCGTGAGGCAATTGGGTAGCTAAAATAAGTAGCGGCTCCAGGTTGAGGAAGCAGCTATAACGGCTGGGGGACTCGACATGCTAACCACATGTCACCCCTACACTGGCTGTTGATCATCTACCTCTGTGATTGACGCATGTATGTGGATGTGAAGAGCCAGCAGCCGGCTGGTAAAAGGGCAACCGCTGAAAAGTGGAAAGACCCTCAATAGGATCGGTTTTCTTCCTATAATCATGGCTTTCGTCTTATTTATATTTATCTTCATCCCATAATCCTCGAACTTGTCATTTAGCTCCATCAGCATGTTCCTCAGTGTCATTGCATCTTCTGCTAGCAAAGTCATATCATCAGCAAATCTTATGCACTTAATTCTTCTCCCTCCCATGTTTACGCCTCCCGTATTCCTGAGCAGTTCTTCATTAGGTCTTCCAGGTAGATGTTGAAAAGAATAGGTGATAGAGGACATCCTTGCTGCTTATATCGTAAATAATATGATAGGCCTACTATTAAATATTTAATATTCTTTTCTCACCGTGAGATTATTACTTATTTTTTCCAATTTTGAACATTTTGCTACTCTCCCCAATATAATATCATCATCATCATCATCATCATCATCATCAACAACACTCCAAAAATTATGCAATTATCCATTCCGACTTCCTAATGCATTAGCCCAACGTTATAATAATAATAATAATAATAATAATAATAATAATAATAATAATAATAATAATAATAATAATAATAATAATAATAGGTAGTACAGGCCTACCCATATTTTTGTCCAATATTTACAGGTTGTCTTACGACATTTCTGGCGTTCGCTCTTAGCATTGGCTGAATTATAATCCACTTCTGAGCTTGGGACGCCTGGAAGGCTACCTTAACCGATGATGGTTATAGGCCTAAATGCTAATGAAGCACCAGCAATACCCATACTGTTGTAACTAAAAAAATGACGCAACAATTAAATGAGTTGATTTCAGTTGTTTTTATTATTAAAAGTTAGTACATGTTTATTTCATCTGTTTTTCTCAATTTTTAAATTAAGAACATTTTGAGAATAGATTCCACTTTAAAAATGCATTCATTGTTAACTACATTTTGGTTGTCCCTGATAATACTACGGACAAAAAGACGTAATTAAGAATCACATATTTTGAACTTGCATTTGCATGAAGTTGTTTGCCCATTTCTTTAGCATTAATTCCCGCTCGCTGATTGTAAAAATAAAGCGTGTTCTTCTTCGGGTTGTGGTAACCGGTTTGATTGGACTTGTTCTGACCATCACAACTCGGGCTAATTGCTTTTATTTATGCCATCAAATTTAGTTTTATTTGTAACCACAACTTGCAACTAATCTAGGTCTCGTCATCTCCACATTTTTTTGTTAAATCGTCGCAATGCTTGCAGGCAATGACACTACTGCTTCCCAATCTGCCTTAATATCAAGGTCATATTTTCAAACATTTTTTAACTACTCTTTTTTTACACTACTGCAGAGCAGCAAAGGAATTGATTTAATCTTTATAAAAAAATGAACATTTCTGTAAATCTGTGAGTCTCTCCTTTATGAAAACAAAAACTACTAGACAGATTTGAATGGGTTTCTTACCATCATTTGGAGATAAATAAATTGATAATGATAGCCTCGGTAACGAAACGCGTTTACTATTTTAATATTTAGGTTTGGTGATTGTTTTGAGGAAGTGGCTGAATTCAAATACCTAGTAACAATAATCACAAACAGGAATGAGATGCACGAAGAAACATAGGCTCAATTCTGTAAATGCCTGCTATTATGTATTACAGAGACTCTTGTCTTCCCAACTCCTTTCAAATAACGTTAAACTGAAAATAGGCCTATAATAAACTATTATTCTACCAGTTATATTATATGGATGCGAAACATGAACTCTTACTTTAAGGGAGTAAAGGAGATTACGAGTAGGCCTATTTGAGAATGAAGTTCTTAGGAAAAATTTTAGACCAAAGAGAGATGAACAAACAAGTGAATGGAGAAGATTACATAACAGTGAACTACATGATCTTTATAGGAAGCCAGATATAATAAGAATAGTTAAGTCTCGTAGGCTGCGATGGGCAGGACATGTGGCACGAATGGGGAATGAAAGACGTGTATGGAAGCTTCTTGTGGGAAAATCAGAGGGAAAACGCCCAGTTGGTAGACCAAGAATGAGGTGGGAGAATAACACTAACTATGATTTGAGGGAAGTAGATTATAGGGGAATAATTGTAAAACATTAGCTCAGAAGAAGTATGAATGGAGAGCTTATGTCCGCGCGGCCATGATCTTACGGTTTCGATAGTGCCAGTGAGTTAGTTAGTTAGATTTGGTAGCCGTAGCTAAAAAAAATTGCGTCGGTGCACTAGAAAAAAGTCTTTTTTGGACGCTTAAATGACTTACGTTGCCTAAAACCATAATAAATACATCGAATTAATGTACACAGAATTTAATAGGCCTATCTGAAAAAAAAATCTAGAAAGAATTCCGCGGCAGAATATCTCTATCTTTTATCGATAACACACAGTAACCATTTTCGTCTTACAGCTCATCGATGCCAAGAAAATCCAGATAAGCAGATTCCCGGGTAATGCCAGTAATCAGCTATACCTTATCCGTTCATAGAGTGATCCTAACATCAACAAACGTCAATTGTATCCTTGCGCCATTTGCGCCACAATTACTGTCACTTTTGACAGGGAGATGACCACATAGCAACAGAAGATTCGAAACTTTCAGCCATTTTGTTTCATGAGAATCGATTGAAGCATGACTCAAATGCATCATCCATATGTAATACACTATTTTAAGTTGTAATTATTGATTAGGTATATTTTAGAATATTATCTATGTTCTGAATATTATTATTTTCATTCACGAAGAATAACAAGTATATTCAGAGGACATATTTTTAATTTAATGAAGGGAACTACTTTTTTGCATACGTATTGCTTCTACATCGTACGTCGGTGTCCATAACCAATGAAAAGCGAGCAGGTCACATGGTTTTGTTTTGACGAGGATCATTTTTAAGAGCGGTAGTATCTATATTTGTAGACAAATGTCAGGAAACTTTAAAGCCCAACATCATTATCATAAGTAATGCCACGAGTGATTTACAAATTATCGATAAATTCACGACTCACGAAGTGAGGAATGAATTTATCTAAAGAATTTGGAAATCAAGAGAGGCTTTTGTTAGGACCATTTAACGAATAAAATTAAGCTGTTTACTCACAAATCATTATTTAACTATAGTTATTTTAAAATGTTTATATATTTATTGTAAACGGCGATGTTTGAAAACAAATAAGAAACAATAGGTACGCTTCTACTGCTTCTTTTGTTTATCACTGCAACCAGATCATACTATTTATTGCCAAAGGATCGCAATATTATAAGGAGGAGCTTTCTTTAATATGGTAATTATAACACTGATAAATATTTGGTGAAACACGACTCTGATTGGTTGTAAAACAGAAATCATTGAAACGTGATTGGTCATTGACTCCCATTTGGGGCATGAGTTAAATAGTCATAAGTAATGCCACGAGTGATTTCCAAATTATCGATAAATTCACGACTCACGAAGTGAGGAATGAATTTATCTAGAGAATTTGGAAATCAAGAGTGGCATTTGTTAGGACTATTTAACGAATAAAATTAAGCTGTTTACTCACAAATCATTATTTAAATATAGTTATTTTAAAAGAATTATATATTTAATGTAAACGGCGATGTTTGAAAACAAATCAGAAATGTGAGGTTATGTTCATTCACTGCTGCTTGATCATATTATTTATTGCCAAATAAGATCGCAATATTGTAAGAGTGCACCCAAGTGGAGAAATAATGAAACACATCAAACTAGCCTATATATCATAATCAACATTACGGGTTATTCATTTATTTTTTTAGTAAACAACTCAGTAAAATCAAGGAATCTTTTCATTATTTGCTATATTCAATGTATTTGTTGGAGAAAAATAATGCTTTGACCTGTTCAGAACATTAAAAAGGAGGAGCTTTCTTTATCACAAAAGCAGGAGCTGATAAAGATAAATCGATAAAGAGCGAGGTGAAATACGACTGTCATTGGTTATAAAACAAGATTCATTGAAACGTGATTGGTCATTGACTAGCATTTGTGGCCTGAGTTAAATAGTCATAAACAACACATTCATTAAGTTTAGGATTAAGGCCTCTTCTGGCGCATCATCATCACCTATCATATATCATCGGGGCAGCGTATCTCCGTCTCCCAGGCGCCCCTACCTCAAAAGTGGGTTACAATAAATGTCAGGAGAGAATATGAGAATGTCGAAATGACAATATGGTGTTATTGAATAAAAAATTAGGCCTTACTTACTTACTCACTGGCACTATCGAACCCGTAGGTTCATGGCCGCGCGGACATAAGCTCTCCATATATCCCTATCCTGAGCCAATGTTTTCCAATCATCGCCCGCACAATCTACTTCCCTCAAATCATATATAATGTTATTCTCCCACCTCATTCTTGGTCTACCAACTGGGCGTTTTCCCTCTGGTTTTCCTACAAGAATCTTCCATGCACGTCTTTCATTCCCCATTCGTGCCACATGTCCTGCCATCGCAGTCTACGAGACTTAACTGTTCTCATTAGGCCTATATCTGGCGTCCTATAAAGACCATGTAATTCACTGTTATGCAGTCCTGTCCATTCACCTGTCTGTTCATCTCTCTTTGGTCCAAAAATTTTCCTAAGAACTTTATTCTCAAATACTCGTAATCTCATTTCCTGCCTTAAAGTAAGAGTCCATGTTTCGCATCCATATAATATAACTGGTAGAATAATAGTTTTATATATTTTCAGTTTAACGTTTTTTGAAAGGAGTTGGGAAGTCAAGAGTCTCTGTAATGCATAATAACATGCATTTCCAGAATTGAGCCTATGTTTAATTTCCTTGTGCATCTCATTTCTATTTGTGATTATTGTTCCTAGGTATTTGAATTCAGCCACTTCCTCTAAATTTCCCTCATTTGTCATTAGCTGTCCATTTCCATTATATAATGTATTTTTATGTGTGACCATATATTTAGTTTTATTGATATTTACTTCCAGTCCCAATTTCTTAGTGTTACTCAGTAGTGTGTGCATGTTGTCCTTTAGTATCTCCTCGCTATCGGCCAATAATACTACATCATCATCATAAACTAACAGCTTATTAATACCATTGAGTTGTAGGCCTTCTTCGTCCTCAAATGATTTGATGGCATGCTCTAGTACAAAATTAAATAGAAGAGGAGATAGTGCATCTCCTTGCTTCAACCCATTGTGGATTTCAAAAGTATCCGAAAACTGTTTGCCTACTCGCAAAAAATTAGGCCTACTAGAAATTGAAATCTATGTAAAACGGCTGTGTTGTAGTATATAGGAATAATCCTTAGGGCTGTAGCAAAGATGAATTGATGGAGAATATAATAACAGAGATTATGAAAATTACCGAAGAAGAAAGTATTCATGAGAATGCTAATTTTATTAAAATTTTATTAAAAACATCTCAGAAATGTGTAGCAGCAGATGGAGGCCACTTCCAACATCGCCTATAACAAGGTTAATACTAGAAAAAACTATTGTGTGCACGCCATTAGTAATGAAAGCATATTCTTACGGATAGACTGATCCCGCAAGCGACACCGTAGGCAGGCAGACGCGTTCCTGACTCCATAGTAGACAGCATGTTCCATTACAAAAAACAAGTAAAACTATATAATTATATGCAAAGCTTCCTAATTCCTGACTACCTTCTCCTGTCCATCCAACTTCCTGTAAAGCGACTATATCCAACAGCGATTTATCTAAGCCCGCGTTAATATTTTAGTTCCCACTTGTTATCTAATGTCCTGACATTCCAGGTTCCTAGGAACATGTCCCTGTGTTTGAGATTTTACCACGGATTTCTTCAAGTAGTCCCCGCCCGGAGAACCGAATGGGGTGTTATTTTTACCTATGGAAAATTGTGTCCCAGTGGAATCCATGTCTGCGTTTCTTGACGGTTGTATTTTTACGGTGAAAGATCTTCAATCTATCCACCAATGTTTTATAGCCTCACTATGATGGTTGTCCAGCGGCTCGCTTAGTGTCCCCGCATCTTAAATACAAAGATGCCGACTACCGCCACTATAGTAACTCCGCATGTTAATCATCGTCAAGCATTGTCGCGGCACCCGCTTTTATATAAACGGTCAACTATCATAGCGATGCGATAATACTTTTTATCGTTTGACTTATCGCCTTCGACCAGTCCGGCATAGATGACCCTTTCGGCAGCAATGCTACCGCCGACATTGCTCTCGGGGTCGTTTAACCACACAAGCCACTCCACCACGACAAGGTAAAGGATATAATGGAGGGAACTGTTATTCTCCCAGTTACATAATATGGATGCGAAACATGGACTATTACTTTAAGGAAGGAGAAAGTATTACGAGTATTTAAGAATAAAGTTCTTAAGAAATTTTTTGGACGAAATAGAGATGAACAGACAGGTGAATGGAGAAGAGTACGTATCGGTGAGCTACATTATCTTTATAGGAAACCAGATGTAATAAGAACAGTTACGCCCCAAGTCTCGTACCGATGAGCAGGATACTTGACAAGAATTAGGAATGAAAGAGGGGCTTGAAAATTCTGTAAACCAGGCAGTGTAAGCTCCCGGTAGGTAGCCCAAGAGTTCTTAGAACAATTTTTGAACCGAAGAGAGATGAACAGACAGGCCAATGGAGAAGACTACTTAACAGTGAACAACGTGATCCTTATTGGGAACAAGATATAATAAGGTAAGTTAAGTCTTGCAGACTGCAGTATGCAGCACATGTGCACGAATGAAGAATGAAAGAGGGGCACGGAAGCTTCTTGTAGGAAAACGCCTAGTTGGTAGACCAAGAATGAAATGGGAGAATTACATTAACCATGACTTGAGGAAGTAAATTATCCAATCCGTCTGTGCATGGAAAATAGAAAGAAGGAACAGAAAAGGAAGACCAAGAACAACCTACAAGAACAACATTCAAAATTCAATGAGGAAATTTGGTGTAACAGATGAAGACACAGATGACAGAGAACGATAGAGAACTTTAATTAAGGGAAATTTGTGAATGTTTGTTGCAAACTGATAGTCTATAAGTCCATAGTTATTCACTTAGGCTACGCCTAAATGACAGAAGAACTTTACATTCACATACCTTACTATTCCAAATTCTGCACATATATTTACCAACTTATTTAAGAACAAGTTTTCAAAATTTATCGGCTCATCACAATTTAGGAACAAGATCACAAGACTCTTTTTTACTTTTGATACCACAACACAGGACCTGTCTATACTCTGAATCTTACACAATATCTACGGCTAGAGCCTGGAACTCACTTCCCAGTCATGTCAGGGACTGTCAATCGCTATCATTATTTAAATCCAAATTAACTGATATCTTAAGTTCGACACAATGAAAACATTAACTGCATAACAACTATATAGAGCATTCCATTAATAATCATCTAGGAAGCTACTTACTTTATTTTATATCATTTTAATTTTATTATTTCTCTGTTTTTGTTAGTATTAGCTAGTATTAGATCCATCATCATTGTATTTTGTTTAGTCTGTATTTTAATAATATCTTAAAACTGTAATATGTACGGATTTTTTGTATAATTTTTACTATTCGCTGGTTGAGTGGAAGAGAAGGCCTTATGGCCTTAACTCTGCCAGCAAAAATAAATCATTATTATTATTATTATTATTATTATTATTATATTTAATTATTTTTTTAAAATTTTATGTTAATTACTAAGATTGGTTGAAGAAAACCCTCAATGATGAGGAAAATTCTCAAAGTGACGATGAGATTATACAAGGGATTTTTTTATCACACTGTATTTTCAGAAAGTTCCATTACAAATAAAGTAATACTACATGCGTTAATATACAAAATCGTTTACATAAAATTATTTGCACAATTTTCTTTTGTTTTCATTCATGTTCTATGGCCAATTGTAATATTATGATCTATTACTTACTTACTTACTCACTGGCACTATCGAACCCGCAGGTTCATGGCCACGCGGACTTAAGCTCTCCATACATCCCTATCCTGAGCTAATGCTTTCCAATCATTCCCTGTATAATCTACTTCCCTCAAATCATAGTTAATGTTATTCTCCCACCTCATTCTTAGTCTACCAACTGGGCGTTTTCCCTCTGGCTTTCCTACAAGAAGCTTCCATGCAAGTCTTTCATTCCCCATACGTGCAACATGTCCTGCCCATCGCAGTCTACGAGACTTAACTGTTCTTATTATATTTGGCTTCCTATAAAGACCCTGTAGTTCGTTGTTATGAAGTCTTCTCCATTCACCTGTCTGTTCATCTCTCTTTGGTCCAAAAATTTTCCTAAGTACTTTATTCTCAAATACTTGTAATCTCATTTCTTCTCTTAAAGTAAGAGTCCATGTTTCGCACCCATATAATATAACTGGTAGAATAATAGTTTTATATATTTTCAGTTTAACGTTTTTTGAAAGGAGTTGGGACATCTATTTGTTCCACTTATCTTACCCAAGGATAGCATTAAATATTTCATTGAATTGGCTTTGATTTGTTCTAGAATCTGTCTAAATCTAATGAATTAACTCAAGTGTGTAATCCTGTAATAGTCTTATTTTATTGAATGTCCATTTACCATATTTATTAATCATGCTGTTCTCTAATAACTGTCTTTCTGTTTCTAGTTTTGTACATTCAAATTACACTGGTCAACACGATTTTTGTCTCATGAGTACCAATAGTTGTACTTAATGTAGTTTTTTATCGTGTTTTCAAATATGTATTCGGAATTTCTCCATCACCCACAGTTTTTTATTTGAATTTAAATTAATGGATTTAAATAATTATTTTCTGTTTAACAAACATTAAAGGGATTACGTCAAAATTAAAACATACAGTGGTGCACCCTGACTTGCAATCTGCAATGAGACCAGTTCCACACTGCGAAGAATTGCCCATACCAAAGCCTCCAGAACATATGACATTAGATGAAGAGAGCTCAGATTCTGATGGAAGTAAGGAAGAAGAAGAAACAGATTTTGGTGATACAACTTTTGAACAAAGCTGTTCATCTGAGCCTCATTTATTGACTCGAGAAGATCTTAACGATCTCATACGAGATTTAAAGTTATCCAAAAACCAGTCTGAAATGCTTGGTTCCCGGTTAAAGGATGGAATCTCTCGGAAACCTTGCGTGGTGGAGAAAAATCGATATCATATTTGAATTCAGGAGAAAAAATACTATCAGAATCACATATTTTTCTTTCTGAGACAAAAAAGAAGTTTCTTTTTTGTTGCTCACTGTAATAGATTATCAATGATTTGTTCTGCGTTTCCGCATGTACACAAGGGACTATCTTTTATTTTAAAACAGTAGTTATATATGTTTATTTTCCCGCGCCCTGTTAAGAAAGTTGTTACTTTTCCAGTTAAAGCTAAGTTTAATTTGGATCTTTCCTGCAGGATTTTATCACTGCAACGATTAAAAAAAAAATTAGCTCAAGGCAGGGATGTATAAGGTGCTTATGTCCGTGCTGCCATGAACCTATGGGTTCGATAGTGCCAGCGAGTTAGAGGAAGAGCCTCTCTTCTCTAATTTCTAATAATTCAACCAAAATTATTTTCATAACCACATTCATTAGTGGTCTCTTTATTAAAATTTCATCAAATTCTTGGCTCGGGGCATGGATAGGATTAGAAATTAATTTACTCTCATTCATCCCCTTAATAACAAATTATAGAAACATTTTTACGACAGAGGCTTCTCTAAAATATTTCTTAATTCAAGCACTAGCTTCATCAATTCTTTTATTTGTAGTAATCTCAAAATCTGTAACTGAGAGATTATTTTCATTTTATAATTCAATAATTTCTAGAATAATCATATCGAGTTAGATAGAGGAATTCAGTTAGTCTCTGCATGACATAACTTTCACTGAAGATGACTGCGACAGAGGATGTTGCATGTGGTTGCTGGAACTGATTACGTGTAAATAGAGATGTTATAATTCTGGCTGCGAGTAATGGTGCGGCACAGGCAGGTAGGACCAGATTCCAGGTGCCTGCTGGACCGATCGAGTTCTGCTTCATCAAGTGAGTCGCCGCCGCACGAGGGCAGAGGTCAACTGCGGGCGCGCGCCCATCACATGGATCCAAGCGCAATCAGTGAACCATCTTTATTCCGGTATGGGAGTCTCCTGCTGTTAGATATTGTACATAAAACAAGATATGAATTACCATAGGGAAGCTCTTTTACTTTCACTAGAGTATCGGCAACGCCTGAATACGATACTGCAGCGCATTTTCGTGATTTCCTTTATTATATATAGGCCTATATATATATATATATATATATGTGTGTGTGTATATATGTATATATGTTCATTGTTTACACATCTTTCTGTGCCTAAAGTTTTATTTTCCTTCTCCACTCGTCTCTATCCATCCACTCAATTTCCTCCAGTCCTCTTGTTCTCATTGCAGTTCATATTTCTTGCATCCACGAGTTTCGAGATCTTCCTTTCATTCTTCTTCCAGGTGGACATCATTCCAATGTTTTCCTGGCTAACCTTTCTTCTTGCATTCGTCATACATGCCCATACCAATTTAATTGCTTGTATCTTATAGGCCCTATAATCTAGTATTAAATCTTTATTATTCATAGGCCTAAATAAATATCCTCAACTCGTGTCCAATTCAGGATCGCGTCGAGCGATAAGATGAGATGAGACCCCTATATAGAGTTCTGTGAATGACAAGGGTGCCGGGCGACCACGCCTGACGCACTTTCAGGGGGGCAGATGAACGAAATGAAATAAAATGGATGAGATGAGTACGGAGAAATGGTAGAATGAATTTGTGGCAGGGGAAAACAGGAGAAAACTCCGAGAAAAACCTGCCCAAGTTCCGTTTCGTCCACTATGAAACCCACATGGAGTGACCGAGATTAGATCTCGCGACCTCGGCGGTGAGAGGCGGCCATCTGACCGCTTGCGCCACGGAGCCGCCCTTTATTATCTATAATAGTTGAATAATATTTCAAGATTTTGTAGGCTTACTTATGATGGCCATCAATATTATATATAGGGGCCTATATATATATATATATATATATATATATATATATTTTTTTTTTTTTTTCTTTTCTTTTCTTTTCCTTAAAGTAAGAGTCCATGCTTCGCAACCATATAATATAACTTGGGGAATAACTGTTTTATATATTTTCAGTTTAACTTTTTTGAGAGAAGTTGTGGCAATAGTCCCTGTTATGCATAATAGCAGGCATTTCCAGAATTGGGCCTATATTTTATTTATTTGTGCGCCTCATTTCCATTTGTAATCAATGTAGCCTATTTGAATTTGGTATTTGGTATTTAGAATTCATCCACTTCTTCAAAATTTCCCTAATTTGTCATTAACTGTCCATTTTCATTATACAGTGAAACTTGTTCAAAGCGGAATCGCATGGGACCAATTTTATTTTCCACATTAGACAAAATTCCGCATTATAAAAAAAACAAAAAGCAGATTAACCGATCTTTGATTATATATGTCTTTTTTTACGTACTTATTCTTCTTTTTCTTCTTCTTCTTCTTCTTCTTCTTCTTCACTTCACGGGCTAGGCTCACAGTTGTTCTATCCATCTTTTCACTGGCCTTCCTACATTCCTTGAACCTCTTTGCTTGTAGTTGAAAGCTGCTCTTGGTAATCTTGATACATTCATTCTTTCCACGTGTGTAAACCATTTCTCTCTATATTCTCTGTTTTTCTCATCCAATTGATATATATTTAACTCTGTTCTTATATCTTCATTCCTTATCCGATCCAATCTTGTGCAGACTTTTGTTCTTCTAAGGAAGTTCATTTCTGCGCTTTGTATTCTACTTTGCAATTTTTTGGTCATTACCCAAGTTTCGCTCCCGTAAAGTAATGCAGGAACTGCCAATGTTTTATAAAACTTCAATCTAGTATCTCTTCTTGTTTTATTCTTTAATGTTTTATGTATAGTTCCGCATATAATTTGAAATTTCGACAGTTTTCATATTTATGTCTCTTTCAGTTTTTGTGTTTATAGTAAATTACAACGCAAATAATTAAAATTTGTTACTTGTTCCAGAGGTTTGTTGTCTATTACGATTTTTGATCTTATATGATCGTTTCCACAAAATGCCATATTTTTGTTTTTTCTTTTGATATTTTGAAATTATATTCTTGGCATAACTGATTTAATTGATGTAAAGAGTACTGCAAATTATTTCAATTTTCTTGAATAATAACCACATCGTCAGCATACATTAAAACGTTTAATATTTTAAAACGGTCCATTCTTATACCTATATTAACAATACTTTTCCAATTTTGGATGATGTCATTAATATATAGATTAAAACGGGTAGGTGATAAACTACACCCTTCTCTTACACCTCTATTTATTAAAATAGCTTCGATCTTTGATGTGCCTATATTTATTACCTTTATGTACCTTGGATTAATTGTAGTTCTGCTGCCGTTGTAAAGTGCAAAAAACAATCCGTTTCGTCAGCGTTAAAAATGCCTGCTAGGCGCGTATCTTGAAATTAAAGAATGCAGTTTCGGTTACCGCTCACTAACTATACTTTCGTCTAATTTTACATCCATTGATTTCCCTCAAATTTTATTCCACCCTACATTGTGTCTCTTTTAAAACTGTACAGCCAACTTGAAGATGCCTTGAAATCGTTATTCCCTAGGGATGTAGCAACAGCTACAGCTTGACTTTCGAGCATCGGTCCGGAAAATTTTGATATTTTTTGATCGTGCACTTGTAAAACACTCCTGCTCTACGTCCTTGATTTCTTCATCTATTCTATTTATTTATTTATTTTTTGCTTTCCTCTTCGTGTGATGATTTCCTTGCATCCATTCATTAATTATTTTTCTTTGTGTTTTAAAATCTCATGAACTTGGGGTTTTCCACATTTAAATTTAGTCATTATTTCGCGTACTGAGAGTTTGGTTTTCTTTGTCTTCAATCACTTTCACTTTTTAGTTTAATGACAATGATACGTACGATATAGCCATCTTTATGCCGGAAATTCAGACGCTACCTGCGAAAGATACGTACACAATCGGTCTCGGATCTTAACCTAATTTAAGATTTTAAATTGCACTGGTTATTTATTAGACAGATATCACACGCCAAATATTTATTAAACAAACCTGTATTTCGCATAACGGGTGTGCAGTGAGACCAGAAGAAAATGAAAAATCTACTTCACCCGGCGTCAGAAATCATCCCTTATTGTTATTTCACCTAACGGGAATTCAATGAAGTGGAAACTAATTTATTTCCCTTTCAATCTTTCCTCCTTATAAACTTTTTTTCATGAATTGTGTAGAAATATCCTTCCGTTTCCGCGTTGGACAGATTCCGTTTTATACAAAATAATACATGTAAAATTAATATTATTCACCGGGACCAATAAATTTGTTCACATTTTACAGATTTCCATATTATTCACGTTCTAGATTAAACAAGTTTTAGTATACAATGCATTTCTATGTGTGAACATATATTTAGTTTTATTGATGTTTACTTCCAGTCCCAATTCCTTTGTGTTGCCCAGTAGAGTTTCATTGAACAATAGTACATAAAAATCAGGACTCCACTTATCATATAGACTCATTATGACGTCTTACATGACAGAAAGTGTTAGGTCAGTAAATAACAAAATAGTGCACTATTGTTCTTCAACTGTCAACACTTTTGATACCGGATACCAGTATATTGCTATATATAGATGTAATAGACAATTGAACTTGACCTTGTATTTCTAAAAGTGGTAACCCCTGACTGTTTTATTCGCACATAAAACCTCGGAGACGCCTTGCTACGTAGATTAGCGCTTTTAAGAGCCGTCTGTTTTAGATAATTCACTATGTTTTATTGCTTGTGCAACAATAACAACTCTTTCGCAATCACAGCCCACGAATGTTGCACAAAGTAAAACTTAAACAAATTATGCCATGATGTTATCTGCCAAGCCATATGTAGCACCGAGTTGTTTGCATTTACTAGCACGATCTTTCAGGTCTCAGCTATTAACTGTGGTTTCTTGTATTTTTGTAGCCTACCTTCTCAATTCAAACAATTTCATAAAGAAAACATCTTCTTCTTCTTCTTCGTCAGACTCTACGACTTCCAGTGCAATGTCTTGGCCTTCTCAACTAGTTTAGCCTACGCCATTCCTTCCTATCTTGTGCAGTAGATTTCAAATAAAAAATCCCCATCTCTCTTAAATCTTCAATTACGTCATCTTCCCATCGATCTTTAGGTCTTCCTCTTGGTCTTGTTCCCTGTGGCTTCCAATTTAAAATCTCATCATAAAGAAAACATGGTTGTTTTATTAGCGTCATTCAGAAGGTCATCATAATCATCATCATCATTATCCTTCATGGATTAGGTATTGTCTGTCTAACGGATCTTTACAATTATTGATAACTGCAAATTAGATATATTCCAAATTAAATTCCCCCCCCCTTAAAAATAAAACTTTACAAGGATAATAAAGCCAACTGGAGCCTTAATAAATTTTATAATCCTATCATCTATACTATGGGAACATTTTAACATTCCCTCCGTCCCGTATCAGCCTAAAAATTTACAATTATTGATGACTGCAAATTAGATTTATTCCAACTTAAATTCTACCTCCCTTAAAAATAAAACTTTACAAGGAGTGCCCCCGTAACATACGCGAACTGAAGCCTACTTCCTTTTCTCCTCGCAAATCATTTACTCCTGCATTCCTCTCTCTCCTCTCTCTCCTCTCTCTCTCCTCTCTCTCTCTCTCTCTCTCTCTCCTCTCTCTCTCTCTCCTCTCTCTCTCTCTCTCTCTCTCTCTCTCTCTCTCTCTATCTCTATCTCTCACACACACTCTTTTCTACCTCTTTCTTGCAGTTGCACTCCAGTGTTGTCAACTCGACTCCAAGCTTGCATTTTTCAATATTCAAAAGCCATGACACTGGGGGAAGTTTGGCAACATCCCTACTCGATACGTTACTGTGGCTGCTGTTTGACGTAGTGGGAGGGGAGTGCGGAGTTGTGGTGTAAGTACTGACGTTTACTTTTTTTAAGAACGATGCCAGCGCTACAGGGGCACAGATCCGTTGGTCTGAGTATATTTGCCTGTTCCGATCTCACATCTGTTCAGCCCAGCGCTTTCTTGGTCTTCCCATCGATTTTCATCCTCCAGGATTATACGTCAGTGCCATCTTTGGTATAATATCCTCTGTCATTCTTTGCAGATGTCCTATCCTCCTGTATTCTTCTATTTGTTGAGGAAGTGGTTGTACTTTTAGTTCCTCTCTAATATTCTCATTTCTAATATGTTCTTCTCTTGAAAGGTTGTACAAGAGAAGAACATATTAGATGTGAGAATATTAGAGAGGAACTAAAAGTACAACCACTTCTTCAACAAATAGAAGAACACAGGAACTATAGGAGGAGCACCTGCAAAGAATGACAGAGGATAGGATATAAAAAATGACATTGATGTGTAGTCCGGAGGACGAAGATCGGTGGGAAGACCAAGAAAGCGCTGGGCTGAACAGATGTGAGATCGGAACAGGCAAATACCTAATCTGTGAAGGATGATGATGATAATGACCATCTGAATGACGCAAATAAACAACTATGCTTTCTTTATGAAATTGTTTGTGTCAAATAACCTTATCTTTAATTCCGAAGGCCCTAGTTTGTTTCCCAAATGTTGTGTTGTCTCGGAGGAGGCTCTGATATTAAACAGATCACTCATTCGGACAGGCCCTCCATGTCCTTGTGTGGTCATAAAAGTAGATCCATAGTTAAAATCCCTCTCCCGACAGGTCATTCCACAGTAAGTACCAGGTTGCGCGTGGCACGTAAAAGTAGCTACCTACAAGGCGAGAGGTAAACTGAATCAATTAAATGGAATTGTAGATTAGTAACGAATACCTGGCGTGCGCTGCAACGTCCGAATAAATTAAATAAACAGTGATCCCACTACAAGCCTCAGGAGACCCCTGGGGTAGTAGGAGGTTAAGGCTACCACTTTCTCTGGACAATCGGCACTTGATGTCAGCCCTGCGTGACAGCCGCCTTTATCCCCAGATCAAGCATCTGGTACTCATTTCCGTTAGAGGCTGAGTAACCCCAGGGCCATATGGCCGCCAGAAGGTTTGGGTTAGTTTAAAAAACCAGACCCTCACCGGAACTCGAACCCTCCATCTTCCGGTATAGCGCAGTGCGTTAACCACTCTTCTACGGCGTGTCCCAAATAAATTAAATTATGTGTTTTTATTTTTAGTTCAATAAGTTAATAGAGTCAACAGCTGTGGTCTCGAGGTAGCGTGTTACCTCGTCACGCAGCGGGCCCGGTTTCGATTCCCGGTCGGGACAGGCTCCTGGGTGACGTTTTTTTCGGGGTTTTTCCTCACCTGTACGACAAATGTCAGGAAGCTTAGGGACCAACAGTCCCCGAAAATCATCCGGCCATCATCATCATCCTTATCATTATCATCATCCTTCATCGGTGTGGAAAGCAACGGGAAGCGACCACGCCTATAATTCCTTAGCAAAGCTGCAAAGCATAGGATGAAAATGCTATGATTACAGTGAAAGGCCTGCCTTCGGGCAGAATTACTAGGAATGGAAGTTAAAAGAAATTTACGGGTAATTAAATTGTATGGTATAGGCCTACAAAGCGACGAACCATACACGGCGGTTGCTACAGCCAATTTTTAATTTCGGATTTCAGGAAAATTTCCACTTCTTATGGCCAGATTTCGCTGATTTTTGGATAATATCTCCCTCGGTTTATTCTAATAGCATATACTGAGTTTCATTTTGAAACTTCAAAAATTTAGACATAGAAAATAAAGTAAATACATTTCAGGCTACTTGTGGAACCATAAAAAGAACCTTAGGTCGGAAAACAAGGAAAGATACGAAACTTAAATTATATAAAACAATGGCTGTTCCTTTGTTGTTGTATGGAAGTGAAATTGGATAATGAAATCAAGAGATAAAAGCAGGATACAGACTGCGAAATGCTGTTTTTACGTAATGTGAAAGGATGCACAAGAGCGGATAGAATAAGGAATGAAACTATACGAGAAGAATTAAATATATAAAATTGAAGATAAAATCAGCGAAAATAATAAGAAATGGACAGAACACTTAATGAGAATGAACAACGAAAGAATACCAAAAGAACCTTCCTGTATAATCCCAGAGGAACAAGAGATGTTGGCCGACCACGTAGAAGATGGACTCCACTTTTAACTTCGCCGGAACAGGCTGCATAGCCTAAACCTTGTAGTAGAAGAAGAACTTCAAAATTGCGACTGCTAGAGGGATTTTTTAATTTTCGTTTCAGGTTAACTCCTGTACTCATTGGTTTTACAGGATAACAGATAGCTACTACACTCTCCATACCTGAAAACCTGTATGTACAAATTTTCATAACAATCGACCAAATTCTTTTCGAGTTTTGCGAAACAAACATGAACAGGCTAAAATTTTATAATTTACTAGCTAATACCCGGCGTGGCCTGCTACGCCTAATGTATGAAATTAAAGTGATTTTGTGTTTGAGTCGAATAAGTAAAAGGAAAGATAATTATAAATCTATATTTTTAGATACCCCGTGCTGATTATCCGGCTTTGCCCGGGAATCTACTTATCCCGATCTTTTTGACATAAATGAGCTGAAATACGAAAATTTATGTGTTTTATGTTTAGTTAAATAAGTAAAAGGAAAAATTTATAGCGTAATTATTTTTAGATACCCCGTGCTGTTTACCCGGTGTTGTCCGGGAATCTACTCATCCCGATCTTCATGGCATAAATGAGCTGAAAGACAAAAATTAATGTACTTCTTATGATTAGTTGAATAAGTGAAATGATAAATAATTATAAATGTATATCGTAATTGTTTTAAGATTCTCCGTGCTGATTACCCGGTGTTGCCCGGGAATCTACTTATCTCGATCTTCTTGGCTTAAATGAGCTAAAAGACGAAATTCGTCATTGTGAGTTATCTGCAAAAGAATACCTGCTGCTATGCTTGAACAGGAATTTAGCCTGCGTACTTGTCTCGATCTTCTTGGCATGAATGAAAGATAAAAAATGGTTATTGTGAGTTATCCATAAGAGATAAACATATGCTGTCAGGGACTTTTTTGTAGAGTTTTTTTGAGATATCCAATTGTGTGTACATTAATTGTGTGTATTCGTCCATTTAAGCGTCCAAAGAGCTACTTTTTTTCACGTTTTCCACTACAAAGGGCGATTTTAAGGGTGTAAGAGTTGAGTATCACAACTCTCTTATAGCCTATGTTCATCCCGGGAATCTCCTGAACATTTTACAAAAAGCCCCATCACAATCGGATCAACGGTATGGCTGCGCATAAAGTACGAACAAACAAACAAACATTTTTTATATATTAGATAGGCCTATAAAGATGTGTTTTGAGAATGAATGTAATGACGAGGTTTTGATTATCAGACTGTACTCTCTTGCCGCTTACCTGAACCAATGTAATAGACATAATCCATTGATATTCAACCTAAAGAATGACGCACATTTTTCCGCCCTGTAATAATAATGTATTGTTCCAACTGGTAGGGACAAAGGTGTGGGAAATCAAAGGAAGTGTTTACCTTATACCTGCCACGCGTTGGATGGACACTTGGATCAAATACCAAGGTCGAGTTTGATTTACAATATTGTATCAGTAGGTATTCCCAATATATTATATACATACTGCACACTTCACACCCATGTGTGATGTGTTTTACAACATTTGCAGAGTAACTTTTGACATTTGCACATTTCCATTTAATTGAACAACATTCCTCACTTCCAGAACACATGCGCAGTACTGCATCAATAAAATATGGGCATGAATGTGCGCAGAAAAAAGAGATCACAGAGATAATAATTGTTTACGTTACAAGGATTAAATCCAATTGAGATTTCATAATGCCATAGCCAAACCTGCTCTACTATACGGAAGTGAATGCTGGACACTTCGAGCAAAAGATAAATCCCGCATTAATAGTTCACAAATGAGATTCCTCCGATCACTAACAGGAGTAACATTAAGGGATAGAATGAAAAGTGATGAGATAAGGATGCAGTGGAATAGTAGGGAAATGGTTGAACATATACAAAATTATCAGATTAAATGGTTCCAACACGTCCAGAGAATGTCAAATTCCCGTTTACCAAAGATGATTTACCACCTCAACCCTAAAGGCAAAAGAGACCTCGGAAGACCCTTCAACCGATGGAAAGATCAGTTTTTGTAGTCGCAGAACGGGCATCATCACCCAATACTGCATTCGAAGAAGAAGAAGAAGACAAGGATTAAAAGTGACAAACGTTTAAGATCGCAACTTTGCTAGGCTGGAATTTCGAAACAAACTATTAATTGTATTGTATTGTATTGTAAGCCTATGTTTTACCTTTACAGAGATTTAGGCGCTCTCCCCCTACAGGGAAGAATTTGAACCATACTAATTTAGTTACACTTGTTTTCGTATAGATGTCATTTTGAGTGGTCCGTGGTCAGCGTTCCGCCTCATACTGACATCTAGGAAACCAAGGTAGTACTAGGACGGGAAATTTCGGTAAATTTTTCTTAGAGGCCTTTTCATTCAGGCTTAAGGATTTTTTACGAGCCTGAAAATCTTCAGACTCGGGATCCACGGCTTAAAGTCCCTCCCGGAGGACTTACTCCTTGGATTTTTCAGTCCTAAAAAATCCATCGACCCCGGCCGGGTTTGAACCCGCGATCCTCGGGACCAGAGGCAAGGAGCATAACCACTAGTCCACCGCGACCGACACAAACCCTTAAACACTTTCAATTCTAGGAATGTAAATTTAATAATGCATGTACTATCGAATTTAATTATTTTCCATGTAAATATTTATTTATATGACCACCGCTGTGGCCTCGAGGTAGCGTGCTGCCTCCTCACGCAGCGGGCCGGGGTTCGATTCCCGGTCGGGACAGGCTCCTGGGTGAGGTGTTTTCGGTTTTTTTTCCCTCACGTGTAGGACAAATGTCAGGAAACTTAGGGTCCAACGGTCCCCGAAAATCATCCGGCCATCATCATCATCCTTTCCATTATCATCATCATCATCCTTCGCCAGTATGGAAAGCAACAGGAAGCTACCACACCTGTAACTCCCTAGTAAAGCTGCAAAGCATAGAATGGAAATGCTGTGATTGCAGTGAAAGATCTGCCCTCGGGCAGAATTACTAGATAGATACTAGATAGATAGATGACAATTTATACAAAAAACCATCCCTAAAATTTGCTCAGAGTAATGTGTTTCTATACAATGTAAAAATTAGGGATATTTCAAAAGAAGTCCCACGCCATAGCCGAGTGGTTACGGCAAGAAGCCTTGGCGCAGAGCTACAGGACTTTCGCTGGTCCGAGTCCTCCATGGGGAAAGAAATTTTCTCATGGTATTTCGGCCAGTATGAGACCGGTGCCCACCCAGCATTGTGAGGAATTTGCGTTCCTACAATAAATAGCGGCTCCAGGTTAAGAAAACCAGTTACAACAACGGCTGGCGGACCCGACATGCCGACAACATGCCACTCCTAAACTGGCTGGATGATCGTCTACCTCTATGATTAACACATGAAGATGTGAGACCTGCAGCCGGCTGCTGGATCAGGGACATTCTAGACCTTTCGCAGCGTGGAGTTTAGTTTTATATTACAAAATGAGTCGGCGGTGGTCTAATGGTTGTGTTATTTGCCTCTAGACCCGAGGGTCGTGAGTTCAAACCCAGTCGGGGTCGATAAATTTTTTAGGATGGAAAAGCCAAGGAACAAGTCCTGCGGGACGGACTTTAAGCCGTAAGTCTCGAGTTTGAACATTTTCAGGCTCGTAAAAGAACCTCTTCTTCTTCTTCTTCTTCTTCTTCTTCTTCTTCTTCTTCCTCCTTTGGCTGTACGGTTCTCTAAGAACCTTGGCTTCTTTCATAACAACTGCGCATTCTTCTCTATTACTAGCTTTCTGTCTCCACCTTTTCACCTCCAGTTGTCTTAAGTCTTTCTCTTATCTAATCATATTAGTTTCTGTCCTCCAACCTTTCTTCGTCCTTCCGGTTTCCCTTCTAAAATCTTTCTTGCGCCTATTCCTTGCTCCATCCGCAATACAAGTCCTACGCATTCCAGTCCGTAAAAGAACCGCAGTCCTGAAAAAAAGGGCTTTTGTGTTAAATTTAATCGACCTTCATCCATCCAAGTGATACATTAAGTTGCGTACTAGATGTCTGCTTCAGGTGATGTGCTAACTACATCTGGGGGTATAAGTGACCATCACGTAGGGCTGATATCTCGTAGGCCTAATTTTTTTGATTGAGGGTCTTTCCACTTTTCAGTGGTTGCCCTTTTACCAGCCGGCTGCTGGCCCTTCACATCCACATGTGTCAATCACAGAGGTAGATGATCAACAGCCAGTGTAGGGGTGACATGTGGTTAGCATGTCGAGTCCCCCAGCCGTTATAGCTGGTTCCTCAACCTGGAGCCGCTACTTATTGTAGCTACCCAATTGCCACACGATGCTGGGTGGGCAACGGTCCCATACTGGCCGAAATATCATGAGAAAATTTCTTCCCCCATGGAGACTCGAACCAGCGCTATTCCCGTAGCTCTGCGCCAAGGCTTCCTACCTTAACCGCTCGGCTACGGCCTAATGATTATCTAAAAAGTTGGGATCCTTAACCTCCTACTACCTCAAAGACCTCCTGAGACCTGCAGTCGCATCACTTTTACCTTCACTTTACTGATTAGCCTATATGGAATTCCTGCTGATGATAGAACTAGTCCCGAAAGCGCTACACATAAACAACTAATAAAGTTAAGGAGACGAACCTTTTAGGTATTTCATAATTTTATATTTTAATTTTATATGGAATTATTTTGACATGTGTTCAGTTAATTTCTATTGAATAGGCTATCCATTCTTGTTTACTTGTAAGGTAGGCCTATGAATCTTTAGGGCGGTACATAAGCTGTCACTAGGAATGAGCACATAATGTTTTGAATAAGAACTACAGTAGTGTCCGTTCCCATGATCCAACATTTTATTTCAATTCCCCGATTTCTGTCGGTTGTACGTTAGAACATAAAATACTCGTATTTTCACAGGAATGTTATAGCTTTTTCAGGTGTGAAAGTGCGCTGGTGTTGCATTTGTATTACAATACTCCGCTGCACGTGCAGAAATAAATAAAATATGATAATAACAATAAGCCCAAGTAATTGCCCAAGGCTTTATTTAGTAATTCCAAAACATGCGCGTGGAACACATCCAACAAATATACAGTATTAGATAGAATTTTAAAATTCAACCGGTTGAAATAAAAACTGTTCGATTTCACAAAAGCATGATGTAGAAAAAATATATATTTCTAAAAAATCACTATAATTTAATTGTATTTACATGTAGGCTATAGCATAAGATGGCCTGAACACTTTTAACAATATTCTAGCTTTCATAAAACCGGAACGAGCCAACAGGCTTAATCCCTGCATGATGATTATAATGTAAAGCATAAACAATCATGTAACACACACACACACACACACACACACACACACATATATATATATATATATATATATATATTGTATTGTAATTGTAAGCCTATGTTTTCCCTTTATAGAGATTTAGGCGCTCTCCCCCTACAGGGAAGTATTTGAACCATACTAATTTAGTTACACTTGTTTTCGTATAGATGTCATTTTGAGTAGTACGTGGTCAGCGTTCCGCCTCATACTGACATCTAGGAAACCAAGGTAGTACTAGGACGGGAAAATTCGTTAAATTTTGCTTAGAGGCCTTTTCATTCAGGCTTAAGGATTTTTTACGAGCCTGAAAATCTTCAGACTCGGGACCCACGGCTTAAAGTCCCTCCCGGCCGGGTTTGAACCCGCGATCCTTGGGACCAGACGCCGGGTTTGAACCCGCGATCCTTGGGACCAGAGGCAAGGAGCATAACCACTAGTCCACCGCGTCGACTCTATATATATATATATATATCCATCCATAGTAATTCTGCCCGAAGGCAGGTCCTTCACTGCAATCACAGCATTTTCATTCTATGCTTGCAGCTTTACTAGGGAATTATAGGTGTGGTAGCTTCCCGTTGCTTTCCACACCGGTGAAGGATGATGATGATGAAGATGATGATAATGATGACCATATGATTTCGGGGACCGTTTGGGCCTTAAAGTTTATCTGACATTTGTCTTACAGGTGAGGAAAAACCCGGATAAAAACCTCTCCCAGAAAAACTGCCCCGACCGGGGATCGAACCCGGGCCCGCTGCGTGACAAGGCAGCACGCTACCTCGAGACCACAGCGTTGAACATATATATATATATATATATATATATAATACCCCCTACACACATATAAATAAATAAATATACTGTATAGGCCTATATATAATATATCCATCCCTAGTAATTCTGCCCAAAGACAGGTCTTTCACTGCAGTCGTAGCATTTTCATGCTATGTTTTGCAGTTTTACTAGGGAATTATAGATGTGGTAGCTTTCCACACACACCGGTAAAGGATGATGATGATGATGGCCGAATGATTTTCGGGGACCGTTGGGCCCTAAGCTTCCTGACATTTGTCTTACAGGTGAAGAAAAAACCCGAAAAAAAACCTCACCCAGGAGTCTGTCCTGACCGAGAGTCCAACCAGGGCCCGCTGCGTGACAAGGCAGCACGTTACCTCGAGACCACAGCGGTGGACGTATATAGGCCTATAGGCCTATATATATATATATATATATATATGCTTGCTTGTTATAGTAGCCACTAGATGGCAGTTCGACCTGCGTGAGTAGAGTAGAATGATGTGTGGCGGGACACGGAGAGCGGGCAAGTTGCCAGGGTTATCCATTTTACCAAACCAGGAGTTGTATTACTTCCTGAGTTTAAAATACTATATTTTGGCGCTGGATTTTAGTTCCTTGTAGTAAAAACGTCTTTTATTTATTTATTTGCCTTTGTACAGGGGGCACGCCGTAGCGTAGTGGTTAAGGCACTGCGCTACAAGTCGGAAGGTCGAGGGTTCAAGTCCCGGTGGGGTCAGGATTTTTAAACTGACCAAAACCTTCTGGCGGCACTATGGCTCTGGGGTCGACTCAGCCTCTAACGGAAATGAGTACCAGACGCTTGTTCTGGGGGTAAAGGCGGCCGTCACGCAGGGCTGACAACCCGGCTGACATCAAGTGCCGATTGTCTAGAAAAAGTGGGGGCCTTAACCTCCTACTGCCCCAAGGGCCTCCCGAGGCCTGTAGTGGGATTACTTTACTTTACTTTACTTTACTTTACATCACAACGCTTCTCTGAGAGAAATGTTAAGATACGTTTCAACATGTAATAGATGACAGATCCCTTGTTAGATGGGAAAAGTCGCTTAAATTTGTTCAAAGAGCAACAGCCTAAATTCTCTCGGAGGACGACTTTTCCTTGGATTTTTCCAACTGGCCGAGCTTGGACCCTCGAATCTCGGGATCAGAAGCGAGGAACTAAGTCTCTAAATCACCAAGGCCGAGTATACAGTTCATTCACTCTTAATTTCTGCACCTCTGCTTAAAAATTGCTAGTTACAATATAATGAAAGGCAGTTACCATTCATAATCAAAGAAAGTTCACTGAAAAGTGTTAAATTGATTTATGAAAGTCCTTGCTTGTCCTCTACACAGCACGCATTACTGTAAGTAATTGCAAGTTATAACTTTGCCTATAAGACTGTGACGTAATAAATATTAAATACCAATAAAATTCATATTAATATTCCGTTGAGATAAACAGTCACAAAGTAAAATACCAGGACATTCGGTAAGCAATAGCAACACTGTTGTAGGCCCTAAAATCAGCGATCCTAGCAGTGACTATTGTAATATTGTTGTTGAACAGTCATTGTTGACTTTTTCTTCTTCTTCCTCACAGTTTAGGCTTATTAACTAGCCGGTTTTGGCTCCAAATTGCTGCTGTTTCTATATTTTCCTTGGTCTTCCCGAACTTCTTCTTCCTCGTGGTGAATAGTTATATGCTGCTTTTGGTATTTTATTCTCAGTCATCCTTGCTATGTGTTCTTTCCAGTTTGTTCTGCATTTCACTATTATTGTGTTTAATTCCGTTGTTGTCTTATTTCTGTGTTGTGTTTTTGTCTGTTCTTTGATATCCTGCTATTGGTCTGAGGAATCTCATTTCAGCAGCTTGTATTCTGGCAGATTGTTGTTTGAACCCAAAGACCGTCGAGATTAGAAGCAAGAAACATATCACTACACCACCGCGACTAATTTATTGTATTAAATATTAAAAATATAAAATACATACCTGTTGTATCAATAGTCTTCAACTAAAACAAACTTATGTTTATAAAACATCGTTAAACATTAAAAAGTAGGCCATTCAGTAGACAGTATTTCATCATCAGCAGTAGGCTGCATGTTTCTATTACACCTATATAATAACCTGCTTTATATTGGCCCGAACTCCTCCAAGATTTCCCTCTTGATATTCGTCACTTGTGGTTTTAACATTACAGTGCAACTCTTTTGTCTCGTGAAGTCCGATAACATTTGAACCTCAAGTTGGATTAGAAGAGGAGGCTTACTCGTTCTCCCGACCTCTCTTTTCCTTTAGTATGTTAACTAAAATCAATAATAGGCCTGTGTCCCTTAAATTTTGTTAATTTCTCTTGTGTAATGCCAATATAATGTTTATTTGATATATTTTCTTTTGATTTAATTTGTGCTAAAACAGATCGTGGGACAAAAAAAAAAAAACAAAAAGAAAAGGTTGTATTTCACGTTTTCTATGTACTGTGTGAATCTCAGACCAATACTCTGTCATTATAAAGTAATGCACCAATAAATTTGTGAACGAACTTTTATTGAGAAAACTTCACATTTGCGGCTCAAAATTTATAAGACATTTTGATTGTATTTACCACAAGAAATGCATACTTAAAATTTGCACACTTATATTACTTTCACTCTGTGTGCGTACTAAGGGATTTTGTTAATAAAAGTAGAGGAAGATTGTATGGTTATTTGTGGGCCCTGCATATGTAGATATAACTACTCAAATAAATATTCCCCATACTTTTCTAGAATTGTGTATGTTAACATGTATTTAAGATATAGTTCTGTGACTTGCATTTTATATTGCTTTAGGATTTAAATTTATTGTATTTAAAATGTTCGTATTCAATATTGTAGTTAAAATTCCTCCATATAGTTTTTTATAGGTCAATTAATAATTTTTCTTAGTAGTTACGTGCGTTGTTTCCGATTTTTAAGGTACCTAGAAGAGTAATTCAGTTAGAGGAACCATTAGATACATACAAATAATTTGGACAATTACATAGTATTACAAGTTGTGTGGTATATAATATTGCACCCGGTCCCCCAGCGTTCTTCTTTTAACCATGTTTGGTAACGAAGAAAGCTGCTACCATCTGTGCCGCTTACGGATCGTCTTTTGTTTTCGTTGCTTCTATTAGCGTAGATCTGATTACCTCCAAGGTTATTAATTACAAAATTACTTGCCTCGGGCCCATAGAAGGCAAGGATTGATTCATCTTTCTTTCCAAGGCGTATTAACATAAATCAATAATGATTCTCAAACCCACAGAGTGACTGAAAATGATTGTTTTCACTATGATTATCTATCAGGAAAGCTAGACAGCAAAATAAAGGGAGCTGGAAATAATCTCCTGAGTGAGTGAGTTTCCGTATAGGCTTATACCAAACAGCTACGTGCACATAAATCAGATTGAACATTATTTATATAAAAAAAAATGATATTTAATGCAAACAAATAGTCTGAAGTAAAAACAAAATCAAGATAAACATTTGATCATTCAAGAACATAATATAAATAAATAAATGATAATACTTTTACAAGACAAAGACCACACCATACCTCATACTACACTCATGCTAGCGTCCAAGCCAGGGTGGCTTCTTCCCTGGTCTACAGGACCAACTAAAACTGCGCCGCTTCTCGGCTTCAGACGACCTTGTCCATTTTAGAGTTCCAATCCCATCTCGGAATGGATCGATGAATGAAAGAATGAATGAATGATGAATGATTGAATGATAACGTTCTGCCTGTGCACCACGTATATGAAGGTTCCGAGGTAGAGGGGAGATGCTCCGTAGACACAGCGCAGCAGGAGAGGTAAAGAGGGAGAGTGGGGGTAGATGCAAGGAGAAAGGAATATTGGCATGGTTCATGAATATCACAGTCTAGGGAGGATAACGACGCTGCAGTAATGAGCCGAAAAACGCACTTTCGGTTCAGTATTACAAGTTGTGTGGTATATAATATTGCACCCGGTCCCCCAGCGTTCTTCTTTTAACCATGTTTGGTAACGAAGAAAGCTGCATTAAGTCCACTGATGTTTCAGTTGAATGCGACAACAGTGGAACGGGTATCACAGGAAGCGTCCTGTTCATTGTTGCCGGTTTATATTATATACCGACAACTAGTAACGTAAAAATAGAGTATTAGGATATAAAGTTTGACATTTTTTTACGAGTTGAGATGTTTTGTACCAGTCAATAGATGAGGGCATTTTTTTTCAACAAATAAGTAAAAGTCTTCCATCCAAGCATGGTAGTATAATTTATTTCATGCTAAGATTTTGTTTTACCTTTAATTGAATTACTACATTGTGCAACTAAAACATTAGGTGTAGTATAATGCTTCTTATTTCAGGACCGCCATTTGCAATGCCGCATCAAATGCGGAGGGAATTTTGATAGATGATGGCGAATTTCCGAAAAATATTATAAATAAATTTCCGATGTCGGAAAAAGTGTAAATTATGTTTTAACTGAAATATTACGAGGGTTTGAACTTTAATAGTGGCAACACTGCTCTAGAGACGCCAAATGACGGAACCTAATTATGTCGCTGATAGCACATTCAGTTACATCCTACCTTTCCTCAGAACATTTGGACTCTCCTATCTCACACTTTGCGCTATCTAACTGGCGAGAGAAACAGAACCGCGTCTTAGCAGGCGGTCTAATATCATGTTGTCATGATATTTTTGAAACAGGAATGAAGGATTTCGATAAATATTGAATATGCCAAATGTGGTACAGCATGGCAGTATCATAAAGGTCTTCAGAATGCTTGCGGGGAATCTGCATTGGCTTTCAAAACAATGAGATGGTTGGTAAAAGCACGTACCACTGTTCTGAAAGGCTATGAAGATCCTCTTGCAAACCCTCTTGAAGAACTTGACTACACTGCCGTGCTGTACGACCTCCCGTACATTCAATCATTTTCCAACCCCGTTGTTCCTACTTCGAAAACATAGTGGCAATACTGCACAAGACCGCCAGCTACACGAGGATCTGTTCCTATCGCCATTCCGCTTGCGCGTGATTTTGGAAGGGAGAGTTAATGTATTCTGAGGTAAGGTAGAAACTGACATGAGCTAACAGTGACATCATTAGGCTCCTCGTAAGACGTCTGCACTGCAGTATTGCCACTGTTAAAGTTATAACCCTTGTATATTTAGCAGATAAGTTAAAATTATGCCAAAAAATCTAGTGAGGTCAAATTAATAATATTGATGGCACTTGACATTCAATTTTATTGCTCATGAATAAAATATGGTTGAGTTCAACTGTGAGTTCTACAGAACGCCTAACTACGCTTAAATTAAAATGAAAAGAAATTATACAGCAGCAAAAATAAAAACAAGCTCAAATCAACTGGGTAAAATATTAAATCAGGTTCTTATACATAAAGAAACAAAACATTAACAATCAATTATACTACTATACACAAGAGGTCGCTATACTATTCGGTAAATGTTTGATAATTATTGAAAACCAAATACATGAAGATATTAATACTATTATGTGCACCAAATGAAACAATAAACAAGAAGTTAATTAAAATAAAAGTCATGAAACATAACTACAAGCCACATAATTTAGAAGATAAAAAGATTTTTGAACCTTAAGAAATTAAAATTAAATAAACAGGAAATAAATTTACTAGATATGGGATATAAATTCAATTTTCCTACGAATAATGTAAAAGGAGGACAACATAACTTAATTATTGAAAGTGAAATTACAATAAATAAACTTGAAATTAATAACAAAGATTATGTTAGATATGAAGCCGCTAAAGTTATAAAAGAAATTTCACCAACGATAAACATTTAAGATAAACTCTTAAGAACATTTGTAAAATAAAAAGAAAACTTAGGAGTAATAATATAATACACACAATAGCCAACAAGGACAATACAATAGTTATCATGGAAAAGGAAAATATATATTAATAAATCCACACAATTTATACTATAAAATAATATTAAAAAATTGGAAATGTTCCTTTTAGGAAAGTACAACAGACAAATAAAGGAAGTATTAAAATTGTGCCCTAGTTACCAACACAATCAACATCGAATAAAACAAATCTAAAAACATCAAATGGATAAATAATGCTCCTTCACCACCAGTAATGAAAGCTCTTCCGAAGATCAATAAAAACAACATCCCCAAAAGATCATTTGTTAATTGCATAAATGATCCTAACTATATTTTTTTTTAATTAGTAGCTCAGAAAATAAAAAAAATGTCAAAGTTGAAAATCGTTATACAATTAGAAACTCATTTCAGCTAGTGGACAAACTATATAATTTAGAAATCAATAGAAACACTCAAATGACGTCATTCGACATAAAAATACCTTTATAGAAATATCCCGATAAATGAAACAGTAAACATAATAAAACAAAAACTAACAGACAGTAAACTTGAAGAAAACTATATCAATTAGTTAAATAAAGTAATAACAACAACAACAAAACAAAATTACTCCCAATTTAACAATTAACTTTTTATTCAAGAGTACGGGATCCCGATGGGGAGTCCTACGTCCGGAATAATAACAGAAATCTTCCTACAGGAATTGGAAAATAAACATTTTGAGAGACTAATACGTAAATTTCATATATAAAACTGATAGTAACATATATCGATGACGTACTAGTAATTAATGAGAGTGTAAATAGAAAAGAAAAAGAAATATTACAAGACTTAAATAACATACACGAAAAAATCACTTTCACCGAGGAAATAGAAGTATAAACTACTTAGATTTATCTATTATAAAAAATCTATACAATAATAAACTAGATATCGGCATTTACCGGAAACCTATAAACAATGCTCTTGCCATAAATAAAAATTCTATACACCATTTTCAACAAAAAATTAGTACATTTAACAGCTAAATCAATAGAATGTTAAAACTTCCATTAAGCAGATACAATTATATTCAAGAATTTAACTACATTAAATATATGGCAAACACCAACGGGTATAATGAATAAATTATAAATAAGCTCGTAAATACAAAAGAAAGAATAATATAATTAACATAATTAAACTTGAAAGAAAATCTGATAACAACAAAAAAAAAAACATACATAACACATATACAGGAACAGAAACATTCAAGTTAGCCAATACATTAAAGAAAACTGACAAAAACATAAAAATAGCATATGGAACTAGTAAATTAAATAACATAATAAGCAATGACATCGAAGAAAATAACAATTTCAATAGTAAAGGAGTATATAAATTGACGTGTAGATATAATATAACAAATTTTATACAGGAAGAACAAGCAGAAGTTTTAATATCAGATTTAAAGAACATTTTCGAGACTTTATTTACGCAGAAGGAAAATCAAGCTATGCAAGATACGTTATCCACGAAGGACATCGCATTTATATATTGAAAATACCCTAACAATGCAAGGGAAAATAACCCAGCTAAGATAAACGTACTCGAGGAGATAGAAATTTTGAAGGCAGTTAACAACGACGATCTGTTAAATGAAAACCGCACGCAGTACGTGTAATCCCCTGTACCAGATTTTCAGTGTAACGCCAGTATTGAACCAAGGGTCAACTGATTAGAACCCATATCCTCTCACTTCTGCTGATGATTGGACGAGTCCCGAAAGCGCTGCAGATAATTAATATTTATTTATAATTTGAGGAGATGACCTTTTAGGTAACTATTTTATAATTTTATATAATAAATTGTACTGGATAAGAAAATAATAGAACAAGTATCACATTTCCAATATTTAGGATGTGATATAACTTATAGAGAAAATAAAGATATAGAAAATAAAGTAAATAAATTTCAGGCTATTTGTGGAACCTTAGGTCGGAAAACAAGGAAAGATACGAAACTTAAATTATATAAAACAATGGCTGTTCCTTTGTTGTTGTATGGAAGTGAAAATTGGATGATGAAATCAAGGGATTAAAGCAGGATACAGACTGCGGAAATGCTGTTTTTACGTAATGTGAAAGGATGCACAAGAGCGGATAGAATAAGGAATGAAACTATACGAGAAGAATTAAATATATATAAAATTGAAGATAAAAAATCAGCGAAAATAATAAGAAATGGACAGAACACTTAATGAGAATGAACAACGAAAGAATACCAAAAAGAATCTTCCTGTATAATCCCAGAGGAACAAGAGATTTTGGCCGACCACGCAGAAGATGGACTCTACTTTTAACTTCGCCCGAACAGGCTGCATAGCCTAAACCTTGTAGTAGAAGAAGAAGAAGAATTTTATGGAATTTCTATAAAACTAATAGAAGGTGTTAAAAGTTTATATACCAACACGAAATATATTAATAAAGATAAATGATTTTAAAAATGCAATGAAGAAACCAACTTCAAGGGGACTGACACAAGGATATGGACATTTTCTTTTATTCAAGAATACAAAGAAACACAAACAATTGGAATATCTCTCAATAACAAAATTAAAATTTCAATACAGCTGTTTACTGATGACAAAGTGATTCTGAAAAAAGAACTTCGGTGAGGAGCTCACAACCTTTTTAAAATACATACTAAATATGGTACGACAATATCAGTTAACAAAATTGAATCCATTACGCGTGCAAAGGAAGGACTTAAGGCTAGTTAAAATAGCGATTGATGATAAAATCATTAAACAGGTTAAAGCCTTCAATTGTTTGGAAAATATAATATCGCTTAATGGCATGGAGGATCTTGATAATAACATTTACAAATATAATAAAATTAATCGGGTACTCAGGGAAACTTTTGGGGAAAAAATGATGACAAGAGACATCCATAAATAAGAGTTAAACCTACCAGACAACAAATCCTAATAAGCAATAGCCAGTATAGCAAAAATTATGCCTTAAGTTACCGAAGGCCTCCTTTCTTCCTCTTTCATGGCAAATAATAAGAGAAATTATACCAAACCCAGGTCTGATGTTTGTAACAGACACCTCAACTGTAAAAAGGAAGAAATATGAAAGGAGATTAGAAATATAATACACGAGACTCCTTTGTTTACCAGATGATATCACATCCCTAACGAAACAATACAAGTTAACAGGATATCTGTCAATACAGAGAACAGCGGAGGAGACACTTACTTACTCACTGGCACTATCGAACCCGTAGATTCATGACCGCACGGACATAAGCTCTCCATACATCTCTATCCTGAGCTAATGCTTTCCAATCATTCCCTGTATAATCTACTTCCCTCAAATCATAGTTAATGTTGTTCTCCCACCTCATTCTTGGTCTACCAACTGGGCGTTTTCTCTCTGGCTTTCCTACAAGAAGCTTCCATGCAAGTCTTTCATTTCCCATACGTGCAACATGTCCTGCCCAACGCAGTCTACGAGACTTAACTGTTCTTATTATATCTGGCTTCCTATAAAGACCATGTAGTTCATTGTTAAGTAGTCTTCTCCATTCACCTGTCTGTTCATCTCTCTTTGGTCCAAAAATTTTCCTAAGTACTTTATTCTCAAATACTTGTAATCTCCTTTCCTCCCTTAAAGTAAGAGTCCATGTTTCGGAACCATATAATATAACTGGTAGAATAATAGTTTTATATATTTTCAGTTTAACGTTTTTTGAAAGGAGTTGGGACATCAAGGCTCTCTGCAATGCATAATAGCATGGATTTCCAGAATTGAGCCTATATTTAATTTCTTTGTGCATCTCATTCCTATTTGTGATTATTGTTCCTAGGTATTTGAATTCAGCCACTTCCTCAAAATTTCCCTCATTTGTCATTAGCTGTCCATTTCCATTATATAATGTATTTATACGTGTGACCATATATTTAGTTTTATTGATATTTACTTCCAGTCCTAATTTCTTAGTGGAGGAGACACTTATTGAATGTAATTTGAGAGATTTCTTAGAAGTACACTAATTATAAACCAGATAGAGGGAAACATTTGGGAGACCACTGAGAAGATGATCTGACCACTTATTTTGAGCCTTTGAAGGGCTCATTTCTTGTTAGTTTTGATGATGAACGAAATACTGACAATATGACGTATGTGAGCTATTATAAGTGTTTTGTATAATGTTTTGTACAAAAAAGTGGATATTTATTGTCCGCTTTCTTGTGAAATTGGGTTAGAAGTTTTTGTTTTATTTGAGTTTGCGATTATAAATACTGAGAGAATAGGGGAGTTATGACAAATGAAGAGCTATGTGATTATTTGTCAATTCCAAAAAAAAATACCAACTGGAGGAATAAATCCCGTTTAATGTATGCGAAGAAGATGGTACATGAGGGATAATAATTAATACAATGACAAATCATAACAGCCCCCAGCAAATAAATAAAAACTGTATTTATAAAGTAATACGTAACGTGCCCACTGCTGGGAATTGCAGGCTTGGTTGTAAAGGTCCATTTAATCTCCCAACGGCATAAAAAAAGAGTAGGCAGTCCTGTTGATCGATAATAATATGAATTATTTTATTATGAAATTCGGAAATTGGGTTGAAATATAATAGAACCAGTCAAGAAGTTCGGAATGGTATATAAGAAAGGATAGTTAAGAATTATCATTGCTTTTTGTGTTAAAATGAGTCGCCACACACTACATTTCAGTTGTCATGGAATCTTTGCCACATAACAAAGATTCCATGTTTTTTTCCACACTCATTTTAATAACGTGAAACATATAAAAATCATCTTAGTATGAAATAAATAATAATATTACTGCTTGAAGTTAGAAAAAAAGCACTATCGCCAGAGCTGGTTAGATCACTTCTCATAAGTAATGCCACGAGTGATTTCCAAATTATCGATAAATTCACGACTCACGAAGTGAGGAGTGAATTTATCTAGAGAATTTGGAAATCAAGAGTGGCATTTGTTAGGACTATTTAACGAATAAAATAAAGCTGTTTACTCACAAATCATTATTTAACTACAGTTATTTAAAAATATTTTTATATTTAAAGTAAACGGTGATGTTTGAAAAACTAATGAGAAACGATAGGTAGCCTACGCTTCTACTGCTTCTTTTGTTTATCACTGCAACCAGATCATACTATTTATTGCCAAAGGAACGCAATATTGTAAGAATGCTCTCTAGTGGAGAAAAAATGAAACACATCAATCTGTATATTAATTCATTTTTGATGTCGTATACATTAAGAAAGTGCAAACAGTGGTTTCTTTTTTTGGTGGTATAATCAATTGCTACAAATGTTGACATGTAAGCACTATTATATACAATCTGGTAGCCGTATTTGTTATAGGCTCAGTCACTGCAAAATAACGGTCAGACCTGTTCAGAATATTAAAAAGGAGGAGCTTTGCTTAATATATGATAATCCTAACGTTGATAATTATTTCGTGAAACACGTCTCTGATTGGTTGTAATACAGAAATCATTGAAACGTGATTGGTCATTGACTCCCATTTGGGGCATGAGTTAAATAGTCATGCTAATTACTTCAATGTTTCGGACCGCAGAGAAATCAATCAGTTTTAAAACTTATTTAGTCACTCGGATCCCAGCTTCTGCTTGTTTTTGTTTTTATTGAAAATTCCCGACATAGATGGCAGAGCATTCGAAATATTTACTATAATAGTTATTGGTAAATTGTGAATAATAAAGCGTAGTTAAATTTTTAATTATTTGCTTATTGAATTGTTTGGATATCTTGTATTTATAAAATATTCACGCGCTTTAATTTTTTTGCCACAGAATTTCATACAGACTTTTTTTTCAACGAATTTGCAGCTATTGGCATCCCGTAAAAAAATGATAAATTATTTTTAATGTTTCGGTCGTTACGCATCTATTCATTGATGCCGGTTTATATTATGCATAATTTTTGGAGTCGGTTCCCATTTTTACGTCCGGGGCCGACAAATCAAACTTTAACAATTTTCTTAATTCCATTCAAACTGTGGAATATCACAGCATCAGTCCTGTTCATTGTAGCCGGTTTATATATCATTTCTGATTTGTAATTTTTGGAGTATATTCTAGATATAATGGCCAGGAACGACAAATTAAACTTTGAACAATTTTGTAGCCAGTTTATATTATGCACCAGACAATTTTAGAGTCGTTCCAGCTAGTATACAGGGGGCCGACAAATTAAACTTTGAACAATTTTGTAGCCAGTTTATATTATGCACCAGACAATTTTAGAGTCGGTTCCAGCTAGTATACAGGGGCCGACAAATTAAACTTTGAACAATTTTGTAGCCAGTTTATATTATGCACCAGACAATTTTAGAGTCGGTTCCAGCTAGTATACAGGGGGCCGACAAATTAAACTTTGAACAATTTTGTAACCAGTTTATATTATGCACCAGACAATTTTAGAGTCGGTTCCAGCTAGTATACAGGGGGCCGACAAATTAAACTTTGAACAATTTTGTAGCCAGTTTATATTATGCACCAGACAATTTTAGAGTCGGTTCCAGCTAGTATACAGGGGGCCGACAAATTAAACTTTGAACAATTTTGTAGCCAGTTTATATTATGCACCGGTCAATTTTAGAGTCGGTTCCAGCTAGTATACAGGGGGCCGACAAATTAAACTTTGAACAATTTTGTAGCCAGTTTATATTATGCACCAGACAATTTTAGAGTCGGTTCCAGCTAGTATACAGGGGGCCGACAAATTAAACTTTGAACAATTTTGTAGCCAGTTTATATTATGCACCGGTCAATTTTAGAGTCGGTTCCAGCTAGTATACAGGGGGCCGACAAATTAAACTTTGAACAATTTTGTAGCCAGTTTATATTATGCACCAGACAATTTTAGAGTCGGTTCCAGCTAGTATACAGGGGGCCGACAAATTAAACTTTGAACAATTTTGTAGCCAGTTTATATTATGCACCAGACAATTTTAGAGTCGGTTCCAGCTAGTATACAGGGGGCCGGCAAATTAAACTTTAACAATTTTGTAGCCAGTTTATATTATGCACCAGACAATTTTAGAGTCGGTTCCAGCTAGTATACAGGCGGCCGACAAATTAAACTTTAACAATTTTGTAGCCAGTTTATATTATGCACCAGACAATTTTAGAGTCGGTTCCAGCTAGTATACAGGGGGCCGACAAATTAAACTTTAACAATTTTGTAGCCAGTTTATATTATGCACCAGACAATTTTAGAGTCGGTTCCAGCTAGTATACAGGGGGCCGACAAATTAAACTTTGAACAATTTTGTAGCCAGTTTATATTATGCACCAGACAATTTTAGAGTCGGTTCCAGCTAGTATACAGGGGGCCGACAAATTAAACTTTGAACAATTTTGTATCCAGGTTATATTATGCACCGGACAATTTTAGAGTCGGTTCCAGCTAGTATACAGGGGGCCGACAAATTAAACTTTAACAATTTTGTAGCCAGTTTATATTATGCACCAGACAATTTTAGAGTCGGTTCCAGCTAGTATACAGGGGGCGACAAATTAAACTTTGAACAATTTTGTATCCAGGTTATATTATGCACCGGACAATTTTAGAGTCGGTTCCAGCTAGTATACAGGGGGCCGACAAATTAAACTTTGAACAATTTTGTAGCCAGTTTATATTATGCACCAGACAATTTTAGAGTCGGTTCCAGCTAGTATACAGGGGGCCGACAAATTGAACTTTGAACAATTTTGTAGCCAGTTTATATTATGCACCAGACAATTTTAGAGTCGGTTCCAGCTAGTATACAGGGGCCGACAAATTAAACTTTGAACAATTTTGTAGCCAGTTTATATTATGCACCAGACAATTTTAGAGTCGGTTCCAGCTAGTATACAGGGGGCCGACAAATTAAACTTTGAACAATTTTGTAGCCAGTTTATATTATGCACCAGACAATTTTAGAGTCGGTTCCAGCTAGTATACAGGGGGCCGACAAATTAAAACTTTGAACAATTTTGTAGCCAGTTTATATTATGCACCAGACAATTTTAGAGTCGGTTCCAGCTAGTGTACAGGGGGCCGACAAATTAAACTTTGAACAATTTTTGTAGCCAGTTTATATTATGCACCAGACAATTTTAGAGTCGGTTCCAGCTAGTATACAGGGGGCCGACAAATTAAACTTTGAACAATTTTGTAGCCAGTTTATATTATGCACCGGTCAATTTTAGAGTCGGTTCCAGCTAGTATACAGGGGGCCGACAAATTAAACTTTGAACAATTTTGTAGCCAGTTTATATTATGCACCAGACAATTTTAGAGTCGGTTCCAGCTAGTATACAGGGGGCCGACAAATTAAACTTTGAACAATTTTGTAACCAGTTTATATTATGCACCAGACAATTTTAGAGTCGGTTCCAGCTAGTATACAGGGGGCCGACAAATTAAACTTTGAACAATTTTGTAGCCAGTTTATATTATGCACCAGACAATTTTAGAGTCGGTTCCAGCTAGTGTACAGGGGGCCGACAAATTAAACTTTGAACAATTTTGTAGCCAGTTTATATTAGCCTATGCACCAGACAATTTTAGAGTCGGTTTCAGCTAGTATACAGGGGGCAGACAAATTAAACTTTGAACAATTTTGTAGCCAGTTTATATTATGCACCACACAATTTTAGAGTCGGTTCCAGCTAGTATACAGGGGGCCGACAAATTAAACTTTGCACAATTTTGTAGGCAGTTTATATTATGCACCAGACAATTTTAGAGTCGGTTCCAGCTAGTATACAGGGGGCCGACAAATTAAACTTTGGATAATTTTGTAGCCAGTTTATATTATGCACCAGACAATTTTAGAGTCGTTCCAGCTAGTATACAGGGGGCCGACAAATTAAACTTTGAACAATTTTGTAGGCAGTTTATATTATGCACCAGACAATTTTAGAGTCGGTTCCAGCTAGTATACAGGGGGCCGACAAATTAAACTTTGAACAATTTTGTAGCCAGTTTATATTATGCACCAGACAATTTTAGAGTCGGTTTCCAGCTAGTATACAGGGGGCCGACAAATTAAACTTTGAACAATTTTGTAGCCAGTTTATATTATGCACCAGACAATTTTAGAGTCGGTTCCAGCTAGTATACAGGGGGCCGGCAAATTAAACTTTAACAATTTTGTAGCCAGTTTATATTATGCACCAGACAATTTTAGAGTCGGTTCCAGCTAGTATACAGGCGGCCGACAAATTAAACTTTAACAATTTTGTAGCCAGTTTATATTATTGCACCAGACAATTTTAGAGTCGGTTCCAGCTAGTATACAGGGGGCCGACAAATTAAACTTTGAACAATTTTGTAGCCAGTTTATATTATGCACCGGTCAATTTTAGAGTCGGTTCCAGCTAGTATACAGGGGCCGACAAATTAAACTTTGAACAATTTTGTAGCCAGTTTATATTATGCACCAGACAATTTTAGAGTCGGTTCCAGCTAGTATACAGGGGGCCGACAAATTAAACTTTGAACAATTTTGTAACCAGTTTATATTATGCACCAGACAATTTTAGAGTCGGTTCCAGCTAGTATACAGGGGGCCGACAAATTAAACTTTGAACAATTTTGTAGCCAGTTTATATTATGCACCAGACAATTTTAGCGTCGGTTCCAGCTAGTGTACAGGGGGCCGACAAATTAAACTTTGAACAATTTTGTAGCCAGTTTATATTAGCCTATGCACCAGACAATTTTAGAGTCGGTTTCAGCTAGTATACAGGGGGCAGACAAATTAAACTTTGAACAATTTTGTAGCCAGTTTATATTATGCACCACACAATTTTAGAGTCGGTTCCAGCTAGTATACAGGGGGCCGACAAATTAAACTTTGCACAATTTTGTAGGCAGTTTATATTATGCACCAGACAATTTTAGAGTCGGTTCCAGCTAGTATACAGGGGGCCGACAAATTAAACTTTGGATAATTTTGTAGCCAGTTTATATTATGCACCAGACAATTTTAGAGTCGTTCCAGCTAGTATACAGGGGGCCGACAAATTAAACTTTGAACAATTTTGTAGGCAGTTTATATTATGCACCAGACAATTTTAGAGTCGGTTCCAGCTAGTATACAGGGGGCCGACAAATTAAACTTTGAACAATTTTGTAGCCAGTTTATATTATGCACCAGACAATTTTAGAGTCGGTTCCAGCTAGTATACAGGGGGCCGACAAATTAAACTTTGAACAATTTTGTAGCCAGTTTATATTATGCACCAGACAATTTTAGAGTCGGTTCCAGCTAGTATACAGGGGGCCGGCAAATTAAACTTTAACAATTTGTGTAGCCAGTTATATTATGCACCAGACAATTTTAGAGTCGGTTCCAGCTAGTATACAGGCGGCCGACAAATTAAACTTTAACAATTTTGTAGCCAGTTTATATTATGCACCAGACAATTTTAGAGTCGGTTCCAGCTAGTATACAGGGGGCCGACAAATTAAACTTTGAACAATTTTGTAGCCAGTTTATATTATGCACCAGACAATTTTAGAGTCGGTTCCAGCTAGTATACAGGGGGCCGACAAATTAAACTTTGAACAATTTTGTATCCAGGTTATATTATGCACCCGGACAATTTTAGAGTCGGTTCCAGCTAGTATAACAGGGGGCCGACAAATTAAACTTTAACAATTTTGTAGCCAGTTTATATTATGCACCAGACAATTTTAGAGTCGGCTCCAGCTAGTATACAGGGGGCGACAAATTAAACTTTGAACAATTTTGTATCCAGGTTATATTATGCACCGGACAATTTTAGAGTCGGTTCCAGCTAGTATACAGGGGGCCGACAAATTAAACTTTGAACAATTTTGTAGCCAGTTTATATTATGCACCAGACAATTTTAGAGTCGGTTCCAGCTAGTATACAGGGGGCCGACAAATTGAACTTTGAACAATTTTGTAGCCAGTTTATATTATGCACCAGACAATTTTAGAGTCGGTTCCAGCTAGTATACAGGGGGCCGACAAATTGAACTTTAACAATTTTCTTAATTCCATTCAAACTGTGGAATATCACAGCATCAGTCCTGTTCATTGTAGCCGGTTTATATATCATTTCTGATTTCTAATTTTTGGAGTCTATTCTACATTTAATGGCCAGGAACGACAAATTAAACTTTGGACAATTTTGTAGCCAGTTTATATTATGCACCAGACAATCTTAGAGTCGGTTCCAGCTAGTATACAGGGGGCCGACAAATTGAACTTTAACAATTTTGTAGCCAGTTTATATTATGCACCAGACAATTTTAGAGTCGGTTCCAGCTAGTATACAGGGGGCCGACAAATTAAACTTTGAACAATTTTGTAGCCAGTTTATATTATGCACCAGACAATTTTAGAGTCGTTTCCAGCTTAGTATACAGGCGGCCGACAAATTAACCTTTAACAATTTTGTAGCCAGTTTATATTATGCACCAGACAATTTTAGAGTCGGTTCCAGCTAGTATACAGGGGGCCGACAAATTAAACTTTAACAATTTTGTAGCCAGTTTATATTATGCCCTGACAATTTAGAGTCGTTTCCACTGTTATCACAGGGGGCCGACAATTAAACTTGAACAATTTTGTAGCCAGTTTATATTATACACCAGACATTTTAGAGTGGTTCCAGCTAGTATACAGGGGGCCGACAAATTAAACTTTAACAATTTTGTAGCCAGTTTATATTATGCACCAGACAATTTTAGAGTTCGGTTCCAGCTAGTATACAGGGGCCGACAAATTAAACTTTAACAATTTTGTAGGCCATTTTATATTATGCACCAGACAATTTAGAGTCGGTTCCAGCTAGTATACAGGGGCCGAAAAATTAACTTTAACAATTTTGTAGCCAGTTATATTATGCACCAGACAATTTTAGAGTCGGTTCCAGCTAGTATACAGGGGGCCGAAAAATTAAACTTTAACAATTTTTGTAGCCAGTTTATATTATGCACCAGACAATTTTAGAGTTTGGTTCCAGCTATATACAGGGGGCCGACAAATATAAACTTTCAACAATTTTGTAGCCAGTTTATATTATGCACCAGACAATTTTAGAGTCGGTTCCAGCCTAGTATACAGGGGGCCGACAAATTAAACTTTGAACAATTTTGTAGCCAGTTTATATTATGCACCAGACAATTTTAGAGTTGGTTCCAGCTAGTATACAGGGGGCCGACAAATTAAACTTTCAACAATTTTGTAGCCAGTTTATATTATGCACCAGACAATTTTAGAGTTGGTTCCAGCTAGTATACAGGGGGCCGACAAATTAAACTTTCAACAATTTTGTAGCCAGTTTATATTATGCACCAGACAATTTTAGAGTCGGTTCCAGCTAGTATACAGGGGGCCGACCAATTTAACTTTGAACAATTTTGTAGCCAGTTTATATTATGCACCAGACAATTTTAGAGTTGGTTCCAGCTAGTATACAGGGGGCCGACAAATTAAACTTTCAACAATTTTGTAGCCAGTTTATATTATGCACCAGACAATTTTAGAGTTGGTTCCAGCTAGTATACAGGGGGCCGACAAATTAAACTTTGAACAATTTTGTAGCCAGTTTATATTATGCACCAGACAATTTTAGAGTCGGTTCCAGCTAGTATACAGGGGGCCGACAAATTAAACTTTGAACAATTTTGTAGCCAGTTTATATTATGCACCAGACAATTTTAGAGTCGGTTCCAGCTAGTATACAGGGGGCCAACAAATTAAACTTTGAACAATTTTGTAGCCAGTTTATATTATGCACCAGACAATTTTAGAGTCGGTTCCAGCTAGTATACAGGGGGCCAACAAATTAAACTTTGAACAATTTTGTAGCCAGTTTATAATATGCACCAGACAATTTTAGAGTCGGTTCCAGCTAGTATACAGGGGGCCAACAAATTAAACTTTGAACAATTTTGTAGCCAGTTTATATTATGCACCAGACAGTTTTAGAGTCGTTCCAGCTAGTATACAGGGGGCCGACAAATTAAACTTTGAACAATATCGTAGCCAGTTTATATTATGCACCAGACAATTTTAGCGTCGGTTCCAGCTAGTATGCAGGGGGCCAACAAATTAAACTTTGAACAATTTTGTATCCGGTTTATATTATGCACCAGACAATTTTTGGAGTCGGTTCCAGCTAGTATACAGGGGGCCGACAAATTAAACTTTTTGAACAATTTTGTATCCGGTTTATATTATGCACCAGACAATTTTTGGAGTCGGTTCCAGCTAGTATACAGGGGGCTGACAAATTAAACTTTTTGAACAATTTTGTATCCGGTTTATATTATGCACCAGACAATTTTTGAGTCGGTTCCAGCTAGTATACAGGGGGCCAACAAAATTAACTTTGAACAATTTTGTTAGCCAGTTTATATATGCACCAGACAATTTTAGAGTCGTTTCCAGCTAGTATACAGGGGGCCAACAAATTAAACTTTGAACAATTTTGTAGCCAGTTATATTATGCACCAGACAAGTTTTAGAGTCGGTTCCAGCTAGATACAGGGGGCCGACAAATTAAACTTTGAACCAATTTTCGTAGCCAGTTTATATTATGCACCAGACAATTTTAGCGTCGGTTCCAGCTAGTATGCAGGGGGCCAACAAATTAAACTTTGAACAATTTTGTATCCGGTTTATATTATGCACCAGACAATTTTTGGAGTCGGTTCCAGCTAGTATACAGGGGGCCGACAAATTAAACTTTTTAAACAAATTTGTATCCGGTTTATATTATGCACAAGACAATTTTTGGAGTCGGTTCCAGCTAGTATACAGGGGGCCGACAAATTAAACTTTTTGAACAATTTTGTATCCGGTTTATATTATGCACCAGACAATTTTTGGAGTCGGTTCCAGCTAGTATACAGGGGGCCAACAAATTAAACTTTGAACAATTTTGTAGCCAGTTTATAATATGCACCAGACAATTTTAGAGTCTGGTTCCAGCTAGTAACAGGGGGCCAACAAATTAAACTTTGAACAATTTTGTAGCCAGTTTATATTATGCACCAGACAGTTTTAGAGTCGTTCCAGCTAGTATACAGGGGGCCGACAAATTAAACTTTGAACAATTTTGTAGCCAGTTTATATTATGCACCAGACAATTTTAGAGTCGGTTCCAGCTAGTATACAGGGGGCCGACAAATTAAACTTTGAACAATTTTTGTAGCCAGTTTTATTATGCACCAGACAATTTTAGAGTCGGTGTTCCAGCTAGTATACAGGGGGCCAACAAATTAAACTTTGAACAATTTTGTAGCCAGTTTATATTATTGCACCAGACAATTTAGAGTCGGTTCCAGCTAGTATACAGGGGGCCAACAAATTAAACTTTGAACAATTTTGTAGCCAGTTTATAATATGCACCAGACAATTTTAGAGTCGGTTCCAGCTAGTATACAAGGGGCCAACAAATTAAACTTTGAACAATTTTGTAGCCAGTTTATATTATGCACCAGACAGTTTTAGAGTCGTTCCAGCTAGTATACAGGGGGCCGACAAATTAAACTTTGAACAATATCGTAGCCAGTTTATATTATGCACCAGACAATTTTAGCGTCGGTTCCAGCTAGTATGCAGGGGCCAACAAATTAAACTTTGAACAATTTTGTATCCGGTTTATATTATGCACCAGACAATTTTTGGAGTCGGTTCCAGCTAGTATACAGGGGGCCGACAAATTAAACTTTTTGAACAATTTTGTATCCGGTTTATATTATGCACCAGACAATTTTTGGAGTCGGTTCCAGCTAGTATACAGGGGGCCGACAAATTAAACTTTTTGAACAATTTTGTATCCGGTTTATATTATGCACCAGACAATTTTTGGAGTCGGTTCCAGCTAGTATACAGGGGGCCGAACAAATTAAACTTTTTGAACAATTTTGTATCCGGTTTATATTATGCACCAGACAATTTTTGGAGTCGGTTCCAGCTAGTATACAGGGGGCCAACAAATTAAACTTTTTGAACAATTTTGTATCCGGTTTATATTATGCACCAGACAATTTTAGAGTCGGTTCCAGCTAGTATACAGGGGGCCAACAAATTAAACTTTGAACAATTTTGTAGCCAGTTTATATTATGCACCAGACAGTTTTAGAGTCGTTCCAGCTAGTATACAGGTAAAAGGTAAAGGTAAAGTGATCCCACTACAGGCCTCAGGAGGCCTTTGGGGCAGTAGGAGGTTAAGGCTCCCACTTTTTCTTGACAATCGGCACTTGATGTCAGCCGGGTTGTCAGCCCTGCGTGACGGCCGCCTTTACCCCAGAACAAGCGTCTGGTACTCATTTCAGTTAGAGGCTGAGTCGACCCCAGGGCCATAGTGCCGCCAGAAGGTTTGGGCCAGTTTAAAAATCCTGACCCCACCGGGACTCGAACCCTCGACCTTCCGGCTTGTAGCGCAGTGCCTTAACCACTACGCTACGGCGTGCCCCCGCTAGTATACAGGGGGCCAACAAATTAAACTTTGAACAATTTTGTATCCGGTTTATATTATGCACCAGACAATTTTTGGAGTCGGTTCCAGCTAGTATACAGGGGGCCAACAAATTAAACTTTGAACAATATTGTATCCGGTTTATATTATGCACCAGACAATTTTGGAGTCGGTTCCAGCTAGTGTACAGGGGGCCGACAAATTAAACTTTGAGCGATTTTTAGCCTGTTTATGTTATATACCAAACAGTTTTTGGAGTCGGTTCTAGCTTTTACGGCTTGGATCGACAAATTAAACTTTGTTATATTATATATCATACGATTTTTTAATAATATTCGAGCTTTTATGGCAGGGATCGAGAAATCATATTTTGAACCATTTTTTAATTAAATTTTAGCTGTTTGATATTCGGGCAATGTTTTCGATGTATCTGCTTCTTTTTTTCAAAGAGAACAATTCAATGTTCGGATTTAAATGGATTCTGGCGGACAAGGGTCTTGAACGGGCACCTTTGTGATTGCATATTTTTCCATTTTTTGTCATTTATTGGCATATTGTTTTTTTTTAATTTTGTAGAATATTAGTTCTTATTTGAATCATTCAATCATATTTTTTGGCAGTCTTATGCATTTTTTAAAGGAAATGTGCATTTTTTAAACATAATTTACTTTCACTGTCTCTACCAGTATACAAACTCACTTGAACTTACATTTGGCTCGTTTATAGAAATCACTTTACTTTAGGGGCACGCCGTAGCGTAGTGGTTAAGGCACTGAGCTACATGCCGGAGGGTCGAGGGTTCAAGTCCCGTTGGGGTCAGGATTTTTAAACTGACCCAAACCCTCTGGCGGCACTATGGCCCCGGGGGTCGACTCAGCCTCTAACGGAAATGAGTACCAGACGCTTGTTCTGGGGGTAAAAGCGGCCGTCACGCAGGGCTGACATAAAGTGCCGATTGTCTAGAAAAAGTGGGAGCCTTAACCTCCTACTACCCCAAGGGCCTCCGGGCCTGTTGTGGGATCACTTTAACTTTAAAGAGGGATTCGACGGGATCCGAATGGTAGACTTGAATATATAGAATATGCCGGTGATGTTTGCATATTCTCTGACATTGAAAGAAAATTAAGTGATCTGGAGAAGACAGCAAGCATAGAAGGGTTGTGACTGAATAAAAAGAATCCAAAATAATGAGAGAAAATAATTAACCCCAAATGTGATTTCAGCTCAGTGGTATAGAAATAGAGGAGTTAGCCGAATTCCAGTTTTTAGCAAACATGATATAAAAAAATAGGACCAAAGCAAGATTTTAAAGCTATAGTTAGAAAATAAAAAGCTATATTCTCACAATATAATTTTCACCCATACGGAGATCTAAACAACTTTCAACAAGAAGTAATATATTGCTATACAGTAAGTAGCATGTGAAAATTATAAAGGAACACTTTTAAAACTCCTGGCGCGACAGGCCTAGAAGGCCCTTAGCCTACCAGCCAGCTGCTGGCCTCACATCCACATGTGTCAATCACAGAGGTAGATGATAATCAGCCAGTGTAGGGGTGACATGTGGTCATCATGTCGAGTCCCCCCTCCGTTATAACTGGTTTTCTCAACCTGGAGCACTACCTATTTTAGCTACCCAAATGCATCACGATGCTGGGTGGGCACCGGTCCCATACTGGCCGAAATACCATGAGAAAATTTCTTCCCCCATGGGGACTCGAACCAGCGCAAGTCCCGTAGCTCTGCGCCAAGGCTTCCTGCCTTAACCACTCGGCTACGGCGCGGGACAAAGGAACAATTACATTATATACAAATTGCAAGTACATTTAAATAAATTACTAAGATTTATTTTGAGAATCTAGAGTGCAAATACAATATCAAAAGAGGAATTATGGATGACAACATCACAGGATGAGATCTGGAAGGAGATTAAATACAGCAAATTGAAATAGATTGGACACACTCTCAGAACAGACTAGATAGTATGCAAAAGAGATCTCTGGAATTCTGAGGCATTGCCCAGAAAAATACGAAGACCAAAATTACATGGCGCAGCACTGATTAATAATAAACTGTACGAGAGAAAAGTTGGAATCAAGTCAGGAATTTGGAGAAAAAAAAAACTGTCCGAGTGTCGTTCTTTCAGAAAGGCCCTATGCTTCCAAAAGGACTGAGAGGAAATACTACTACTTCTACTACTACGGCTGCTGCTGCAATAAGGCTTGTATATTGCTTCAAATAAACGTTTGTGTAAGATTTAATTTAATTTCCTTCCATAATTTATTGAATCTCTAATTCTATTAAGGGCAGACTCCTAACGCGGAAATTAATTTTAAATTTATGATTACACATAATTAAGTAAATAGGGAAGTGCTAAGTAAAATACATATACTAATATAACGTGTGTGGAACCTAAAAAAAATAAATACATTTTGAAAATTATAAAATTACTTACGTATGTTGTATTTGTCCAATTTTTTGCGAAATTTTAACATGTCGTTCTATTGGCATTATCTTCAGATATTTTATAACTTACTTTTATTTCAAAAGATGATTATAATGGATGAGTTGTGTTCTATTTTCTTAAATATTCCTTCCCATAAATTTATTTTAATATTGTTAATAACTTAGTATCTAATTTTTGTCAGGTCAAAGATCATTGGATTTCTTTCCATAGTTACTATTACATTGTTAGCAGTTAATTGCATTTGTTGTGACGACTGTTTTTTTTTTTGTCCAATGCCACCTGTTGGTCTTGTGACATTTCTGGCTATAATAAAAGAGATTTAAAACAAAACTTATGTTTCATCTTAACCTACTACAGTCCACGATAAGAAATTAGGACTGGAAGTAAATATCAGTAAAACTAAATATATGGTCACACGTAGAAATTCAGTATATAATGGAAATGGACAGCTAATGACAAATGAGGGAAATTTTGAGGAAGTGGCTGAATTCAAATACCTAGGAACAATAATCACAAATAGGAATGAGATGCACAAAGAAATTAAACATAGGCTCAATTCTGGAAATGCGTGCTATTATGCATTGCAGAGATTTTTGATGTCCCAACTCCTTTCAAAAAACGTTAAGCTGAAAATATATAAAACTATTATTCTACCAGTTATATTATATGGGTGCGAAACATGGACTCTTACTTTAAGGGAGGAAAGGAGATTACGAGTATTTGAGAATAAAGTTCTTTGGAAAATTTTTGGACCAAAGAGAGATGAACAGACAGGTGAATGGAGAAGACTACTTAACACTGAACTATATGGCATTTATAGGAAGCCAGATATAATAAGAACAGTTAAGTCTCATAGACTGCGATGGGCAGGACATGTTGCGCGTATGGGGAATGAAAGACGTGCATGGAAACTTCTTGTAGGAAAGCCAGAAGGAAAACGCCCAGTTGATAGACCAAGAATGAGGTGGGAGAACAACATTAACTATGATTTGAGGAAAGTAGATTATACAGGGAAAGATTGGAAAGCATTGGCTCAGGATAGAGATGTATGGAGAGCTTATGTCCGCGCGGCCATGAACCTACGGGTTCGATAGTGCCTGTGAGTAAGTAAGTAAACTTATGTTTTCATAACTAGATGTTAGACACTTAAAAAATTCAAAATAGGCCGGCAAAAGGCACTAAAAATCATAAATATAGGCACTAAACATTCAAAATAGACTCTTACAAAAAATGGATTACAATATACATTTTTACAGCTGCGAAACATGGTACTTCTTCGCGCCATTCACTGAAATGTTACACACTTTACAAACCAATATTGAACCGTCACTTCAGAATATTTCCGCACCAAATTCTTTCACGAAATTGGTCAGTTTGTCTTACTGTTTGCTGTTGTCCGTTCTTTAGGCATCTTAAAACAACTAACTTTGTCTTTCAAGCTCCTGTCTGTGAACAAGGACTGCAGACTAAATTCAGTGTTACCAACATCAAAAATAATATTGCCAGTCACTTAAAGATTTCTGTGCAATGATATGTGTAATGAAGTTTGTTCATTTCAATTAATCTCATCGAAATACTAAGTTAATTTCGAGAAAAATGGCAAATAGGCATTTATAGGCATTGTAAGCGGAAATAGGCATTTATAAGCAAAATTAGCTTCATGGAAAACAACTCTAGGGTCGTCCGTATGAACTTATATGAGGTGACTTTTACAATACTTATAATAAATAACTGTAGGCATTTTCCCTAACATCCGGCCTCTATTCATAACAGTTAGGCCTGTTTAATTCTCTATACTATATGTAAAGTGTCCACAGCTGTGTGGTCTCGAGGTAGCGGGGGTGCCTTGTCACGCAACGGGCCCGGGTTCGATCCCCGGTCGGGACAGGCTCCTAGGTGAGGGTTCTTTTTCGGGTTTTTTCCTCACTTGTAAGACAAATGTCAGTAAAAAACGGTATCCGAACATCATATGCCCATCTTTTATCGATCTATCATATTCATCTCATTAGATTCAGTTTGAGAAAACCAGCTGTAACGGCTGGGGGACTCGACATGCTCACCACATGTCACCCCTGTCCTGTGATTAACACATGTAGATGTGAGGCCGTCCCTCGCCGTAGCCGAGCGGTTAAGGTAGGAAGCCTTGGCGCAGAGCTACGGGACTTGCGCTGGTTCGAGTCTCCATGGGGAAAGAAATTTTCTCATGGTATTTCGGCCAGTATGGGACCGGTGCCCACCCAGCATCGTGAGGGAATTGGGTAGCTACAATAAGTAGCGTCTCCAGGTTGAGGAACCAGCTATAACGGCTGGGGGACCCGACATGCTAACCACATGTCACCCCTACACTGGCTGTTGATCATCTACCTCTGTGATTGACACATGTGGATGTGAAGGGCCAGCAGCCGGCTGGAAAAGGGCAACCGCTGAAAAGTGGAAAGACCCTCAATCGGAGATGTGAGGCCAGCAGCCGGCTGTTAGGCCAAGGGTATTCTAGACCTTTCGCGCATGATAAGAAAATCGTGTACTTTTTTTATTCAATGCCACCAGTTTGTCCTTTCGACATTTCTAATATTCTCTCCTGGCATTGGCGTATTTTAACACATTTCTGAGGCTGGGGCGCCTGGAAAGTGGGGTTACGCTTCCCCAATGATATGATAGGTAATGCCGATGGTAACGATTCGCCTGAAGTGGTCTTAACCCTAAATTCAATCTAATGAGATAATAATTCCATGGCGCGACAGGCCTAGAAGGCCCTTAACATACCAGCCGGCTGCTGGCCTCACATCCACATGTGTCAATCACAGACGTAGATGATCATCTAGCCAGTGTAGGGGTGACATGTGATTAGCATGTCGAGTCCCCCAGCCGTTATATCTGGTTTTTCTAAAACTGAATCTAATGAGATGGATATGATAAATCGATAAAAGATGGTCAGATGATGTTCGGAGACCTTTTTTTACTGACTTTGTCTTACAGTTGAGGAAAAACTCGGAAAAAGAACTTCATGTAAGAAATTTTGTTTAGGTTACATATAGAAATAGGTCTACATCATATAGTCTAATGGAAATGGACAATTAATAACAAATGAGGGAAATTTTGAAGAAGTAGCTGATTTAAAATACCTAGGAACAATTATTACAAGTAGTAATTAGACGGGAGGTATTAAACACAGCCTCAATTCTGGAAATGCGTGCTATTATGCAATACATGGATTTTACTCATCCCAACTTCTCTCAAAAAACGTTACACCTGAGTGGTGGTTTTCTTGAAATCCAGTCATTAGAAGTGGTGGTTTTCTTGAAATCCGGTCATTAGAAGTGGTGGTTTTCTTGAAATCCGGTCATTAGAAGTGGTGGTTTTCTTGAAATCCGGTCATTAGAAGTGGTGGTTTTCTTGAAATCCGGTCATTAGAAGTGGTGGTTTTCTTGAAATCCGGTCATTAGAAGTGGTGGTTTTCTTGAAATCCGGTCATTAGAAGTGGTGGTTTTCTTGAAATCCGGTCATTAGAAGTGGTGGTTTTCTTGAAATCCGGTCATTAGAAGTGGTGGTTTTCTTGAAATCCGGTCATTAGAAGTGGTGGTTTTCTTGAAATCCGGTCATTAGAAGTGGTGGTTTTCTTGAAATCCGGTCATTAGAAGTGGTGGTTTTCCTGAAATCCGGTCATTAGAAGTGGTGGTTTTCTTGAAATCCGGTCATTAGAAGTGGTGGTTTTCTTGAAATCCGGTCATTAGAAGTGGTGGTTTTCTTGAAATCCGGTCATTAGAAGTGGTGGTTTTCTTGAAATCCGGTCATTAGAAGTGGTGGTTTTCTTGAAATCCGGTCATTAGAGGTGGTGGTTTTCTTGAAATCCGGTCATTAGAAGTGGTGGTTTTCTTGAAATCCGGTCATTAGAGGTGGTGGTTTTCTTGAAATCCGGTCATTAGAAGTGGTGGTTTTCTTGAAATCCGGTCATTAGAAGTGGGTGTTTTCTTGAAATCCGGTGATTAGAAGTGGTGGTTTTCTTGAAATCCGGTCATTAGAAGTGGTGGTTTTCTTGAAATCCGGTCATTAGAAGTGGTGGTTTTCTTGAAATCCGGTCATTAGAAGTGGTGGTTTTCTTGAAATCCGGTCATTAGAGGTGGTGGTTTTCTTGAAATCCGGTCATTAGAAGTGGTGGTTTTCTTGAAATCCGGTCATTAGAGGTGGTGGTTTTCTTGAAATCCGGTCATTAGAAGTGGTGGTTTTCTTGAAATCCGGTCATTAGAAGTGGTGGTTTTCTTGAAATCCGGTGATTAGAAGTGGTGGTTTTCTTGAAATCCGGTCATTAGAAGTGGTGGTTTTCTTGAAATCCGGTCATTAGAAGTGGTGGTTTTCTTGAAATCCGGTCATTAGAAGTGGTGGTTTTCTTGAAATCCGGTGATTAGAAGTGGTGGTTTTCTTGAAATCCGGTCATTAGAGGTGGTGGTTTTCTTGAAATCCGGTCATTAGAAGTGGTGGTTTTCTTGAAATCCGGTGATTAGAAGTGGTGGTTTTCTTGAAATCCGGTCATTGGAAGTGGTGGTTTTCTTGAAATCCGGTGATTAGAAGTGGTGGTTTTCTTGAAATCCGGTCATTGGAAGTGGTGGTTTTCTTGAAATCCGGTGATTAGAAGTGGTGGTTTTCTTGAAATCCGGTGATTAGAAGTGGTGGTTTTCTTGAAATCCGGTCATTGGAAGTGGTGGTTTTCTTGAAATCCGGTGATTAGAAGTGGTGGTTTTCTTGAAATCCGGTCATTGGAAGTGGTGGTTTTCTTGAAATCCGGTCATTAGAAGTGGTGGTTTTCTTGAAATCCGGTGATTAGAAGTGGTGGTTTTCTTGAAATCCGAAATAAAAATTGAATCTAGCAACCGTGATGTTTCGATCGTCACAATGTATGATTTAATTAACTCATAATTTCCATTCTCACTTATTCAAGAAAATGTTTTAAATATTAGATTAAGTATCTGATAGGCCTGTATCAGTCGTCCTCATTTAAAATAAATCTCCTACACATTTTTCAAAAAACCCATTACAATTGGATCAACGGTATGGCCGCGTATGAAGTACGAACAAACAAACAAACATTCATTTATACATCTTCTACTTCTATCTTCGGGATTTTACAGCTGCTGCCGTCTTCCCGTGCCAAACTTCCAAAGCCTACGATCTTGGGCATCTTCAATGCTTAGCCCTCTTGCATGCATTAATGTCTTCATGTTTTCCTTCCATGTTAACTTCGTACAGTAGTTGCTTCGGCCATTGCTCATCTTCCATTCTTAAAACATGCCCTAACCACTTTAATTCCTTCTCCTCAATTCTTTCAATTATGCTTTCTTCTGCTTCCATGATGTTTCTAATTTCCTTATTTGTGACATGTTCTAATTTTGACTTTCTGGCATTTCTGCGTAAATAATCCATTTTCTACAGCTATAGTCTATTCCTGTAGTACTTATTGATTGTCCATACCTCACTTCCATACATTGCAACAGATTCCACCAGTGTTTTACCAATATTTTTTTTGTCTTTCCAAATACGCTTATCGCACCATATGGAATTTGACGATGATATTATTTTGCTACTCAATTCAATTCAATGTTTTATATTCTCTTTGCCTATACCTTCAATGTTATCCATAATTATTCCCAAATATTTAATTTGTTTCACTTGCTTTATTTGGATTCCTTCCTCCAATATTACATTTTCTCTTTCATTGCTATTTACTGTCAGATAATCTGTTTTTTGTAAATTTACTGTGAGACCCCATGATTCATATGTGTTTTTCAACCTTTTTAACATGAATTCATATATATATACAATCTGTGGCATACACATAGTTACTAAAGAGCAGTTTATCGTTGAAGATATACTCGTAATAAGTATGCACTGCAATGTATCTTGAAGTGCAAGTAGAAAGACTTTTTTTTGCATCTACTTATCTACGTCCTCGTCCAGTAATGATTGAATAAATAAATGTGTAAGTTGCATAGGAAACACGTGCTGGGTACTTAGTATGTAGTAACGCAAGGTTACGAGATCGCACGTGGAAACAATGCACTTATTACTGTCTTACATACACGTGGATTACTAACAATGTTATCTGGTCATATTTACATTGCAATCCACTTTTTAGCGCTATTACTTGTGAATTTAGTCACCTCATGTTTTTCATTATCTTCTTCTTCATCCAACCAAGTCTTAGGCCTATAGGCCTGTTACGATCTCACCGATGAATTTTATATCCAGCATTTCCTTGGAAGGCCCAAAAATCTCTTCCCTGTTTTGACAATAACAAATCATGGCTTTGGGAACTCTATCTGAACTAATTCGACACAAATGATTCATCCAGTTGTTCTGGTATCTATGTATGTATTCTTTGACCAGTTCTAAACATAGTTCCTTCAAGATGTCATTTTTTTTTTCATTATACAGCAAAATTTGTTTAATACGGAACGTGAATAATGCGGAAATCTGTCAATGTGAACAAATGTAATGGTCCCGGCAAAATAATAGTAATATTATGTGTATTTATTTTATATAAAACGGAATCTGTGTAACGCGAAAGCGGAAGGATATTTCTACACAATTAATGAAAAAAATGTTTTCAATGCGGAAAGACTGGGAGAGAAATAAATTTCAAACGAAGAGGAAAGTAAAATAAATCTATCTATCTTCGGGTTTTACAGCTGCTGCCGTCTTCCCGTGCCAAACCTCCAAAGTCTACGATCTTGGGCATCTTCAATGCTTAGCCCTCTTGCTTGCATTACTGTCTTCATGTTTCCATCCATGTTAACTTTGGTCGCCCTCTTTTCTTCTTTCTGGTCGGATGCCATTGATATAGTTGCTTTGGCCATCGCTCATCTTCCATTTTTACAACATGTCCTAACTACTTTGGTTCCTTCTCCTCAATTCTTTCAATTATGCTTTCTTCTGCTCCCATTATGTTTCTAATTTCCTTATTTGTGACATGTTCTAATTTTGACTTTCTGGCACTTCTGCGTAAATAATCCATTTCTAGAGCTATTAGTCTATTCTTGTAGTACTTATTGATTGTCCATACCTCACTTCCATACATTGCAACAGATTCCACCAATGTTTTACCAATATTTATTTTGTGTCTTTCCAAATATGCTTATCCCACCATATGGAATTTAACGATGATATTATTTTGCTACTCAATTCAATTCTATGTTTTATATTCTCTTTGCAAAATAAATAAACAAATAATAAAATAAAATAAATGAAGAAATCAATGACTGTCATTGGTTGTAAAACAACATTCATTGAAACCTGATTGGTCATTGACTAGCATTTGTGGCAGTCATATTAAAGAAAGCCCTTCCTGTTTTAATATTCTGAACTAGTCATACCATTATTTGCAGTGACCGATTCTCTAAGAAATAAGTTGAATATAGCAATTTCTATTTATTAAGATGCAAGAATTATGGAATGCATGTAGCTCCCAGATTGTATATATAGTGCACGAATGTAAACAGATAACGCATGCGAGATATAATAGAAAACATTGTAGCAATTATTATACCACAATAAAAAGAAACCACTGTTTGCACTTTCTTAAACGTATTATTTCTCAGGGTTTTACGTTCCAGAAAAATATAATTGACATATTTACATAATAGGAGATCAGAAATTAATTAGTAACCTACCGGTATAATGTTGGTTATAAACAATTTGAGGTGTTTCATTTTTCCTCCACTAGGGTGCATTCTTACAATATTGCGATCCTTGGCAATAAATAATATGAAGTGGTTGCAGTGATGAACAAATGAAACACAATAAACGTTCTCATTTGTTTTCAAACATCGCCGTTTACGTTAAATATATAAAAAAATTTAAAAATAACTATATTTAAATAATTATTTGTGAGTAAACAGCTTAATTTTATTATTTAAATAGTTCTAACATATGCCACTCTTTATTTCCAAATTCTCTACATAAATTCACTCGTCAGTTCTTGACATCGTGAATTTGTCGATAATTTGGAAATCACTCGTGGCATTACTTATGATAAAATAAAAGTTTTGATATTCGCTGCAAAACATAAGTCTCCATACGTTAAAGAGATAGGTATGTTTTGTGTCACCCGGTAGTTGATTGACACACCCTATGGAACTTGTGAATACACTTGTTCAGCAGCTTCCCACTGGGGTTATTTTTAACAGAGGCGTCGTTTGGGGAAACCGCTACTGTCTGACAGTTGGGGAGCATTGTGCTAACCGACGTCATCAAGCCCCGACATTTACTTTTTATTGTCCGGGATCCGGGTTCCCGAATTTCTCCAATTCATCAACATGTGTTCTCTCGCCGCACTTGTTAACCAACAATCTGTTACATAAATATACAGTTCATCTGCCAAAAAATAGGTTTATATTATTTCCGTTTATCAGCATAAATTTCAAATTCAAAGGTGAACTACCTGCTACTCTCTCGCGTGAGCAGATTTTCAGTCCACACAATGTGACGCGCCGAGTTCCAAGACGGAGTCCATTTGTCTGGGATAATTTGGATGTCGGCATAGTCCACAGACGAACAGAATGAAAGCGCGGGACGAAGGGGGCACGGGGAATTGCAAGCGATACAATGGCATTCTACCTGAGAATAAAGGAACACTAATGACGTTTGAAATACCTACTGCTTTCATTCATTTCGTCTGTGGACAATATGTACTTTAGTTTAGCTATGTGCTTGTAATGATAGGCCTATATGGCTGGTGACCTTTTTTATCAGAATCTTAGGTAATAAATTTTACACCGCTCCTTTGCACTAACCGTTGTCTTATCTAATAAATTGACATCCATATAATATGTACGAGTGTGTAGATTCAAAAAAGCATATGATTCAATTAAGAGGGAGAAATTATACAGTATCCTGCTGGAGTTCGGAATTCCTAAAAAGTTAGACTTATTTGAATGTGTCTAAATGGCAAAAAAGAGTAGGGTGCGTGTAGGCAAACAGTTTCCTGTACTATTCAATTTTGTACTAGAGCATGCCACCAAATCTTTAGAGAATAAAGTCCTACAACTCAATGGTATTAATAAGCTGTTAGTTTATACTGACTGTTTAACTCATGTCACAAATGGGAGTCAATGACCAATCACGTTTCAATGATTTCTGTTTTACAACCAATGACAGTCGTGTTTCACCTCGCTCTTTATCGATTTCTCTTTATCAGCTCCTGCTTTTGTGATAAAGAAAGCTCCCCCTTTTTAATATTCTGAACAGGTCAAAGCATTATTTTTCTCCAACAAATACATTGAATATAGCAAATAATGAAAAGATTCCTTGATTTGACTGAGTTGTTTACTAAAAACAATAATGAATAACCCGTAATGTTGATTATGATTCATGTTAGGCCTATATAGGCTCTTTACAATTATTATTTATAATGTATTTTGATTTACTCCAGATTTAACGAATTAAAATATATGTATGTATACTTTACTTACTTACTCACTGGCACTATCGAACTCGTAGGTTCATGGCGGCGCGGACATAAGCTCTCCATACATCCCTATCCTGAGCTAATGCTTTCCAATCATTCCCTGTATAATCTACTTCCCTCAAATCATATTTAATGTTATTCTCCCACCTCATTCATGGTCTACCAACTGGGCGTTTTCCCACTGGCTTTCCTACAAGAAGCTTCCATGCAAGTCTTTCATTCCCCATACGCCCAACATGTCCTGCCCATCGCAGTCCAGGAGACTTAACTGTTCTTATTATATCTGGCTTCCTATAAAGACCATGTAGATCATTGTTAAGTAGTCTTCTCCATTCACTGTCTGTTCATCTCTCTTTGGTCCAAAAATTTCCCTAGTACTTTATTCTCAAATAGGCCTACTTGTAATCTCCTTTCCTCCCTTAAAGTAAGAGTCCATATTTCGCACCCATATAATATAACTGGTAGAATAATAGTTTTATATATTTTCAGTTTAACATTTTTTGAAAGGAGTTGGGACATCAAGAGTCTGTGTACATAATAGCACGCGTTTCCAGAATTGAGCCTATATGTAATTTCTTTGTGCATCTCATTCCTATTTGTGATTATTTTTCCTGGGTATTTGAATTCAGTCACTTCCTCAAAATTTCCCTCGTTTGTTATTAGCTGTCCATTTCCAAATATAATATGTATAGGATATAAAAAAAGAGAAAAAATATGTCCACACATACAAATAACTTCTTCTTCTTCTTCCTTTCATGTGATAGACCTAGGAGTTTGTTACGGTCTCAATCCAACGTTTTAAGGGTCTGCCTGAAGATATCTTGCCTGGTGACTTGTAACACTGAACAACAAAAAAAACTTTTTTTTCTCAGAAAGAAAAAAAAAAGTGTGATTCTGATAGTATTTTTTCTCCTGAATTCAAATATGATAACAGTTATTCTCCATCACGCAAGGTTTCCGAGAGACAGGACTTTATAATTTCAAATACTTTAATATTTTCTACATTCGTAACTACACAATATTCGAACATTCGGACTCACCTAGAAAGTAAGAAATAGCGATTTGCTGCTATATTTCGCCTATGGAGCATCCCTCTTGATGGTCCAACAATAATCGGCCTGCATATTAGGGTTCCATTTGCCTTGATATATATTTTCTATAGCTGAAATCCCCTGATGAAAGTGTTCCCTGTATTCATCGCTCACTGCGCCAAGATAGACAAATATACGAAAAAACGTTTATTAAAAAAATAATTATTTAAATTCATTAATTGAAATTGAAATAAAAAACTGCGGGTGATGGAGAAATTCCGAATACATATTTGAAAACACGATAAAAAAAACTGCATTATGTACAATCATTGGTACTCATCAGACAAAAATAATGTTGACCAGTTTTATTTAAGATTTGACGTGGTATTCTTGTTTTGCTCATTCTTCTTACGCGAGATTTTGAATTGTTTCTATATTTTTGTATTTATTTCATGAATGATTCTGCTTGTAATTCTTGCACATAGAGATATAGGTCTAATATATCATATATAACAGAAATGCACAGTTAATGACAAACGAGGGAATTTTTAAACAAGTGGCTGAATTCAATCAAATACCTAGTAAAAATAATTACAAATAGTAATGGGATCCACTAAGATATTAAATAGAAGGTAAATTCTGGAAATGTATGGTATTATACATTACAGGGACCCTTGTCGTCCTAACTACTTTAAAAAACATACTGACAACGTATAATATTAATATTATTTTCCCAGTTATAATCTATTTTATGCATGCTAACAGTAATAAGCTGTTAGTTTATGCTGATGATGTAGTATTGTTAGGCGATAGCGAGGAGATACTAAAGAACAAACGCACACACTATTGAGTAATACTAAGAAATTAGGACTGGAAGTAAATATCAATAAAACTAAATATATGGTCACGCGTAGAAATTCATTATATAATGGAAATTGACAGCTAATGACAAATGAGGGAAATTTTGAGGAAGTGGCTGAATTCAAATACCTAGGAACAATGATCACAAATAGGAATGAGATGCACAAAAAAATTAAACATAGGCTCAATTCTGGAAATGCGTGCTATTATGCATTGCAGAGACTTTTGATGTCCCAACTCCTTTCAAAAAACGTTAAGCTGAAAATATATAAAACTATTGTTCTACCAGTTATATTATATGGGTGCGAATCATGGACTCTTACTTTAAGAGAGGAAAGGAGATTACAAGTATTTGAGAATAAAGTACTTAGGAAAATTTTTGTACCAAACATAGATGAACAGACAGGTGAATGGCGAAGACTACATAACAATGAACTACATGGTCTTTATAGGAAGCCAGATATAATAAGAACAGTTAAGTCTCGTAGACTGCGAAGGGCAGGACATGTTGCGCGTAGCCTATGGGGAATGAAAGACTTGAATGGAAGCTTCTTGTAGGAAAGCCAGAAGGATAACGCCCAGTTGGTAGACCAAGAATGAGGTGGGAGAATGACATTAACTATGATTTGAGGGAAGTAGATTATACAGGAAATGATTGGAAAGCATTAGCTCAGGATAGGGATGTATGGAGAGCTTATGTCCGTGCGGCCATGAACCTACGGGTTCGATAGTGCCAGTAAGTAAGTAAGTAAGTAAGTAACATGGACTCTTACTTTAAGGAAAAGGAAAAGATTACGAGTATCTGAGAATAAAATTCCTAGGAAAATGTGTCCTGAAGTACAACATTGATGTCACGGATTCATAAGAGTGTGCGAGCTATGTTTCTCTCCTAAAGTACAGATCCACCATTCATTCGATATATTTTTCACTCTACTAGTATTTCATCCAGCAGGTAGGATATAGGAATGACACGTGTTTAGCATATCGGGTCTGCAATCTTTATAATTGGTTGTCTCAACTTGGAACATCTTCTTATGTAGCCATTCAAATTCCTCGGAAATTAAAAACCTCGCCGTCGCTCGGTTTTTAAACATTTTCCTCACTTCTGCAAAAACCACTTCCCAACCTCGCATCGTAATATAGGCCCTACTATTAAAATGTGTAAAGAATTAAGTATTTTCGAGCTATTTGGCAGGTTTGCACAATACAGACTACTGAATGGATCGCGTCAATAGACTGGATAACAACAGAATCTCGAAACAGATTCTTAACTGTAGATCACTTACTTGAACTCTCGAACACGTAGGTTCATGGTCGCCCGAACATAAGCTCTCCATGCATCCCTATCCTGAGCCAATGTTTTCCAATCATCCCCTGTATAATCTACTTCCCTCAAATTATATTTAATATTATTCTCCCACCTCTTTCTTGGTCTACCAACTGGGCGTTTTCCCTCTGGTTTTCCTACAAAAAACTTCCATGCACATCTTTCATTCCCGATTCCTGCCACACGTCCTGTCCATCGCAGTCTACGAGACTTAACTGTTCTCATTATATCTGGCTTCCTATAAAGAATTTGTAATTCACTGTTATGCAATGTTCTCCATTCACCTGTCTGTTCATCTCTCTTTGGTCCAAAAAAATTCCTAAGGACCTTATTCTCAAAATCTCGTAATCTCCTTTCCTCCCTTAAAGTAAGACTCCATGTTTCGCATCCATATAATATAACTGGTAGAACAATAGTTTTATATATTTTCAGTTTAATGTTTTTTTAAAGGAGTTGGGACGTCAAGAGTCCCTGTTATGCACAATAGGACGCATTTCCAGATGTGAGCCTATGTTTAATTTATATGTGCATCTCATTCCTATGTGTGATTATTAATCCCAGGTATTTGAATTCAGTCACTTCCTCAAAATTTCCCTCATTTGTCATTAGCTGTCGATTTCCATTATATAATGTATTTCTATGTGTGACCATAGGCTATATTTAGTTTTATTGATATTTACTTCCGGTTCTAATTTCTTAGGGTTATTCAGTCGTGTGTGCGTGTTGTCCTTTAATATCTCCTCGCTATCGCCCAATAGCACTACATCATCAGCATAAACTAACAGCTTATTAATACCATTGAGTTGTAAGCCTTCTTTATCCTCTAGAGATTTGATGGCATGCTCTAGTACAAAATTAAATAGTAGAGGAGGTAGTGCATCTCCTTACTTCAACCCATTGTGGATTTCAAAAGTATCCGAAAACTGTTTGCCTACACGCACCCTACTCTTTGTGCCATTTAGACATATTCGCATAAGTCTAACTTGTTAGGAATTCCGAACTCCAGCAGTTTAGATCACTAGGACGAAGAAGTGTAGGAAGGCCCAGTAAAAGATGGATAGAACAATATTCTCACTTGAGATCGGAACAGACCTTAAGGTCTAAACCTTGATATTGATTATTAAAGTGCTCTATAAATATATATTATCTACTTGATTTTTTTGGATTAACATGCCTAATGCTTTTAAAACCGTGCGAACTATTAATCAAGTTGCAATTTAATCTAAAGTGTTACTATTTTAAAAACAAGGAAAGTCAGTGTTGTTATCGCTTATTCATTATGCAGCACTCCACGAGTCTTTCTCAATGCAACGTACCACTTGCAAGTGCATTATAATATTATTGCAAAGTATATTTTCTTTACTTTGTACGTTTAAAGTTAGTCAAAACCTGTTTTTGATTGCACTACATTCTTTTGTCTCTCACCTACTGTATATAATTCCACGTCTTTTCTATTCACTTGTAAATTACTGTCCCGCGCCATAGCCGAGTGGTTAAGGTAGGAAGCCTTGGCGCAGAGCTACGGGACTTGCGCTGGTTTGAGTCTCCATGGGGGAAGAAATTTTCTCGTGGTATTTCGGCCAGTATGGGACCGGTGTCCACCCAGCATCGTGATTCATTTGGGTAGCTACAATAAGTAGCGGCTCCAGGTTGAGAAAACCAGTTATAACGGCTGGGGGACTCGACATGCTAACCACATGTCTCCCCTACACTGGCTGATTATCATCTACCTCTGTGATTGACACATGTGGATGTGAGGCCAGCAGCCTGCTGGTAGGCTAAGGGCCTTGTAGGCCTGTCGCGCCAGGAGTTTTTTGTAAATTACTATTGTTATATTACTTTTTTTAAAAATAATAGTGATAATATTTTACGGTATTTATTCTGGCAGAATTATAGGCATAAGAACTTCTCTTCCTTCGAACACTGCACAAATATATCATACAAAGATTTGTTTACAATATTAGAGGGAAATTTTGAGGAAGTGGCTTCAAATACCTAGGAACAATAATCACAAATAGGAATGAGATGCACAAAGAAATTAAACATAGGCTCAATTCTGGAAATGCGTGCTATTACGCATTGCAGAGACTTTTGATGTCCCAACTCCTTTCAAAAAAACGTTAAGCTGAAAATATATAAAACTATTATTCTACCAGTTATATTATATGGATGCGAAACATGGACTCTTACTTTAAGGGAGGAAAGGAGATTACGAGTATTTGAGAATAAAGTTCTTAGGAAAATTTTTGAACCAAAGAGAGATGAACAGACAGGTGAATGGAGAAGACTACTTAACAATGAACTACATGGTCTTTATAGGAAGCCAGGTATAATAAGAAGAGTTAAGTCTCGTAGACTGCGATGGGCAGGACATGTTGCGCGTATGGGGAATGAAAGACGTGCATGGAATCTTCTTGTAGGAAAGCCAGAAGGAAAACGCCCGGTTGGTAGACCAAGAATGAGGGGGGAGAACAACATTAACTATGATATGAGGGAAGTAGATTATACAGGGAATGATTGGAAAGCATTGTCTCAGTATAGGGATGTATGGAGAGCTTATGTCCGTGCAGCCATGAACCTACGGGTTCGATAGTGCCAGTGAGTAAGTATTACAGTATATAGACCTATGCTATACAGCATTACAGGCACTCTTGTCGCCCCAACTTCTCTCAAAAAACAATAAACTGATTACACTGGTCAACATGATTTTTGTCTCATGAGCACCAATGGTTGTACTTAATGCAGTTTTATCGTGTTTTCAAATATGTATTCGGATTTTTTTTATTTGAATTTCAATTAATGGATTTAAATGCTTATGTTTTTAATAAACGTTTTTTTCGTCCATTTTTCCAATGTAAAATAAAACCAAATGAGCTAACTCAGGAGATTTCAGCTATGGAAAAGAGATATCAAGGCAAATGGAATCCTAATATGCTGGCCGATTATTGTTGTTCCATCAAGAGGGATGTTCCACAGGCGAAATATAGCAGAAAATCGTCATTTCTTACTTTCTAGGTGAGTCCGAATGTTAGAATATTGTGTAGTTACGAATGTAGAAAATATTAAAGTGTTTGGGATTATAAATTCCTGTCGTCAGAAACCTTGCGCGATGGAGAAAAACCGATATCATATTTGAATTCAGGGGAAAAAATACTATCAGAATCGCATATTTTTCTTTCTGAGACAAAACGTTTCTTCTTTATTCCTCAGTGTAATATATAAAACTGTTTTTCTCCCAGTTATGGATGCGAAACATGGACACTTACTTTAAGGGAGGACAAGATTACATACTTGTATTTGAGAATGAAGTTCTTAGGAAAATGTTTGGACCAAGAGAAATGAACAGACAGATGAATTTACATGAGTTACATTATCTTTATGAGAAACCAGATACAATATGAACAGTTAAGTCTCATAGACTGCGATGGGCAGGGCATGTGGCACGAATGGAGAATGAAAGAAAGGCATGAAAACTCTGACTAAAGTGAAGGCGCCCAGTTGGCAGACCCCAGAATGAGGTGGGAGAATAACACTAACCATGATTTGAGGGAAGTAGATTATAATATACAGGGGATGAGTGGAAAATATTAGCTCAGGATAGGGCTATATGGAGAGCTGATGTCCGTGCAGACGTGAACATATGGATTATTCTCCCACCTTATACTGGCTACATACTGGAGGATTCCTTCTGGTTTTCCTAGAAGAGGTTTCCATACTATTGTTTCATTCCCCATTCGTGCCACATGTCCTGTTCTTCATAGTCTACGAGACCTTGACTCCTCTTATTATATCTGGCTTCCTATAAAGATCATGTAGCTCACTGTTATGTAGTCTTCTCCATTCACCTGTCTGTTCATCTCTCTTTGGTCCAAACATTTTCCTAAGAACTTTGTTCTCTGGCGACAAATCACTTTGGGTTGAAGGAGAAACACTGTATTGTGGAATATTCCTAAAGAAAAAAAACTTTATTAATCTTTTGTCCTCCCTTTAAGTAAGAGTCCATGTTTCACATCCATATAATATAACTGGTAGAATAACATTTATATATATATATATATATATATATATATATATATATATTCAGTATAATTATTTTGAGAAAAGTTGGGACGACAAGTGCCCCTGTAACACATAATAGCATGTATTTCCAGAATTGAGCCTATGTTTAATTTCCTTGTGCATCTCATTCCTATTTGTAATTTTTTTTTTTCAAATGCCCCAGGTTTGTCTTTCGACATTCCTGGTTTCTCTCCTGGGCATGGCGTACTTGTAACCCGCTTCTAAGGTTGCGGCGCCTGGAAGGCGGGGTTACGTTGCCCCGATGATATGATGGGTGATGATGATAATAATGGTTCGCCAGGAGCGTCCCTAATCCTAAGCTTAACCTAAGATGAATATGAATGATGATGATTGCGACGGCCATATGATTTCGGGGACCGTTTGGGCCTTAAAGTTTTCCTGACATTTGTCTTACAGGTGAGGAAAAACCCCGATAAAAACCTCACCCAGAAAAACTGTCCCGACCGAGGATCGAACCCGGGCCCGCCTGCGTGACAAGGCAGCACGCTACCCCGAGACCACAGCGGTGGACCTATTTGTAATTATTGTTCCTAGTTTTTTTTTTTTAATTCAGCCACTTCCTCAAAAATTTACCTCATTTTTCATTAGCTGTCCATTTCCATTATATAATGTAAATTATAGTTTCTAGGTATTTGAATTCACCCACTTCTTCAAATCTTCCCTCATTTAACTCAATTTTAATTATATCCATCCATCCATAGTGTTCTGCCCGAGGGCAGGTCTTTCAGTGCAATCAGTGCATTTCCATGCTATGCTTTGCAGCTTTACTAGGGAATTATAGGTGTGGTAGCTTCCTGTTGCTTTCCACACCCGTCAGGGTGATGATTGTTAAGGATGATGATGGCCGAATGATTTTCGGGGACCGTTGAGCCCGAAGCTTCCTGACATTAGTTTTACAGGTGAGGAAAAAACCCGAAAAAAACATCACCCAGGAGCCTGTCCCGACCGGGAATCGAACCCGGGCCCGCTGCGTGACAAGGCAGCACGCTACCTCGAGACCACAGCGGTGGACTTTAATCATATAATGGAATGTATTTCTATGTGTGAACGAACATGTATTTAGTTTTGCAGTTACATTGCGTAATTTCAATTTGGTTGCGCTTGAATTTGTTTATCAAAATCTCTTTTTATGACTCCATTCATTGCATTGTATTTCTGTAACTTTATATATGTCAGTCCCCATATCAGATATTAGGTTATGCTTGCCACTTTATACAAGGCGTAATAACTTGACATTGGAAGAAGCAGGATGCAGATAGCTATATTTTGCTAGTAATGACATGAAATGGCTCTTAAGTTGCAGGATTTATGTTGTATCCAAATGACCTGCCTCAACACGTAGTAGCGTTTTTAAACACTAAAACTAACGATAATAAAGTTTTCACGTGACTGACAAACACGTCCGTTTTGTTTATGTGTTTTGAATGGTTTTCTTTTTTCTTCGTCATTGTGTTTAGTAAAAACAAGAAAACTGCTTGTTTGTCTAGCTCTCTTGGAATTTTCCAATTTTTTTATGTTTCGTCCTCGAATAAATTTATTATTTTTGTATTATTAGTGTTATTATTATTATTATTATTATTATTATTATTATTATTATCATTATTATTATTATTATTATTATTATTATTATTATTATTATTATTATTATTATTATTATTAGAATGCCTACAGATAGAATCCGTCAGCTGTTACTAAAATACAAACCAATAGGACATAGAAATGTTGGACGCCCATTTACTAGATGGGAGGATTCATTAAATCCCACTTGATGTGAAAACAGGTCAAAAGGCCTAATTTCATGAAGCAGAAGAAGAAGATGAAGAAGATTATTATTATTAAGATGTTTAAAATTAGACAAAATAAGGAATACTGCCATAAGAGAAAAAATGAATATTGGTTATTCAATAGTATTTAGTACACAATTGATCTTCTTGGTGATACAATATTAAAATATATATACAGTCAATATGCCCATTTCACCAATAAATATTTAAAATGGTCAACTAGTTTCTACAGCCAAGCTGTCATTCTCAAGACCAGATATTGACTGTCAATATCTGGTCTTGAGAATGACAGCTTGGCTGTAGAAACTAGTTGACCATTTTAAATATTTATTGGTGAAATGGGCATATTGACTGTATATATATTTTAATTCAATAGTAGATTATATAGGCCTACGGTATAAGCAATTAAATTGGTATGGGCACGTACGACGAATGCAAGAAGAAAGAGTACGCAGGAAAACATTGGAATGGTGTCCACCTGGAAGAAGGAGAGGAAGATCTCGAAACTCGTGGATGCAGGAAATAAGAACTGGAATGAGAGCAAGAGGACTGGAGGACATGGATTGGATGGAGAAAGACTAGTGGAGAAGAAAAATAAAACATTAGGCACAGAAAGATGTGTAAACATTAAAATTCTGTAGACCTATATAAATAATAATATTATTATTATTATTATTTAGGCTAACTATTAAAGCCGGCATAAATGAGCTGAAAGACGAAAATTAAAGTGTTTTTATGTCTAGTTGAACAAGTAAATGAAAAAATTATGATTACATTTATAACGTTATTGTTTTAACATACCCCATGCTGATTTAGGCCTACACGGAGTTGCCCGGGAAACTGCTCATCCCAATCTACTTGCCATAAATGAGCTGAAAGACTAAAATTAATGTGTTTTTATGTATAATTGAACAAGTAAGAGGAAACATTTATATAGTAATTATTTTTATATACCCCGTGCTGATTACCCTGCGTTGCCCGGTAATCTACTTATCCCGATCTTCTTGACATAAATTAGCTGAAATACGAAAATTGCCTTTTTTATGTTTAGTTGAATAAGTAAAAGAAAAAAAATTATAAATTTACTCTCTTCGTTATTGCAGCTAAAACAAGCAATAAAGTAATTAATTCTATTTCCAAACTACCTTCGTGCAATCCAAATAGTAAATAAAATTTAATATTCAAGCAATAACTAGCCTATAAGTAAAGCCATATCGTAATTATTTTTAGATGCCCCATGCTGATTTCTCGGCTTTGCACGGGAATCTGCGTATCCCGATGCAAACCTACTTGGCATAAATGAACTGAAAGACAAAATTAGTTATTCTGAGAAAATCCGCCGCTCTGTGCTATCTTGCCTGGAAATCTACTTATCCCGATCTTCTTGGCATCAATGAAAGACAAAAATGGTTATTGTGAGTTATCCGTAAAAGATAAACATATATTGTCGCGGACTTTTATGTAGAGTTTTTTTGAGATATTCAATTCAGTGTACATTCATTTTGTGTATTTGTTATGGTTTAGGCAGGTTAAGTAATTTAAGCGTCAAAAAAGGGACTTTTTACGTTTTTCACTACAAATGGTGATTTTTAAGGGTGTAGGAGTTGAGTATCACAACTATCTTATAGCCTGTTTTCATCCCGGGAATCTCCCGAACATTTTACAAAAACCCTCATCACAATCGGATCAACGGTATGGCAGCGCATAAAATACGAACAAACAGACAAACATTCATTTTTATATAGGCTATTAGATAGCCTGTATTCGATATGAGAATGTTTTAATTGTGAACAAATTAGGTTATTATTTGAATCTAAGGTTCCTTGAATTTACCATTTCATCATCATCATCATCATCATCAACAGTCACGGACTAAGCCCATGTGGTTTGTTCCAGTCTCATAGATTCTCATTCAAAAAGTTGAATCCATCTCTTTTTCGGTCTATCAGTATTCCTGACTCCTCTTGGTTTGTGATTAAGTATAATTTTTGGAATCCGATCATATTTCATTCTTTGAACATTTATTTCCAGTTTCTTCTAAATTATTTTATTTTATCTAAAAGTTTAAAAATATTTAGCTCATTTCTAATATCTTCTTTTAACTAGAAGTTTGCAGCCATCCACACTTCTCAGAAATCTCATTTTGGCTGCTTCCATAATCTTCTTTTCTCTTTTAGTTAAAACCCAAAATTCACTACCATACAGTAAGTAGTAAGGGGGCTGCGATTTCATTAGTGTACAAATTTATAACTGATGCCGATTTTTAACATGTTTTCAGTTATTTTCCCAGCTATCTATTCTAAATATTTTATTTATTTAAGTTTTGTATTGCGTTTCAAAACGTAGGCATAGGTCTGTGCTTTGTTCTCTCCCTCCCGTGCGTCCCAAGGTATAGTTCGCCGATGAAGTGAATGAAAGCGAGGGACGAAGGGAGAGAGGGAATTCCAAGCGATAAAATACCAACTCGCCTACTGATAATAGGCACAGTCATTATATGTCACGTATCTGTGTGGTTTATTTCGGGCGCATTCTACATATTTATATTTTATTGTCTACTTTGTATAGTTAAATTTCTTTTTAAGTTTAGTTACAGGGCCTAATATTTACTTTAGTTTTAATAATGTCTCGTAAGAAAGGACAAACTATTCACAGCGAGGCGAGGGAGATGATTAAAAATGTTATTAAACTGTGTGATGAAGAATCGAGATCAGGAGAACTGAAATATTTAATTTCCCAAAAAATAAACGTGTTGCTAAATATTGTGGTACATCAGAATACAGCTTATCCAATATAAGGAAGGAGGGTGTTGTGGCTGGTGATATTTCATTATGTACTCCAGGAAAAAAGGGACCTCGGGCTGAGGAACATAAAGCTCATTGTGACGATTTTGATAGAAGAGTGATTCGAGATATAATTAGGGACTTTTATCAGAACAAGAAGATAGTTCCGACAGCTCCCAAACTCCTTGAAGAAATTATAAAAACAATAGACTTCCCCTGGCAAGTAGACGCTTTAAGGAAGTTGCTACATTACATGGGTTTCAGATGGAAAAAATGCGGCACTAAGAGAAAAGTTTTAATAGAGCGTCCAGACATAATTTATTGGCGGGCCAGATACTTGAGAACTATTAAAAAGTACAGAGATGAAGGAAAAAACATTATTTATATCGATAGACCTATAGGAATGCAAGGACATATAGCTCTTCGATTGCCTCCCTATATGTGCGAACTCAATGCAATAGAACTGGCATGGGCTGCAATAAAGAGATATGTTACTGGTGACCTGTCCCTAACAAGACTACAGGAATTGACTCAAAGTGCGGTGAACTCAATCACACCGACAGTCACGTTAGGTCTCTGGAAGATGAATCCTGGAAAAAGGATGGATTAATGGAAGATGTGATGGACAGTTTCATCATATCATTAGGAGGAATGGATTCGAGTGGAGAGGAAGACAATAGTGAAAATAGTAGTGAGGATTGTTCATCAGACTCGGAACTGGCACGCCCGCTAAGCTTCTAATGATAAGGTAAGTTATAGTACAATCCCTCGTGATATGATGTGCTGACTAAAGGTACGTACACACTTGCGCGCCGCGCGCGCGCACCATATTCGTCAGATTTGGACGGGGTTTTAAGGTGCGCGCGAACGGCGCGCGCGCGTCTCGCACCACGATCCACTCATTGTCGGTTTTTTCCACGAACACTTTGATGGTTCGCTGTTTAGATTTGGACGGGTACCTGAGAGGTTCGTTGTTTTCGGTGCGCACCTATTATTTGAGTACGGAGTGGTCAGAGGAAAACATGTTAAAACTTATTGATATTTATAGAAGCAAGCAATTATTGTGGGATCCTCAACATAAGGATCATTTTAAAAAATCATTGAAAGGAGATGCCTGTTTTTTTTTTTTCAATGTTATGTGTTTTTTTTTCGTGTGTACTGTAATTGTATGAATAAATTAGAATTATTTAGAAAACATTATTTATTTAAGACGTTCATTTCATAATATTATGTATGAAGTATCACAAAACAATACAATATATAAACACATTTATTACTAATTATTTATTTATTTCTTCAAAGACTCCAAAGAGCAAGACTGCTCATGTTAAGGGGCAATATACAAAAAATAGTGGCCATAAAACAATTAACAATAAAAACAAGGAAACAAATTCAGGCATAAGTTTAAGTAATACAAACTACTATAGATGCACAATATATATACACATATAAATACAATATTTAAACAGGATAATATTAATAATAACAAAATTAACTAAGAAAGCAATGAGAAAAAATATGTTTTAATACAATTAGAAAAATGTTTAACATTCGTGAAATATTGATATTCAATAGATAAGTTATTGTAATGGTTGATTAATGCGTAACGAATCCCTTTTTTACCTTTTTTTTTTTTTGAGAAACTAGTATCTTTGTGCAATAAAGTACAACCTCTAGTATAATAATCATGTACATCTTTATTAAAAATTAAGGCCATGTTATGGTGAGATAGATTCTTAATAATTTTAAAACATATA
>JASPKZ010000901.1:0-54999 GCA_030220185.1 Diploptera punctata | reverse complement strand
ATTTATTGCCAAATAAGATCGCAATATTGTAAGAGTGCACCCAAGTGGAGAAATAATGAAACACATCAAACTATATATCATAATCAACATTACGGGTTATTCATTTATTTTTTTAGTAAACAACTCAGTAAAATCAAGGAATCTTTTCATTATTTGCTATATTCAATGTATTTGTTGGAGAAAAATAATGATTTGACCTGTCCAGAACATTAAAAAGGAGGAGCTTTCTTTATCACAAAAGCAGGAGCTGATAAAGAGAAATCGATAAAGAGCGAGGTGAACACGACTGTCATTGGCTGTAAAACAACATTCAATGAAACGTGATTGGTCATTGACTAGCATTTGTGGCATGAGTTAAATAGTCTATCTAATATATAAAAATTAATGTTTGTTTGTTCGTACTTTATGCGCGGCCATACCGTTGATCAGATTGTGATGGGGCTTTTTGCAAAATGTTCAGGAGATTCCCGGGGATGAACATAGGTTATAAGAGAGTTGTGATACTCAACTCCTACACCCTTAAAAATCGCCCTTTGTAGTGGAAAATGTGGGGGAAAAGTAGCTCTTTGGATGCTTAAATGGCTTACGCTGCCTAAACCATAATAAATACACAAAATTAATGTACACAGAATTGAATATCTCAAAAAGCTCTACAAAAAAAGTTCGCGACAGCATATGTTTATGTCTTACGGATAATCACAATAACCATTTTTGTCTTTCATTGATGCCAAGAAGATCGATACAAATACGTACATTCCTGTGCAAGCATAGCAGCACATGGCGGGCACTCTTTTACGGAAAACTCACAATAACGAATTTTGTCTTTTAGCTCATTTATGCCAAGAAGATCGAGATAAGTAGATTCCTGGGCATCACCGGGTAAACAGCACGGGTTTCTAAAAATAATTATGATATACATTTTTCCTCTTACTTATTCAACTAAACATAAAAAAAAACACATTAATTTTCATTTATTTAGGCGTAGCAGCGCACGCCGGATATTAGCTAGTACTTTATAACTAAGTCTGTAACTTAAGACAATGAAGTTGGCTTCATCGAGCAAGTAGTGTTCTGTACAAACAACAGAGTAGGAGAAGGATGTCTGCAGAGCACGCTACATCTGATGCAAAACATTAGTATGTCCAGTACTGGAAGTAAACATCAATAAAACTAAATATATGTTCACACATAAAAATGCATTATAATAATTGAAATAGACAGTAAATGACAAATGAGGGAAATTTGGAAGAAGTGGCTGAATTCAAATAGGAACAATAATCACAAACAGGAATGAGATGCACAAAGAAATTAAACATAGGCTCAATTCTGGAAATGCGTGCTATTGTGCATTACAGGGACTCTTGTCATCCCAACTTCTCTCAAAAAAAAGTTAAACTGAATATCCATCCATAATAGTAATTCTGCCCGAAGGCAGGTCCTTCACTGCAATCATAGCATTTTCATGGTATGCTTGCAGCTTTACTAGGGAATTGTAGGTGTGGTAGCTTCCCGTTACTTTCCACACTGGTGAAGGATGATGATGATAATGGTAAGGATGATGAAGATGATGGCCATATGATTTCGGGGACCATTTGGGCCTTAAAGTTTTCCTGACATTTGTCTTACAAGTGAGGAAAAACCCCGATAAAAACCTCACCCAGAAAAACTGCCTCGACCGGGGATCGAACCCGGGTCCGCTGCGTGACAAGGCAGCACGCTACCTCGAGACCACAGCAGTGGACAAACTGAATAGACCTATATATATATATATATATATATCCATAGTAATTCTGCCCGAGGGTAGATATTTCACTGCAATCATAGCAAATCCATGCTATGCTTTACAGCTTTACTAGGGAATTGTAGGTGTGGTAGCTTCCCGTTGCTTTCCACACCGGTGAAGGATGATGATGATAATGATAAGAATGATGATGGTGACGGCCATATGATTTCGGGGACCGTTTGGGCCTTAAAGTTTTCCTGACATTTGTTTACAGGCGAGGAAAAACCCCGATAAAAGCCTCACCCAGAAAAACTGTCCCGAGCGGGGATCGAACCCAGGCCCGCTGCGTGACAAGGCAGCACGCTACCTCGAGACCACAACGGTGGATTATATATATAATTGAATGGCGCGACAAGCCTAGAAGGCCCTTAGCCTACCAGCTAGCTGCTGGCCTAACATCCACATGTGTTAATCACAGAGGTAGATGATCATTACAAACCACTAGGACGAAGTAATGTTGGAAGACCCAGTAAAAGATGGACAGACCAATTCTAACATGAGATCGGAATAGACAACAGGTCTAATCCTTGATGCTGATATTATATATATATATATATATATATATATATATATATAATAATAATAAAGGTAGAGCAATAACAGCAATGATGAATGGAGTCTTATGGAACAGACATATAACCAGGAAAAATAAGTTACAAATATATAATTCAATAGTGAGAAGTACTGTCACATATGGAGCTGAAGTTTGGAAATTCAACAAAAACTTATGCCGATGGAAATGGATTTCTTGAGGAGAGCAGCAAGATGTTCAAAATTAGACAAAATAAGAAATACTGTTATAAGAGAAAAAATGAATATTGGTCATTCAATAGTAGATTATATACGGTATAAGCAATTAAATTGGTATGGGCACGTACGACAAATGCAAGAAGAAAGATTACCTAGGAAAACATTGGAATGGTGTCCACCTGGAAGGAGGAGGAGAGGAAGACCTCGAAACTTGTGGATGCAGGAAATAAGAACTGGAATGAGAGCAAGAGGACTGGAGAGGACATGGATTGGATGGAGAGAAACGAGTGGAGAAGAAAAATAAAACTTTAGGCACAGAAAGATGTGTAAACATTAAAATTCTATATATATATATATATATATATATATATATATATATATACCAAAACAAATAACAAAATACAAACCTAAAGGCACCCGAGATGTGGGCAGACCTAGAAAGAGATGGGCTGAAGTCGGAACGGGTCAACAGACCTAATCCATGAATGAAGATGATATATATATATATATATATATATATATATGTGTGTGTGTGTGTGTGTGCGTGTGTGTGTGTCCCGCGCCGTACTGAATGGGTAAAGCAGGAAGCCTTGCCGCAGAGCTACGGGACTTGCGCTGGTTCGAGTTTCCATGGGGGAAGAAATTTTCTCATGGTTTTGCATAAGTATGTCTATGTTTGCAGATATAACCTATTTAAACATTATATGTTAAGCAGCTTAAACTAACAATAAATTATCACATTCAAGGGCATCTAACTACTTAATGCAAAATAAAAGAAAATGGCAGTGCTAAAAAGGTCAAACTATTATGTAAAACTGATAACATACAATGAGTGAGAAATCTTTGCCACAAGTCAATACACTATTATACCGACTGATGTATAAATAAAAAATGGAATGAGTACAACAGAACAGAAACAATAAAAAGTAAATTTATTTACGAAAAAACATAATTTAAAAATATAGTAATAATAACTAACTCACCGGCACTATCGAACCCGTACGGACAAAGCTCTCCATACATTTGTATCCTGAGCTAATGTTTTCCATTCATTCCCTGTATAATCTACTTCCCACCTCATTCTTGGTCTACCAAATGGGCGTTTTCCTCTCTGTTTTTCCTACAAGAAGCTTCCATGCACGTCTTTCATTCCCCATTCGTGCCAAATATCCTGCACATCGCAGTCTATGAGACTTAATTGTTCTTATATCGAGCTTCCTATAAATACCATGTAGTTCACTGTTAGGTTGTCTTCTCCATTCACCTGTCTGTTCATCTCTCTTTGGTCCAAAAAAATGTCCTAAGTACTTTATTCTCAAATACTCGTAATCTTTTTCCTCCGTTAAAGTAAGAGTCCATGTTTCGCATCCATATAATATAACTGGTAGAATAATAGTTATATAAACTATGTTTTATTTTTATTTAATTAATAGATATGGATTTTCATCAAGTAAACGCCAACTCAATTGATTATTTTTTGTTTTGTTTTTTTCAGAATTGGCAATACATTTCCCGGCACATCGCCATGACAAATCAACAAACGGAACCAAACTACGGGGACATACTGGACCACGAGACTGGAGAACCAGTCCAAATCAACTCGGTGAATCAACCGATATACATATGTCGAACCAACGAAGAAACAGGAGAACTAGAAAAGGCTCCATTATGTAGTGAAAACCGCGAGAAACGAAAAACATTTCAGGTGCCGAAGACAGCCCTTGCAAAATACCAACCTACCATGAATAGTAATTTACTAGCGTTGGCAGAACTGTTCAACGACGATGAAATTAGACCGCAGTATTACTGTCCTGCAACTATTGAAGAGAAATTCTTGCACGATACACATAACATCAGTCCTATTGTTTTCCTGTTGCCAACATTCTTTTTGTTTCCGTTCCCTGCATGGCTCACTGTAATCAGCATTATTGTGGAGCTCTGCCTTCACATGTGGGCCCACAAAATTAATAAGGATTGTAAAGATCCAGACTTGATGTACAGATCGCCTCTTCACATCCTTACGTCGCAGTTCTGTGCTTTTTGCAAGTCAAAAAGGTACATGAAGAGAGTTGGAAAGTTACAGGATGCAAGGGCTCTTAAGGTGTACAGCAGGAAGCCTACATACGTGGAGAGAATAAGTGTGATGACATAAGTGTTTGTGTTTGAGTGCTTAAAGCGAGGACATTTGCGTAATTGTGCAGAAAGGTACTGCTTTTCAACTATTTCCAATATCATATAACAGCCGTATTTGCTCTCGTAATTTCCCCGCTTTTTATTTACTTTGGCCACTGAAAATTGGGGAGCGTAAAATAAGCGGATTTTTAAAATTACAGGTCCTGTTTCGAGTTATCTCAATTATGGTAGGCAAGTATAGTAATTAAGAATAGAGTAATTTTGTGGTCTTCTTCTTTTCCAGAATTAGGTCAATGCGACCTGTTCCGGTCCCAAGTCCATCGTTTCCTCGCGGTTTGTAGGTGTTGATCATTTTGGCTAATCTTCTATTGTCCATTCTGTCTAAATGTTCTTTCCATCGGTATTTGTGCTCTTCTAGTTTATCGAGTATTGAAAATATCTCCAGTTCATTTCTTATTGATTCATTGTGCAACCTATCCATGCGTGTACATCCTTTTACGGATCTTAAAAATTCATTTCAGTGGGTTGAATGTGCGAGATACCTTTTTTTGTAAGTACCCAATATTCAGATCCATATAAAAGAACAGGTAGAGCCATAATTTTATAAATTGAAATTGAAATAAAAAAACTGTGGGTGATGGAGAAATTCCAAATACACATTTGAAAACACGATAAAAAACTGCATTAAGTACAACTATTGGTACTCATGAGACAAAAATCATCTTGATCAGTGTAATTAACTAGTTCAAAAGCGGTACTTTTCTATACAATTACCGATATTTTAAAGACCATCTTGGCCCACTCGATAACGAATCCACACATCACTTTAAGACCTTTATATTATGGAGTATGAAGGTTCTCCAAATGTAACACTGATGTTATTACGTAAGGTCTAGTAAATTACGTCACAATTTCAGCGATGTGGATAAAGTGGTAGTATTTGAGACTCATATTAGGAAGATTCCAGTTTCAAATCTCGCTGATAACCAAACTGATTGAGGAGAATTCATTATTACTATCCATTTCATCACACCATCGTTTTAAAATATAACTTCCAGTAATCATATTTGAAGAGAAAAATTATACGCTCAGACCGGGACTTGAACCCGGGACCCTTGGTTCTCTAGACCAAGTGCTCTACCAACTGAGCTACCTGAGCAAGTACCGCTCAGTTGGTAGAGCACTTGGTCTAGAGAACCAAGGGTCCCGGGTTCAAGTCCCGGTCTGAGCGTATAATTTTTCTCTTCAAATATGATTTATCCATCATTGAGATGTACGAAATCAATAATAATAACATGGAAAAAGCCGTACTGGCTGTAATGTATAATTCCCAAATATGTCTTCTTAATAAAGGAGCCGCCATTTGCAAGGTAGAAGCATGGCTTCATAGCATTTGGTGGACGGGAATTACAATGTATATAGAGAAAGATTTGCGTTTAGATCGGTACTTGCTCAGGTAGCTCAGTGGTAGAGCACTTGGTCTAGAGAACCAAGGGTCCCGGGTTCAAGTCCCGGTCTGAGCGGTATAATTTTTCTCTTCAAATATGATTTATCCATCATTGAGATGTACGAAATCAATAATAATAACATGGAAAAAGCCGTACTGGCTGTAATGTATAATTCCCAAATATGTCTTCTTAATAAAGGAGCCGCCATTTGCAAGGTAGAAGCATGGCTTCATAGCATTTGGTGGACGGGAATTACAATGTATATTGAGAAAGATTTGCGTTTAGATCGGTACTTGCTCAGGTAGCTCAGTTGGTAGAGCACTTGGTCTAGAGAACCAAGGGTCCCGGGTTCAAGTCCCGGTCTGAGCGTATAATTTTTTCTTCAAATATGATTTATCCATCATTGAGATGTACGAAATCAATAATAATAACTTCCAGTAAATTTGCCGCTTGTTTTCCATAACTTGTATTTTTCAATCCTGTTTTCCTCATAATTTCAAACTAATTGAGATAATGTAATAAAATATTGCAATACAAATATATTACATCTTGTGAAACAAAAGGTAGTATAATCTCTCCTGCAACAAAAATACTTCAACTAAAAAAAACAATTAATTGTCCCAAAAAGTTAAAAAATCTAGTATTTGGATAAAAATTACATTAATGTTTTTATTACCTCAACTCATATCCCTTTTCTTCTAGACTGCAGTTTCGGAGCTTATCTCAATCATCAGTAGCCTTTTGTCGACCAGTGTTATGTCGTTTCTTAGCGGTTTTCTTCTTTCAGAAACGACATAATACCGGTCGACGAGAGGCTACTGATGATGGAGATATAGCTCCGAAACTGCAGTCTAGAAGAAAAAGGATATGAGGTGAGGTAATAAAAACATTAATGTAATTCTTAAATTAAACCTCATAGTGTTTTTCCCTGTGAAAGTTAAATAAATTTGGATAAAAATAGAATATATATTTATCCTTAGAGTTACTTAAGAAAATCTAGTACATTTTGTAGATACATGATTTAAGAACAGAATAAAAAAGGAATCATTAAAAAATATTTAAAATTGTGAAAATTATCTGGGAAATACTAGTGAACTGCATTTTTCTCAGGTGCCATTTTGAATGTGAAATTAATACTAGTGGCAACCATTTTGTAATATCAGAATATTGTATCTTAAAGAAGAAAATATGATACTTAAGAAAATCTAGTATATTTTGTAGATACATGATTTAAGAGCAGAACAGAAAAGGAATCATTAGAAAATATTCAAAATTGTGAAAATTATCTGGGAAATACTAGTGAACTGCATTTTTCTCAGGTGCCATTTTGAATGTGAAATTAATACTAGTGGCAACCATTTTGTAATATCAGAATATTGTATCTTAAAGAAGAAAATATGATACTTAAGAAAATCTAGTATATTTTGTAGATACATGATTTAAGAGCAGAACAGAAAAGGAATCATTAGAAAATATTCAAAATTGTGAAAATTATCTGGGAAATACTAGTGAACTGCATTTTTCTCAGGTGCCATTTTGAATGTGAAATTAATACTAGTGGCAACCATTTTGTAATATCAGAATACTGTATCTTAAAGAGGAAGTTATGATAATCATACAAATTAATGATTTCGTACAGATTCAAGATTTTCAAAGAGGAAAAAACAAAGAGCTACCTAATTTACAGGGTTCAAAGGTACTTCTACTCCCTTTAAGGGGGGCGATGGGTGAAATTTCTATTTTCTACATTTTTTGAGCTAGAGACTTGATGTTTTGTACAAACATTCACTGCATGATACATAATGATATGTTTAAGTCTCATTCTTGTGAGACATTTATTTTATGAGTTATTAAATATTATATTTAAAAAAAATGCATATATTATAATTAAATGGGTTCCACAATTGTTTAGTAAAATGTCTTATTTTTTACAAGACCCCCTATAATATTTTGAAAAACATCATGCGTTAGAATTCTTATAATATGAATATAAAGGGAGAAAAAAATAATATTGTACCTCATGCGTGGAATTAAAAAAAAAATTCACATATTTTATTTTTTATTTCTTAAAAGATTACTTCAATCATGAAACCCATGCACTACTTTGTTGCCCATTGTTTTTAGGACATGCAGTAACAATTTGAACCTTCTAGGACAAAATTTCTGAATTGCATTCAATTTTGAACATACAAAAATGCAGTGAAAATAAAAGTGTGGAAAAACAAGTTTAAAGATTTGCATGCAGGTGGTATTTAACTGGCGCAGCCTTTTAACTCCAACGTAATTTAGGGCACTTAGAAGCGCCATAGGTCTCTGAAACTTTGCCAACATATCGTCGCTTAAGAAACAATACTGCGTAACTGACACTTTTGGTGAAATTGACATTTTTATACTGTTAGCATCATGGAAGAAGTGCGTTCAGTTCCAACATAGATTGGGATGCAATTTTGTACCATGACCTTGCTAAACTTATAGATACAATGGTTTCAATGCATAGGTACTAAGGGGAAAAGTAAACAGTTTTTTGTTTCTCATGTAAAATGTTCATTTTGTTAGTTACGCAGTATTGTTTCTTAAGCGATGATTTTCATTAGAGTACAGGCTATTTTTTAGTACAAAAAACAAAAAATGCCAATTTTGATCTCAAATGGTCAAATTTTCACCCATCACCCCCCCTTAAGGTGACAAGGATATGTTATCGAATGGGCCATGGATTGTACATTGATTGTAAAAATGCTTCCATACACAGGGAAAGATTTGTTGTGACAATATAGTTGATGTATTGTGACTACTAACTGCATGATACGAATTTAGAGTGTGGAGTTCTATTATGGTTGTGATGTGTTATAAAAATAATGCATTCTGATTCATATACTAGCAATAAATGATGGCATATTAATGTGCAATGATACTGGGAAATCTTCTGTGATTGTGTGGTTTGATGGTACATATTTGGTAACATGGGGGGCAAGTGCCACCTATTTTGTAATATCTTAAAATAAAAATTGTATAAGAGAGAAACATTTCCGTTTAAATTGAGATGCTTCGGTAGCAAAGTGCTGGTGTATAAAACTGTAGACCTTGGTTTCAAATCCCAGTTTAGGCAAACAATTTTGTGTTTTTATTATTAAAGTAGTGTTTAAATTCCCAGTAAATGTCTTCTTAAACAAGAAGCCGCCATTTGCATGATCAAGCAAACGCACGTAGCATTCGGCGATCGGGAATTAACAGTGTATAAGAGAAAAATTTGCGTTTAGATTGGAGTTTCTCAGGTTGTTCAGTTGTAGAGCATTGGACTAGAAAGCCAAAGGTCCTAGGTTCAAACCCGTCTGAGTGTATAATTTTTCTCTTCAAATATAATTTAAACAATTTTGTATATGTAAACGAGTTGTATAAAACTTTTTATATCTCACCTCATAAAGTTGCATGTTTATGATACCAGTTTCAAGGACCATTTGCCTTCAACTTCAGTCAAACTCTGTTAAAATTTTGCCATTACCACTATCTTCTCTGATGGCAGAATTTTATATAGAAGCTCAACGAGTTGCATTATCCCAGTTCCTTTTTTATCTTACCTCAATCACCATAAATACATACATATATTACTGGTATTTGATAGTGGGAAAAAGGGGATTCTATGCCAGGAGTCCACCTACATCAGTCATTATTCAAACAGAATAGCCAACTTCTCCTTATTGTTCCTCAGATTATCCAATAAACTATAATCTGGTGCACACTAATAGAATTAAATTCAAAAAATTGTGATTAGATTGAAATTCTAAGTAGCTGAATTGGTTAGAGCATTGGCATAGAGAACCAAAGGTCATGGGTAGGTGTATATTTTTCTCTCCAAATATAATTAAATTGAGTCTTTCATTTCACCTCATACACTCTGTGTTATTCACAGCACAGGGCCATGGTTTCAGGAACAGATATCTTCAACCATCTTTTCAGGTGTGGAATTTTTGCCTTCACCATTAACTTCTAAACTTCCATCTAGTGTCGATTTGATGAACTTTAAGATAAAATTTTGCTCAACAGAAATTTCAAAATTCACAGATCTAAATTTGTTCTTCTGAATGTATATATTTTTTCGAAATGCTAATTCCAAGGGCTTTGCCAAATGTTTCAAAAGCTTAGTTTCTTTTTCAATTTTACCTTTTTCTAGCAAATTATGATGTACACTAACTTATCCATTTTGTCAACCAACAAAATAAATTAAGTATCTCATGGCATAGAATATCCGAAAAAATTATGAACATTGTGCTTAGGCATAAAATGAAGGTCCAGAATTCTATGTTCCATCCATCCATCCATCCATAGTAATTCTGCCCTAGGGCAGGTCTTTCACTGCAATCATAGCATTTTCATGCTATGCTTTGCAGCTTTACTAGGGAATTATAGGTGTGCTTCCTACACCGGTGAAGGATGATGATAATGATAAGGATGATGGTTGGATGATTTTCGGGGACAGTTGGACCCTAAGCTTGCTGGCATTTGTCTTGCAGGTGAGGAAAAGCCCCGAAAAAAAACCTAACCCAGGAGCCTGTCCCGACCGGGAATCGAACCCGGCCTGCTGCATGACAAGGCTACCTTATGACCACAGCGGTGGACAATTCTATATTCCATCCATCCATAGCAATTCTGCCCGAAGGCAGGTCCTTCACTGCAATCATAGCATTTTCATGCTATGCTTGCAGCTTTACTAGGGAATTGTGCAGGTGTGGTAGCTTCCCGTTGCTTTCCACACCGGTGAAGGATGATGATGATAATGGTAAGGATGATGGCCATATGATTTTGGGGACCGTTTGGGCCTTAAAGTTTTCCTGACATTTGTCTTACAGGTGAGGAAAAACCCCGATAAAAACCTCACCCAGTATTTTCTGCCAAGACTTCATTAAATATAGACAATTAGAATGGTACAGTCATGTTAGAAGAATGCCGGAGCAAAGATTAAAAAGTGTTTGATTGGACTCCCTCAATAAAAATGTAGGAGGATCAAACAAAGATTACATGAATACAAAAGATTAGAGTATTAATGGTTGAGAATGGATTTCAGGAAGGGGATTGGGAAGACAGGAATGAATGCAGAAAATAAAACTAAAGTGACACAGCTTTGGATACAGGACAATATAACATTGTTCAATAAATACATTTCTTAAAAGATAACAAAAGGCATCGTTTCTTAGAAATAATGAAACTCTATTTGTAGAAACTTCAACTAATCAAATCCCAGAAGGTTGTGAAAGTGAGTTGCCACTTGTAAACTTCAACAGAATCCGTCGTAACATCTTCCAACAGTTGATTAAACAAACAATATTATGGTTGCCAGAAGTAGAATGCAACACTAAGAAATCATTGCCAAGAATTTAAACTCTTTGTGTATTTCTCAATAAACCTTTAAATTTATATGGAAAATGTATCTACATTTTTAAGAGACAATAAAAGTTACAGATGAATCACAAAGTTTATATATATATATATATATATATATATATGAATGACATGATAAGAAAAATAAACACCTGAACGGGATTTGAACCTGGAACTCTGGGTTGGTACCCCAGCATGTTATCCATTACACCACCAGGCAAATCCAATTCAAACACTTATTTTTCTTATATATATATTATATTCTCCATAGTCCACCGCTGTGGTCTCGAGGTAGCGTGCTGCCTTGTCACGCAGCGGGCCCGGGTTCGATCCCCGGTCGGGGCAGTTTTTCTGGGTGAGGTTTTTATCAGGGTTTTTCCTCACCTATAAGACAAATGTCAGGAAAACTTTAAGGCCCAAACGGTCCCCGAAATCATCTTCATCCTTACCATTATCATCAACATCATCATCTTTCACCGGTGTGGAAAGCAACAGGAAGCTACCACACCTACAATTCCCTAGTAAAGCTGCAAGCATAGCATGAAAATGCTATGATTGCAGTGAAGGACCTGCCCTCGGGCAGAATTACTATGGATGGATATTCTCCATAATAACAACATCGATAAAGCGCCACTGCTATAAAGTAAAAATATTCTCTTTAATTTGCTTACTTGTTATAGTCAGCTACTAGGTGCCAGTGAAGACCGAGTTCTCGCGACATCTAGTAATAATGGAGAATGTAATATATAGATATATATAAGGAAGATAAGTGTTTGAATTGGATTCGCTTGGTGGTGTAATGAATAACATGCTGGGTTCTGGGTTCAAATCCCATTCAGGTGTTTATTTTTCTTATCATATCATATATATATATACACACACACACACAAATAAGCACTGGGCTAAACATATGTGAGATCGGAACAGGCAAAGACCTAATGGTCAAGGATAATGATAACATTTTGTTTTTTATGAAATTCTGGCTTTCTCCCCTGGCATTGGCAGAAATTGTAATCCACTTCCAAGGTTGGGGCACCATAATTCTGCACCAACATCTAATGTCTTGAACCACTCGACTACAGCACAGAACTTATATAGTTCACACCATGTATAAATACTAGCAATATAGACAATTTTATTATTAATTTAACACTTCTCATTGAAGGATAAATTATATTTGAAGAGAGAAATTTTCGCCTAGACCGGGACTCGAACCCGGGACCCTTGGCTTTCCGGGCCAAGTGCTCTACCAACTGAGCTACCGAGGCGAAAATTTTTCTCTTCAAATATAATTTATCCTTCAATGAGAAGTGTTAAATTAATAATAAAATCGTCAATAGAAGCCCTACTGGCTATAAAGTAGTGTTAAATTCCCAATAAATGTCTTCTTAACTAAGAAGCCACCATTTGCAAAGATAGAAGCTATGGTTTCAAGCATTTGGCGCGAGGGAATTACAACGTACATAAGAGAAAAATTTGCGTCTAGATCGTAACTCGCCTCGGTAGCTCAGTTGGTAGAGCACTTGGCCCGGAAAGCCAAGGGTCCCGGGTTCGAGTCCCCGTCTAGGCGAAATTTTTCTCTTCAAATATAATTTATCCTTCAATGAGAAGTGTTAAATTAATAATAAATCGTCAATAGAAGCCCTACTGGCTATAAAGTAGTGTTAAATTCCCAATAAATGTCTTCTTAACTAAGAAGCCGCCATTTGCAAAGATAGAAGCAATGGTTTCAAAAGCATTTGGCGATAGGGAATTACAACGTATATAAGAGAAAAATTTGCGTCTAGATCGTAACTCGCCTCGGTAGCTCAGTTGGTAGAGCACTTGGCCCGGAAAGCCAAGGGTCCCGGGTTCGAGTCTCAGTCTAGGCGAAAATTTTTCTCTTCAAATATAATTTATCTTTCATTGAGAAATGTTAAATCAATAATAAAAACATTATTTGAAGCCTTACTAGCTTTATAAAGTAATGTTAAATTCCCAATAAATGTCTTCTTAACTAAGAAGCCGCCATTTGCAAAGATAGAAGCAATGGTTTCAAAAGCATTTGGCAAGAGGGAATTACAACGTACATAAGAGAAAAATTTGCGTCTAGATCATAACTCGCCTCGGTAGCTTAGTTGGTAGAGCACTTGGCCCGGAAAGCCAAGGGTCCCGGGTTCGAGTCCCGGTCTAGGCGAAAATTTTTCTCTTCAAATATACTAGCAATATTGTAGCTTATAAGAAGGAAAGTGATAATAAAATTTATGACTGTACGTTAGCGATCGTTGATTGTGTGAAAAAAAAATTACTACATAAAAACCCAGTGTTGATTTAATGTAAAATATAATGTTTTTAAAAGTGTGAAAGAGAATTTTAAAGACTGAATTAGTTATAGTATTTTTATGTTGTTTTTGCATTCAGTAGATGCAAGATATGAAGAATTTGTGTTTTTGAAGAAAATACTTATTACAAGAGACATTTACTTAGATGATATATGTGTTTAAAATTAATATGTATTACAATGCAGCTGATGTTAAAAGGTTTGTAAATTTTTCATTGTTATCACCTCATTTGTATATTTCATTTAATGGCCGCCATGGTCCTCAAAGGAATAAAATGTTTTTACAAAATCTCTTTACTTTTTTAATTACAATGGCTGTTAAAAAAAAATATTTTTTTCTTTTGGGCAATACACCTTTATTCATCCTCAGAATTTTGATGATCCTCTCAAAGTAGCCACCTTTGGATACAATGTACAGCTAAGAGCTGACGAGAAGGCAAGCATAAGGAATCACAATTATCTTAGTACTAAACGGGGTGAATCATACTCATACATATGGCTGTACATTATATTAAATTAATGTTGGGAAGTAAACATTATGAGGTATAATCATTAAAATTAATCAGAGAACATATTGTTTAAACAACTCATCTCATAGGATTCATGCTTCCATGATATCGCAATTTCAAACATAGTCATTTTGTCAGTCGGAGTTATGGCTGAAGATGAACATGACTATGTTTGAAATCGCGATATCATGGAAGCATGAATCCTATGAGGTGAGTTGTTTAAACAATATGTTCTCCGATGAATTTTATATGGCTGTATGTTTGATTGCGTTGTGTGATGAAAATATTACCATTACAGGAAATATGAAATTACCATTGGAAAGGCAATTATTCAAATTACGACAATGGAATAAAACAAAACAGTGTAGAACTTACGTCATTAGTCAAAATGGCATTGAATATGCAACAGCAAATTACAATTGCTGCCTGGGCAATAACGTATGCTAATGATCGTGAGGCCGCAAGACGTGAGTTTAACGTAGCATTGCAGCCATCGACTTGGGGAAGTGGAGAAAACGACTGGTGGAAACGGGGAGGATGCAAAAAATCAAATCTCCTGAAAGGCCTTGCATTAGCAACAAAGAGAATTGTGGAGGCGTTCGACACTAGCCTACAAAAATCAACCTGCCAAGCTACACGTGAGCAGTGATTTGTTTTGTTCTATTGTTGTAATTTGAAGATTCTTTTTCCAATGATAACATCATATTTCCTTTAATAATATTTTCGTCACAAAATGTGATCAAACGTATAGCCATATTTCTGAATCACTCTGTATATCCTGAAAATATTAGTCATGTTTCTAGACGAAAAAAAACACAATCTTCATAAACACTGTAATGAAAATGAAATAATTTTATTAACCGCAACACATGGACAAATAAAACACAATCTTTATAAACAGTGTATTGGAAATGAAACAGTTTTAATAACTGCAACACATGGATTCATAGCACGACTGTGCAAGAAAAGAGCACAAGGTTTGTGAATTATCATAAGTAATGCCACGAGTGATTTCCAAATTATCGATAAATTCACGACTCACGAAGTGAGGAGTGAATTTATCTAGAGAATTTGGAAATCAAGAGTGGCATTTGTTAGGACTATTTAACGAATAAAATAAAGCTGTTACTCACAAATCATTATTTAACTACAGTTATTTAAAAATATTTTTATATTTAAAGTAAACGGTGATGTTTGAAAACTAATGAGAAACGATAGGTAGCCTACGCTTCTACTGCTTCTTTTGTTTATCACTGCAACCAGATCATACTATTTATTGCCAAAGGAACGCAATATTGTAAGAATGCTCTCTAGTGGAGAAAAAATGAAACACATCAATCTGTATATTAATTCATTTTTGATGTCGTATACATTTAAGAAAGTGCAAACAGTGGTTTCTTTTTTTGGTGGTATAATCAATTGCTACAAATGTTGACATGTAAGCACTATTATATACAATCTGGTAGCCGTATTTGTTATAGGCTCAGTCACTGCAAAATAACGGTCAGACCTGTTCAGAATATTAAAAAGGAGGAGCTTTGCTTAATATATGATAATCCTAACGTTGATAATTATTTCGTGAAACACGTCTCTGATTGGTTGTAATACAGAAATCATTGAAACGTGATTGGTCATTGACTCCCATTTGGGGCATGAGTTAAATAGTCAATACAGTTCAATCAACTTTTATAAGATTCATGTGTGTTCCGTTGAGGTATTATTAAAAATTAAAATATAAAATTATGGAATATTCACCTGAAAGGTCCGTCTCCTCAACTTAATTGGTTATTTAACTGTAGCGCTTTCTGGACTTGTCCCATCATCGGTAGGATTCAAAACTGGTGTTTCACTGAAGATCTGGTAGAGGGGGTTACATGTATTGGGTTCGTTTTCGTTTATCAGATTGTCGTCGTTGTGAGCTGCTTTCATGATTTCCATCTCTTCGAGTATGTTTATTTTTGCTGGAAGATAAACGTACTCGAAGAGAACAGAAAATAATCCAGCAAAGATAAACGTTCTCGAAGAGATGGAAATCATAAAAGCAGCTTACAGCAACGACAATCTGATAAATGAAAACGAACCCAATACATGTAACCCCCTCTACCAGATCTTCAGTGAAACACCAGTTTTGAATTCTGCCGATGATGGGACAAGTCCCGAAAGCGCTACAGTTAAATAACCAATTAAGTTGAGGAGACGGACCTTTCAGGTGAATATTCCATAATTTTATATTTTAATACAGTTCAATGCGTAGAACCGTGTGCACGGGATTCACAGCGATAACACCCTCCCTCTCTTCATGCCCTGCTTGCCTTCTTGTGAGCTCCTAGCTGTACTCATCTCAGTGTTTCTGCCATTCTGTAAACACATACTAGAAACCTTTTTTTGAACAGGTCTTTCAAAATGCCTCTGCAGTATTCACTGCAGCTTCTCAAGATGGAAACATCTCCTGCAAAGGTGTTTATTCAGGTCAGAGAATAGAAAAAAAAATCACAAACTATAGAGAGATTGAGGGATGTGCTTCACTTTGATTTTTTTGCAAGATATTCAGCAATAACAGCCTCATTATTGTGGCACAATATCCAACTGGTTGCATGGATATGTGGGGTTTTGTGCCTAATATGGCCTTGCAGAGTTATTAGGACATATTGTTTAGTTGTTTCTTGACTCACATCATACTTCTTAACTCCCAAGCAGACTCGAGTTTCTTCACTTCATTTGTGACATTCTCAATGCTGTATTACGTTCACAACCTCTGTCAGTCTGCAGGAGAGGAGGCCGTTGGACATCAGTTGTCCGGCACTTAAAAAATTCAAAATAGGCAGGCAAAAAAGGTACTAAAAATCATTAATATAGGCACAATAAAATTCAAAATAGGCACTTAAAAATAGACTACAACATACATTTTTACAGCCTTACGTAAAGAATGCAAACATATGCTATCAATAGCATACAAAGATATAAGAGATGATTTTGGAACTTGTTTTGCCTTTTACAAAGAGCATTCGTATGTTTTGCAGTGTGTACGTGCTGCGAAACATTGTACTTCTTCATGCAATTCACTGAAATTTTACACCACTTTGCAAAACAATATTAACCCGTCACTTGAGAATATTTCCGCGCCAAATTCTTTCATGAAATTGGTCAGTTTGTCTTACTGTTGGCCGTTCTTATGGCAGAGTAAAAAACTGTTCTAAAGGTAAAAAAAAAAAAAAAGCCACATACAGTTGTTGCTCCACTTTATCTTTTAAACACCTGACTGTGAACGAGGACTACAGACTGAATTCAGTGTTACCAACATCAAAAACAATATTGCCACTCGCTTAAAGGTTCCTATGTAATGATATGTGTCATGAAGTTTGTCCATTTCAATTAATTTAATTGAAATACTAAGTTAATTTCGAGAAAAAGTGGCAAATAGGCACTGTAAGCTGAAATAGGCATTTATAGGCAAAATGAACTTCATGGAAAACAACTCTAGGGTCGTCGGTATGAACTTATATGAAGTCACTTTTACAATATCTATAATAAATAACTGTAGGCATTTTCCTAACATCCGGTCTCTAGTCATAAGTAATACAAGACATGCGTCAACTTGCACACCACTCACAGATGAACCAGGAGGGATGATCTTTGAACTTATACTAGTTAGACATGAGGTACGAGGGTCATACTGAAAATTGTGAGCAACCCAATGTTAAAATTCAAATTTCAACAATGTAACAAAAACAACTGCAGGATCGTAATCTACAGACTTTATACCACAACATTGTCATTTTGTGGCATCATAGCTTCTATCATGTGAACACACGCAGTGTTTCCAAAATTGCAGACATCAATGTTTCGTTTTGACAGCGCGCTGTCATTGAATTCCTTGTTAAAGAGGAACAATCTGCTGTTGATATTCACCAAAGACTTCAATGTGCTTACGGAGATGCCTGCATGGGTGCCAGCAGTGTTAGGAGATGGGTGAAACATTTTAAAGATGGGAACACGAGTATCAAAGATGAGCCTCGTAGCGGTCGCACACGCTCTGCCTCCACGGATTGCAACAAGGAAAGAGTTGCTGCGCTCATTAGAGACGACAGGCGTATCACAGTGAATGAAATCACTACAAAACTTGCAGTAGGACACAGTGCAGTGCAAGAAATGATTCACAGCTTAGGTTACCGAAAAGTTAGTGCCCGTTGGGTTCCACGTTTATTGAGTGAAGACCACAAACTTCAGAGTAGAACCATCACCCATAACCTTCTTCAGAGATTTCGAAATGAAGGTGATGATTTTTTGACGAGTATTGTGACAGGTGATGAAAGCTGGTTTCATCGCTACGAGCCTGAAACAAAACACCAGAGTATGGAATGGCACCACTTGAATTCGCCATCAAAGAAAAAAGCGAAGACAGTGCAATCTGTTGGGAAAGTTATGGGCTCCATCTTCTGGGATGTGCAAGGTTGCATTCTGGTTGAATTTCTTGAACCTGGACAAACCATAAATGCTGCCCGCTATATCCAGACACTTGTAAAGCACCATCGTGCATTGCACGACAAACGCCCTGGAAGAAAGATCATTCTGCAACACGTGTCCTCACACTGCTCGTGCCACTGTGGAGAAGATCAGGACATTTGGATGGGAAACTCTTCCACATCCTCCCTATAGTCCCAATTTGGCACCCTCCAACTACCATCTTTTCGGTTCTGTGAAGGAGCAGATGAGAGGCCAACGCTACGAGACGCTGGAGGATATTCGGAGAGCAGTGTGTCAGTGTCTTCAAGCAGCTGGAACGGACTTCTATCATAAGGGAATTTTCAAGCTTGTAGAACGCTGGACAAAATGTGTGCATAGAAATGGAGACGATGTTGAAAAGTAGCACAAAGATCTGTAGATTAACATGGTGTACGTAGTTTGTCTAAAATAAATATTATGATTGTTTAAAAAAATGTTGCTCATGACTTTCAGTATGACCCTCGTACATGACATATTAATTGACTTTCTAGAAAGTAACACAATTAGGTATTTTATTTAAGTAAAATTTTAGAAGCCGGACATCATAGACATTATACAAAAGAAAAGACTACAGTGGTATGGCCATGTCAAAAGAATGCCTAAACTTATTATGGAACGAATCCCAATGGAAAAGAAGAAAAGAACAAAGGAAACCTGGATAGAGGGTGTGCAAAGGGCTATGATGGACAGAGAGAGATGGCATTTGGTTTCTGGAAGACAATGGCAACTGTCATGAAACCGGATGATGAAAATTTTATCACCTCAGCTCATACTCTTCTTCTTAGACCGGTTTCGGGATTTTTTTTTGGTATTTTCACGACCATTATGTCATGTTGAAGAGCCCTCTCTTGCTGCCTCTGTTGGTAGACTGAAGAACCTTGAAATCAAATAATTTTCCCTGGGAATTTCAAAGTTAAGTTCATTAATTAATAAATTTTGAAATTCCAAGGGAAAATGAGATTCTTCAGTCTACCAACAGAGGGAGTAAGAGGCAGCTCTTCATGAGACATAACAATGGTCATGAAAATACCAAAGATCCGAAAAGTGGTCTAACAAGAAGAAGAAGAATATGAGGTGAGGTGATAAAATTTGACTTAAAATGACAAGCTAACAAATTTAACTTTTATAGGAATTAATCACTATGAGGTTTAATTTATGGTGAAATTAAATTTTTCTTACCTCTCCTCATATAAATTTTCTAAGTAGATTGTGATTTCGAGACCATAACGGTCTCATCTTCAGCACTTTCTTGGCGACTGATGTTATGTCGATCGGAAGAAACTCTTCTTCTTCCCTCTGTTAGTGGACCGATGAACCTCTGGATCAGGTCCACCAACAGAGGGAAGAAGAAGAGTTTCTTCCGATCGACATAACATCAGTCGTCAAGAAAGTGCTGAAGATGAGACCGTTATGGTCTCGAAATTGCGATCTACTTAGAAAATTTATATGAGGAGAGGTAAGAAACATTTAATTTCACCATAAGCTAACAAATATCGTAAAAACAAATTTTGCAAGTTAAATTCTTCTTCTTCATCCGACCAAGTCTTAGGCCTATTACGATCTCACTGATGAATTTTGTATCCAGCGTTTCCTTGGACGGCCCAGAGATCTCTTCCCTGTTGGACAATAATGAAGCATTGCCTTGGGAACTCTATCTGAACTCATTCGTCACAAATGATTCATCCAGTTGTTCTGGTATCTATGTATGTATAACCGTACTCTGGTATCTCTCTGGACTAGCGAAGGTTTCATTACTGAATTTATTATTCCCATGGTTTTATTAAAAATAATAATTTTACTTGCTGTGTCTACTTCATCCAAATATATTAACGTGTATCCAAGGTAGGTAAATGGATTTATTCTTTCCAGTATTTTTGAATCTATACAAATTTTGCTACGTACAGGTTATTTTCCTTGAAAAACCATTACTTTTGTTTTCTCTGTATTGATTTTCATGTTATATTTTACGGATAATTTGTTAAAATTATATACTGAATATTGTAATTCGTCCGCTGAGGGTGCCACTAATGCTATGTGAAAATTAATTTTCAGAAGTTAAATTATGGCTAATTAAGACATTTTGTCTGTGCGTTCTTACCTCTTATGGTTGTTTATGTCAAAAATATGTTTCAAGACTTCTGAGCCCCATTGTCAGCGAATACACACTGAATTTTCTCAAGTTGTTAGTCCTGATTCTTGCTCTCTCTGCCTCTGGTCAATACAGATTGAATTTTCTCAAGTTGTCAGCCCTGATTCTTGATTCCCATTCTCTCTGCCTCTGGCCCAATTTACCTCATTGGTAAATTCATTGGACCAGAGGCAGAGAGAGAGAGCAGGAATCAAGAATCAGGGCTGACAACTTGAGAAAATTCAGTTATCTCATTGGTAAATTCATTGGACCAGAGGCAAAGAGAGCAGGAATCAAGAATCAGGGCTGACAACATGAGAAATCTCAGTCTGTAATTGCTGACGATGGGGCTCAGAAGTCTCGAAACATATGTTCGACAAAAACACCCATAAGAGGTAAGAATGTACAGACAAAATGCCTTAATTCTTAAACAAATCTCTTAATGTTCCTTCCTACTGAATTTTAAAATAAATTATGGCTGTAAAAATAATGATCACTCTTTTCTGAACAAAGTATTAGTATCCAGACAGACCTGTCAACCCTGAAATTATGTCTAATTTAGAGAGAGTAGTATATTTGATGTATAAAACTTATTTCAAACCAGTTCTAACACATGCAGCTGAGGTTTGGACAAATACAAAGGAATTGAGCAGAATCCAAACAACAGAAATGAAATTCTTACATGGAATGGTACAAAAAACAAGGTCACATAGAATAAGGAAAATAGTTTGGACATTTAAAAAGAATGGAAAAGGAAAGACTACCACAAAGACTATTAAATCTCAAGATACAAGGAAAACGACCACAAGAAAGATGGATTAACCAGGTGAAGAAAAGTTTACAAGAAAGACTACTTATTTTAGGAATTTTCACTATGAGGTATATTCATTAAGGTAGAATATTTTTTATCACTCACCTCATATTGTTCTTCTTATTTGATTATAAACTAGTTTCGGAACATAGTTTCTGTTCCATCCTCAGTATCGTCACGACCGTTGTTCTGTCGTCTTGAAGAGCTGTCCTTCTCTCCTTCCATTGGCTGACTGAAAAACCTCGAAACCAGGTCATTCTCACCGGGAATTTCAAAGTTCATTAATTTCTTCTTTTCGCTCTTTTGAATGTAGATCTTTTCTGTTTGGGAAAAGCGAAAAGAAGAAATTAATGAACTTTGAAATTCCCGGTGAGAATGACCTGGTTTCAAGGTTTTTCACTCAGCCAATGGAAGGAGAGAAGGACAGCTCTTCAAGACGACAGAACAACGGTCGTCACGATACTGAGGATGGAACAGAAACTATGTTCCGAAACTAGTTTATAATCAAATAAGAAGAACAATATGAGGTGAGTGATAAAAAATATTCTACCTTAATTTACAAGGAAGAGTTACGACTGGGAAGAACTAAAACCTCATAGTAATATTTCCTATAATAGTTTAATGTTTAGAAAACATTAACTCACAAAATATGTCCGCACAGCCACGAAGTTTCAAGATTAATGGCACCAGTGAGGTAGGTAGGGATGACATGTGGTCTATATGTCGGGTCTCCCAGCAGTTATAGATTGTCTCTCAACTTGTGAGTGATCTTAATGTTCATATTATTTGTTTTTAAACATCTTAATGATGGACAAATTATATTTGAAAAGAAAAATATATGCCTAGACTGGGGTTTGAACCCAGGACCTTTGACTCTCTATGTCAATGCTCTATCTGAGTGAGCTACCTAGGCCTCCAATCTAAACGCGTATTTTTTTCTTCTACATAGTTAATTCCCTAACCCCAAATGCTACAATTTTTGCAAATGGTGGCTCCTTTGTTAAGAAGACTTTTTATTGGGAATTTAAACATTACTTATAAAGCCAGTAGTGCTTCTTTTAATGTTCATATTATTCGTTTTATATTTTTCTTTTCAAATATAATTTGTCCATCATTAAAATGTTTAAAAATGAATAATATGAACAATAAAAGAAGCACTACTGGCTTTATAAGTAATGTTTAAATTCCCAAAAAAAAGTCTTAATAAAGGAGCCGCCATTTGCAAAAATCATAGCATTTGGGGTTAGAGAATTAATTATGTATAAGAAAAAAATACGCATTTAGATTGGAGGCCTAGGTACCTCACTTGGATAGAGCATAGAGAGTCGAAGGTCCTGGGTTCAAACCCCAGTCTAGGCGCATATTTTCCTTTTCAAATATAGGTTGTCCATCATTAAGATGTTTAAAAACGAATAATATGAACATTAATAGAAGCACTACTGGCTTTATAAATAATGTTTAAATTCCCAAAAAAAAATCTTAACAAAGGAGCCGCCATTTGCAAAAATCGTAGCAATGGCTCGTAGCATCTGGGGTTAGGGAATTAACTATGCACAAGAGAAAAATACTTGTTTAGATTGGAGGCCTAGATAGCTCACTTGGATAGAGCATTGAAATAGAGAGTCAAAGGTCCTGGGTTCAAACCCCAGTCTAGGCGTATATTTTCCTTTTCAAATATAGGTTGTCCATCATTAAGATGTTTAAAAACGAATAATACGAACATTAATAGAAGCACTACTGGCTTTATAAATAATGTTTAAATTCCCAAAAAAAAATCTTAACAAAGGAGCCGCCATTTGCAAAAATCGTAGCAATGGCTCGTAGCATCTGGGGTTAGGGAATTAACTATGCACAAGAGAAAAATACTTGTTTAGATTGGAGGCCTAGGTAGCTCACTTGGATAGAGCATTGAAATAGAGAGTCAAAGGTCCTGGGTTCAAACCCCAGTCTAGTCGTATATTTTTCTAATAATTAAATGAATCGTGATTTTTTCTTACCTCATACATCTATGTTTCTTTAAACACAGCACTGCAGTATCGGCGACACTTTGTCGTCGTCAGCTGTTTTCACGACTGTCAATTTTTTCTCCTTTTTGCCGGTAATTATCCAGACTGCCATCTGGTGTTATTTTGAATGAATCATTTCCTAAACTGCTATCTGTTGTATTTTTGAAGAACTTTGTAATCAAGCTTCGTTCTTCAACAGATAGCAGTTTAGGAAATGATTCATTCAAAATAACACCAGATGGCAGTTTGAAGAGGAATTCCTTCAAAAGAACACCAGATGGCAGTCTGGATAATTACCGGCAAAAAGGAGAAAAAATTGACAGTCGTGAAAACAGCTGACGATGACGACAAAGTGTCGCCAATACTGCAGTGCTGTGTTTAAAGAAACATAGATGTATGAGGTAAGAAAAAATCACGATTAATTTAATTATTATTAATTGAACCTCATAATGTTAAAGGCCAACACGCACACACTATTGAGTAACAGTAAGAAATTAGGACTGGAAGTAAATATCAGTAAAACTAAATATATGGTCACACGTAGAAATACATTATATAATGGAAATGGACAGCTAATGACAAATGAGGGAAATTTTGAGGAATTGGCTGAATTCAAATATCTAGGAACAATAATCACAAATAGGAATGAGATGCACAAAGAAATTAAACATAGGCTCAATTCTGGAAATGCATGCTATTATGCATTGCAGAGACTTTTGATGTCCCAACTCCTTTCAAAAAAACGTTAAGCTGAAAAATATATAAAAACTATATATTCTACCAGTTATATTATATGGGTGCGAAACATGGACTCTTACTTTAAGGGAGGAAAGGAGATTACGAGTATTTGAGAATAAAGTTCTTAGGAAAATTTTTGGACCAAAGAGGAGATGAAACAGACAGGTGAATGGAGAAGAATACATAACAATGAACTACATGGTCTTTATAGGAAGCCAGATATAATAAGAACAGTTAAGTCCCGTAGACTGGCGATGGGCAGGACATGTTGCGCGTATGGGGAATGAAAGACGTGCATGGAAACTTCTTGTAGGAAAGCCAGAAGGAAAACGCCCAGTTGGTAGACCAAGAATGAGGTGGGAGAACAACATTAACTATGATTTGAGGGAAGTAGATTATACAGGGAATGATTGGAAAGCATTAGCTCAGGATAGGGATGTATGGAGAGCTTATGTCCGTGCGGCCATGAACCTACGGGTTCGATAGTGCCAGTGAGTAAGTAAGTAAGTAAGTAAGTAAGTAATGTTAAAAATTCCCAAATTTAATATATAAGTATATTTTTCTTTTCAAATATATATTGTGAATGACTGTCTACCTCTGTGATTAACACAAGTGGACGTGAGGCCTGCAGCCAGTTTGTAGGCTCGCACCAATGGAGAGAAAGAAAAGAGTCGTAGTTAGAAGATTTTTCTCTTTGTTTACATTAAGAGTTTATAGTAATAAATATATGATTAGACTTAATTATGTTTTCTTTTCAGATAATTTATTAAAGGAGAGCCAAGTTTATCTGAATGTCTTGAATTTCCTAAGCAAAATTATCAGTGGGGTTCAGCTAACCTCTTTATCTGTTTATATTATAAGCTAATCACTGTAGAGGAGCATGCCACCGCTTTTAAAACTGGAAAGTGATCACATCTGTTGACCTCCGGTTATCTAACTGCCTGCTAATAATGAGACGGCATTTACAAATTGTTTTACATCATGCATAATTATTGCAAAACAACCTTCATCAAAATATTGCTTGTTTTTTTCGACCCCGATGCTATTAGGGCATCCGAGGGCTAGGGAGTCTTTCCTTTCTTCCATTTCTTCTTTCCTTTATTTTCTTTTCTTCTCCAGAAAAGCCTGACCTGAGGCTATAAGATGGCAGGCCCATCACTGGTCTTGCCTTCCTTTGGCCAGCAACCAATCGAAGGGACTATTATTATGCTTTCAAGTCTTATACGAGAATTTCCCGGAAGAATCAAAACGCTGGAGGGAAAATTTTCTATAGGATCGTAACAGGCCTTGGCCTAACACTTGGAAGGAAGAAGAAGAAGTATAATATTACAAAACATCAACTTATTGTAACGGACTGTCAACAGCACGTACGGCTTACTGCCCGTGCGACCCATATTTGTAAATAACATGGTATGTATATTATTTTTAGTCTAATAAAGTCCTTATGTATAATTGCAAAACTAGAACTGAACTTCCTTTGATGAATAAAAGGCTGCACAAGAATGGATCGGATAAAGAATGAAGAGATAAGAAGATATATTATATCCATTGAATGAGAAAATCAAAGAATGTAGAGAGGAATAGTTTAGACATATAGAAAGAATGAATGTAACAAGATTACCAAGAGCAGCATTCAACTACAAGCCAAGAGGTTCAAGGAATGTAGGAAGGCCAGTGAAAAGATGGATAGAACAATTGTGAGGCGGAACAGGCAATTTTTGCGTAACTCGTGAAGTGAAGAAAAAGAAGAAGAAGTAGTAGTAGTATTCTCCATTCACCTGTCTGTTCATCTCTCTTTGGTCCAAAAATTTTCCTAAGTACTTTATTCTCAAATACTCGTAATCTCCTTTCCTCCCTTAAAGTAAGAGTCCATGCTTCGCACCCATATAATATAACTGGTAGAATAATAGTTTTTTATATTTTCAGTTTATCGTTTTTTGAAACGAGTTGATCCATAAATTGAATCAGCAATTGTAAGGGGGGGGGGGCTTCAAATTATTCAAATGCTTCTAGGGCTGTAGAATAAAGCAAAAAATCAAAACTCAAACTATTGTGTTGTTCTTCTCATAACGTAAAATTGTATATTTTCTATTATTAATCTTGGTCTTAAATTCTGCATCATTCATGTTGTTTTGGTCATTTTTCAAACTTGAGAACTATGACATAACATAAAATACAATAAATTAGATATTTACATCGAAAGAAGCCATGTGCCCCTCAAATGATCATGGTTAATATCCATCTCATTCTTGGCTTACCTGCTGGCATATTTCTTTCTATTGCGGAATCGAAGCCGGGCCCGCTGCGTGATAGGACAGAACTCTACCTCGAGATCACAGCGGTAGACGTATAGTTAATATATATATACATCCGTTCAACAGTGTAGTTTAACCTCACACTTTGTACGTGGGGTACGTTTATGTATCACAAGTCGCTCAGATGCACCACTTGTCCGAAGAAAGATTTTAACTATGGACATGTTGGGCCTCCTTGAATGAGTGATCAGCTCAATACCAGTGACCTTGTAAATTAAGGTAGAATATTTTTTATCACTCACCTCATATTGTTCTTCTTATTTGATTATAAACTAGTTTCGGAACATAGTTTCTGTTCCATCCTCAGTATCGTCACGACCGTTGTTCTGTCGTCTTGAAGAGCTGTCCTTCTCTCCTTCCATTGGCTGAGTGAAAAACCTCGAAACCAGGTCATTCTCACCGGGAATTTCAAAGTTCATTAATTTCTTCTTTTTGCTCTTCCCAAACAGAAAAGATCTACATTCAAAAGAGCGAAAAGAAGAAATTAATGAACTTTGAAATTCCCGGTGAGAATGACCTGGTTTCGAGATTTTTCAGTCAGCCAATGGAAGGAGAGAAGGACAGCTCTTCAAGACGACAGAACAACGGTCGTGTCGATACTGAGGATGGAACAGAAACTATGTTCCGAAACTAGTTTATAATCAAATAAGAAGAACAATATGAGGTGAGTGATAAAAAATATTCTACCTTAATGAATATACCTCATAGTGAGAATTCCTAAAATAAGTAGTCTTTCTTGTAAACTTTTCTTCACCTGATTAATCCATCTTTCTTGTGGTCGTTTTCCTTGTATCTTGAGATTTAATAGTCTTTGTGCATCATTCATGTTGTTTTGGTCATTTTTGGTATTTTTCAAACTTGAGAACTATGATATGACATAAAATACAATAAATTAGATATTTACATCGAAAGAAGCCATGCTGGTTTTATAATGTAATGTAAAATTCCCAAATAAATGTCTTCTTAATATAGTTGGTTGGGGCACGCCGTAGCGTAGTGGTTAAGGCACTGAGCTACAAGCCAGAGGGTCGAGGGTTCAAGTCCTGTTGGAGTCAGGATTTTTAAACTGACCCAAACCCTCTGGCGGCACTATGGCCCTGGGGTCGACTCAGCCTCTAACGAAAATGAGTACCAGACGCTTGTTCTGGGGGTAAAGGCGGCCGTCACGCAGGGCTGACAACCCAGCTGACATAAAGTGTCGATTGTCTAGAAAAAGTGGGAGCCTTAACCTTCTACTACCCCCAAGGGCCTCCAGGCCTGTTGTGGGATCACTTTACTTTAGTCCCGCGACGTAGCCGAGTGGTTAAGGCAGGAAGCCTTGACGCAGAGCTACGGGACTTGCGCTGGTTCGAGTCTACATGGGGGAAGAAATTTTCTCACGGTATTTCGGCCAGTATGGGACCGGTGCCCACCCAGCATCGTGATGCATTTGGATAGCTACAATAAGTAGCGACTCCAGGTTGAGAAAACCAGCTATAACGGCTGTGGGACTCGACATGCTGACCACATGTCACCCCTACACTGGCTGATTATCATCTACCTCTGTGATTGACATATGTGGATGTGAGGCCAGCAGCCGGCTGGTAGGCTAAGGCCTTGTAGGCCTGTCGCGCCAGGAGTAATATGGTTGGTTGGTATCTAATGTCGAGCACTTGATAATGAAATCATTCACTCTCCTGTCGCTCTCTTGCACTCCAATATTTAGCAGAAAGGCTGGTCTCTTCTACAAAAGCTGGACAACGGAGGCGATGGTTTCTTTCCATATCTCATTTAAATTGCAAAAAGGGCATTTAGGCGAATCTGTTATGCCGAGTCTGTGTAGGTGTTTATTCAGGCAGTCATGTCCCGTTAGCAGTCTGAATGTTGCTACTGCAGATTTTCTTTGTAATGTAGTAATGTCATAAGCTTGTAGATTTTTCCATTCCTTTCCAGATGTTTTGGTGGTGTATTCTTCTCTAAGTTTATTGATATATTTATTTGAGATAATTCTTTTGATAGAGTGAAAGGAAACTGGAGTAGAAGTTGGGTTTGAAACAATTTTGCTACCCTTCTTGGCCAGGAAATCGGCTATTTCATTGCCTGTCACTCTACAATGGGCCGGAATCCATTGAAGTACAACTTTTTTATATAGACGGGATAACTGTTTTATCATTTTGTGACATTTGATAATTTTGAAGCTTTTGGGTGTTGTGTCTCGTGTTATAGCAAGAATGGCTGCTTTGGAGTCACATAGAAGTTTATTGTACTACAATACAAACATGACTTCTTAATATAGAAGCCGCTATTTGCAAGACAGAAGTAAAGGTTTTTCATAGCATTTGGTGCCAGGGAATTAACATTGTATGTAAGAGGAAAATATGCGTTTAGATTGGAAATGACTAAATTCTGGTAATGCATGCTATTATACAATACGTCTCTAGTCATCCCAGCTTTTCTCAAAGAATGTTAAACTGAAGACATATAAACTATTATTCTTCCTGTTATACTAATGCAAAAAATTAACTCTTACTTTAAGGGAAGATCAAGGGTCGAATCTTTGAATGCATTAGACCGTAAAAGGCGTCCTCTGCTGAGAAAGTTTTATCCTAATACGATATTGCTTACTCAGAAATCTATTCATGCAATAATAATTGTTGAAATTCGTAAGCTACCTGACGAGATAACTTAAGATCATAGCTTAAGATAAAAACTTATCGTGAGAATCCCGAAGGGAACCGATGTAGTTTGAAACCTTGCCGCTTTATCCAAGATGTCGGACCTTGAAGACTTCGATCATGTTTTCGGTATACGCGGAGAAGAGGAATTTGGTAGAATCTACCAAAGAATTCAACTAGAAGAACAGGAGAATCGGCGTAATATTGCGCAACGCAGACGTCGTTGTATACGGTATTATTTGCGGGACGCAAGCATAAATGCGTTCCTCTATAGCAGACGAAAATAATGGAAGTGGTTTTATCGCTGAGAATTCTGGGTAATTTCTCGCCAATATTACAAAAATGACGACTTTCATGCATGACCAGTTAGTGGGTAGCTAATTCGATCTTTGCACTTGCTCACAGTGAGTCAGCTCACCGGTGATTGGAAGTAATTTGAGTAGAGACTAATGTACTTGCATGCGGCCCTAAGACTATTTGAGAATAAAGTTTTTAGAAACATTTTTGAACCAAAGAGAAAATAACAGACAGGTGAATGGGGAAGACTGCATAACAGTGTGCTACATGATCTTAATAGGAAACCAGATATAATAAGAACAGTTAAGTCTCGCAGACTATGATGGACAGGAAATGTTGCATGAATGGGGAATGCATGAGGGGCATGGAAGCTTCTTGTAGGAAAACACCCAGTTGGTGTATTAATAAGGAGGTGGGAGAATAACTTAACCATAATTTGAGAGAAGTACATTATAATGGGATGATTGAAAAATATTAACTCAGGATAGGGATGTATGGAGAGGTTGTCAGCATGGCCATGAACCAATGGGTTCATTTATTTAATATTTGAAGGAAGTGACACTATGATATTTATTTTAAATAAATAGCAGTTAGATTATTCACGACTCACCTCATATTTGTAGATATTTTACAGACCCAGATTTCAATGCATTAAGCATCATTTTCAATTCTTTCTAACTCAAGAATTGATTTATTTAATACAGTAAAACTTGCTTAATCCAGAACGTGAATAATGCGGAAATCTGTCCAATGTGAACAAATTTATTGATCCTGGCAAAATAATAGTAATTTTATGTGTTAAGTTATGTAGATAGGAAATAACACTATGAGGTTTTTTAATATTGTTTGTTTTTTATTATTTCACTCACCTCATACTTCATAATTCATAGCATACCCAGGGTTTCTTCACATCATTTGTGACATTCTCAATGCTGTGTCACGTTCACAACTGACGTCCAACGGCCTTCTATCCTGCAGACTGACCTCTGCGCCATCTGGTGGCTGACCGACGAATTTCCAAATCAGTCCTCTCTCCTTATAACCGGGTATTTCAAAATTCATAGTTGTATTTTCATTCTTGCATATGTACATTTTTTCCCAAATTGTGAGTTCCTTCGGTTTTTCCAATTGTTTAAGTAATTTTGTTTTGGTTTCTATTCTATGTTTTTCTGACCAGGCATGTGCAGCTATTGCAGATTTTTCGGTTTCTCCATTTTTAACATTTCTGAGGTGTTCTTTTAATCTTATATTTAGAACACCTCAGAAATGTTAAAATGGAGAAGAAACCGAAAAATCTGCAATAGCTGCACATGCCTGGTCAGAAAAACATAGAATAGAAACCAAAACAAAATTACTTAAACAATTGGAAAAAACCGAAGGAACTCACAATTTGGGAAAAAATTTACATATGCAAGAATGAAAATACAACTATGAATTTTGAAATACCCGGTTATAAGGAGAGAGGACTGTTTTGGAAATTCGTCGGTCGGCCACCAGATGGCGCGGAGGTCAGTCTGTAGGATAGAAGGCCGTTGGACGTCAGTTGTGAACGTGACACAGCATTGAGAATGTCACAAATGATGTGAAGAAACCCTGGGTCTGCTAGGAATTATGAAGTATGAGGTGAGTGAAATAATAAAAAATAAACAATTTTATGTGTTTGAAAAAACATGAAATATGAGGTAAGATGTTAAAATGACTCATTAATTTATTAATTTTATGTGTATTTATTTTGTATAAAACGGAATGTGTCCAACGCAGAAATGGAAGGATATTTCTACACAATTCATGAAAAAAAGTTTATAAGGCAGAAAGAAGAGAGAGAAATATATATATTCAAAAAAACACTAGAACCATGAACTTCGAGATTCCAGACGAACTGAACTTGATTACAAAGTTCTTCAAAAATGCAACAGATGGCAGTTTAGAAAATGATTCATTCAAAAGAACACCAGATGGCAGTTTGGATAATTACAGGCAAAAGAAAAAATTGAAGAGGTAATGTAACAATTGATTCATTCATTGAAATGATAATCATGCTTAATGCATCAAAACCGGATTCAAAAGAACAGATACAATCAAAACAAATACTGGATTACGACAAGGATGTAGTTTATCACCCACTTTGTTTAATATATATATATATATATATATATATATATATAGACGTTATTTTAAATAAATGGTAAGTTTTAGTGAATCCAGGAATAAGAATGGATAATAAAGTGTGCATAAATAATCTTCTATTTAAATTTGAAGAGAAAAATTTTCGCCTAGACCGGGACTCGAACCCGGGACCCTTGGCTTTCCGGGCCAAGTGCTCTACCAACTGAGCTACCGAGGCGAGTTACGATCTAGACGCAAATTTTTCTCTTATATACGTTGTAATTCCCTATCGCCAAATGCTTTTGAAACCATTGTTTCTATCTTTGCAAATGGCGGCTTCTTAGTTAAGAAGACATTTATTGGAAATTTAACATTACTTTAAAAGCTAGTAAGGCTTCTAATGATGTTTTTATTATTAATTTAACATTTCTCAATGAAATATAAATTAAATTTGAAGAGAAAAATTTTCGCCTAGACCGGGACTCGAACCCGGGACCCTTGGCTTTCCGGGCCAAGTGCTCTACCAACTGAGCTACCGAGGCGAGTTACGATCTAGACGCAAATTTTTCTCTTATATACGTTGTAATTCCCTATCGCCAAATGCTTTTGAAACCATTGTTTCTATCTTTGCAAATGGCGGCTTCTTAGTTAAGAAGACATTTATTGGAAATTTAACATTACTTTAAAAGCTAGTAAGGCTTCTAATGATGCTTTTATTATTAATTTAACATTTCTCAATGAAAGATAAATTAAATTTGAAGAGAAAAATTTTCGCCTAGACCGGGACTCGAACCCGGGACCCTTGGCTATCCGGGCCAAGTGCTCTACCAACTGAGCTACCGAGGCGAGTTACGATCTAGACGCAAATTTTTCTCTTATATACGTTGTAATTCCCTATCGCCAAATGCTTTTGAAACCATTGTTTCTATCTTTGCAAATGGCGGCTTCTTAGTTAAGAAAATTAGGCGAAAATTTTTCTCTTCAAATTTAATTTATCTTTCATTGAGAAATGTTAAATTAATAATAAAAACATCATTAGAAGCCTTACTAGCTTTTAAAGTAATGTTAAATTTCCAATAAATGTCTTCTTAACTAAGAAGCCGCCATTTGCAAAGATAGAAACAATGGTTTCAAAAGCATTTGGCGATAGGGAATTACAACGTATATAAGAGAAAAATTTGCGTCTAGATCGTAACTCGCCTCGGTAGCTCAGTTGGTAGAGCACTTGGCCCGGAAAGCCAAGGGTCCCGGGTTCGAGTCCCGGTCTAGGCGAAAATTTTTCTCTTCAAATTTAATTTATCTTTCATTGAGAAATGTTAAATTAATAATAAAAACATCAATCTTCTATTTATTAAATTAATATTGGGAAGCTAAAGCTATTACTATGATAGAAATAAGTAAATTAATAAACACAATTAAATTATTGTAAATCAATGGTAAAGAGAAAATTTTTTGCCTGAACCAGGAATCGAACCCCGAACCTTTAGCTTTCCATGCTAATGCTCAGACCACTGAGCTAGCCAATCATATGAAGCCTGGATTAGCTCAGTGGTCTGAGCATTAGCACGGAAAGCTAAAGGTTCGGGGTTCAATTTCCGGTTCAGGCAAAAATTTTTCTCTTTACCATTAATCTTCTATTTGCTGATGATGTAATCATAATACAGAAAAATGAAGACGACTTACAGAAATCAATGCATGCATTAAATGAAATATGTAAATTATACGATCTAAAGATTTCTGTAAGGAAAACGAAGACCATGGCTTTTAGAGGAAGAGATCCAAAATTATTTTAGAAAATCAAAGTATAGAACAGGTGTCTAGTTTCAAATATTTGGGCTGTGATGTTGGCTACAATGTGGAAAGGGATATTGACTCCAAGATAAATAAATTTCAGACGGTGTGTGGGAACAATACAGAGAACATTCAAAAATAATATTAGAAAAGAAACCAAGATAAAAATGTATAATGTTATGGCGGTTCCCACAATATTGTATGCATGTCAAACTTGGGCTCCAGTGAAAAAAACAGAAGGATAGAATACAGACAGCGGAGATGCGGTTTCCTAAGACAAGTAAAAGGATGTAACAAGACTTGATAGAATAAGAAATGAGGATATAAGAGAAGAATTGAAAGTACAGCCTTTATTGGATAAAGTCACAAATTACAGACAGAAATGGATTGATCAACATGGATGGAATGAGTAAGGAGAGATATCCATTGTTAGCAAGAGGAAGACGTGATGTTGGAAGACCTAGAAGACGTTGGGCTGATGCATTATGAAGTCGGAACGGGCAATTGCCTAATCCCTGGAGTGATGATGATGTTGCATCAAAACCTGGGTCTTCAAGAAATCTAACAAATATGTGGCGAGTCATGAATAATCAAACTCCTATTATTTAGGAAAATTTATGTTTGAATGTTACATCATAATAATGCTATGCCTACAGGACAAGGTAGTTCTGTACATCCGTCCAACACACATTTACATATAAGAAAAGTACATTTTATTTAGATCTAAACCTACAATAAGATTGGCAGTGACAATATTTGAATAATATAAAATTAACCAAAAAAAAAATAAAACTGTCAAAGGGTTAGCTGGTTGATCAGTCTTTAAAAATATTCATTGATTCAATTGTATTCTAGGGAAGTTATATGTTATATTCATATAACATGTGGGAGGAACGGGAAATAAACAAATGGCATGGTAAAATCAAATGTTTCTTACCTCTCCTCATATAAATCTTCTAAGTACCGGGCTTCCAATATAAACCCGGACCGGCCTCACGGGGTTTCACCCATCAGGCAGCACTCTCTCCTCGTCCGCATTTCACTCTGCCAGCCGCTCGTCCTTGAACTAGTCAGTTTACTATCATTCGACAAGATGAGACGTCAGCTGACATTAGAGCAGCGCATTTATGTGTGTAAATGTTATTATAAATACGAATCAGCTCGTCGCGTTCGCGAGGAATTTATTCGGAACTTTCCTGGACAATTACCTCCTTCCAGATCGACAATCCACGATTTTGTGACTAAATTTGAGACCACTGGTTCAGTACAAAATAAGAAACACACGCGAAGACGTACGGTTCTCACCGAAGAAAAATTAGACGAAATTGGGGAAAATTTGGAACGTTCACCACAAAAATCATTACCAAAATTAGCACAACAATGAACTACAGCGTGTCAATCTAAATGTGTTTACTCGGTATAATGCCTGTTTAACTGCGGGAGGATAACATTTCCAGCATTTTCTATAAGGTAAGAAACAGTTCAAGGACGGGTGGCAGGCAGGGTGAATTGCAGGAGGAAGAGACAGCACTGCGTGCCGGGTGAAACTCGTGAGGCCGGTCCGGTTTTATATTGGAAGCCTGTTAGATCACGATTTCGAGACCATAACGGTCTCATATTCAGTACTATTTTGGCCAAAATAGTATTGAAGACTGTAATGGTCTCGAAATCGCGATCTACTTAGAAGATTTGTATGAGGAGAGGTAAGAAACATTTGATTTTACCATAAATTAAACCCCATAGTGATTAATTCCTGTAAAAGTTAAAAAAAAAAACAAATGGCATTTTATATTTGAAAAGAAAAATATACACCTAGACCGGGGTTTCAACCCAGGACTTTGGCTTTCTATGTCAATGCTCTACCAAAAGAGCTACCTAGGCCTTCTATCTATAGGGTTCTTCATTTATAACCTAACCGCATATAGACAAAACACCGTGTGCCCGTTAGGTTTATAAATGAAAAACTCTGTAAATCCAAATATTAATATATAATATTTTAAAATAAGAGAAAAATGTGCATTTAGATTGGAGGCCTAGGTAGCTCAGTTGGTAGAGCATTGGCATGGAAAGCAAAAGGTCCTAGATTCCCAATCTAGGCCTATATTTTTCTCTTCAAATATAATTTGTTCTTCAGTGAGAAGTATTAAATTAATAATAAAAACATTGAAATTGACATTTTGTATGAAAACCTGCACATAATGAGTTTTGTTAGAAAAATAAAAAATACCGATGCTAAAACGACTTTTTAATTCTTGCTTGGGATAATCCTCACTCCTAATGCTTCAATTTTGTTGGTTTAATGAATCCAATCTTTCTTTTCTTTTTTTTTAATTTAGTGTTATATCTATCTATATCTATCTTTGGGTTTTTACAGCTGCTGCCGTCTTCTCATGCCAAACCTCCAAAGCCTAGTGTCATATCACTCGCCCAAGTTAAATCTGCACTCGGAAAATATGCTACGAATGTGAAGAATGCAATAAAGTTTATATAGGAAAAACAAAAAGGAATTTAGAAACGCAGACAAAAGAACATTTCAGAAATATTAAAAATTGTGAAATTGAAAAACCTGCAATTGCTGCACATGGTTTATTAGATCATAAAATTGGAAGAGAAGCTAAACTTTTAAAACAAGTAGAGATGCCTTTGGAATTGACAGTTTGGGAGAAAATATACATTCAGAAAAATAAAGATAGATCAATGAATTTTGATATCCCTAACGAAATTACTTTGATTTCGAAGTTCATAAATTCAACCATAGATGGCAGCACTGAAGATGGTGACAATAGAACAATTGATGGCAGAAGAATTTCGTCAGTCGGAGTTATGGCTGAGGATGAACACGACTGTGTTTGAAACCGCGGTATCATGGAAGCATGAATCCTATGACGTGAGATGTTAAAGCATTTTCATTAACTCAATAGATATATTCATTGAAAATTTGCTAAAAACAGTTATATATTTTCAATGTTTTTATTATTCTTTTAACATTATTTCTTTTTTTTAGATGGCAAAGCACACATTTTTGATGTTTTTATTTTAATTTGTCACTCTAAATTATTTTTATAGGAAACCAGATATAATAATAACAGTTAAGTCTGCTAGACTGTGATGGGCAGGACATGTTGCACGAATGGGGAATGTAAGCTTCTTGTAGGAAAACCAGAGGGAAAAACGCCCAGTTGGTAGACCAAGAACGGAACAGAAGAATGACATTAACCAATATTTGAGGAAAGTGGATTATACAGGTGATAATTGGAAAACATTAGCTGAGGATAGGGATGTATAGATGGTTTTATGTCTGCGGGGTCATGAACCTATGGATTTGATAGTGCAGGTGACTTAGAGTTATTTATATTAAAGTGACAAATTATTTTAAGAGAAAAATTTTCTTCAGAGATCCTGGTTTAGGCGAACATTTTTCTCTTAAAATATTAATTTATCCTTTAATATTCATTCATTGTAATTCTGCCCGAGGACAGGTCTTTCACTGCAATCATAGCATTTTCATGCTATGCTTTGCAACTTTACTAAGGAATTATAGGTGTGGTAGCTTCCCGTTGCTTTCCACACCGGTGAAGGATGATGATGGCCAGATAATTTTCGGGGACTGTTGGGCCCAAAGCTTCCTGACATTTGTCTTACAGGTGAGGAAAAACCCCGAAAAAAACCTCACCCAGGAGCCTGTCCTGAACGGGAATCGAACTGCATAACCAGGCAGCATGCTACCTCGAGACCATAGCATTGGACCATTTAATATAAGTGACAAATTAAAATAAAAAAACCTTGAAAAAATATCCATTTGTTATGTTAAGGGTGGGTATTATTTTAGATAGAGTACATAAATTCAACTCTATCAATGTTTTTTAAAAAAAATTTCTTAGCTTTTTTTATGCAATAGTTTTTTTATGCAGTAGTTTTTTTCTCCCTCTTGAGATCATCGCATACTTACTTCTAACAAGGGAACTGTCCACCATTGCAAGCCGAAACCTACCTAGAAATTTCTCCCAGAGAAGTGTGAGATTTACTAAAGCCCTGTAAAAAATTTGCTGTTTTCAACTGAAAAAAAAACACACACACACACACACACCTCCTGGTGTGACAGGCCTAGAAGGCCCTTAGCCTACCAACCGGATGCTGGCCTCACAACCACATGTGTCAATCACAGAGGTAGATGATCATCCAGCCAGTGTTGGGGTGACATGTGGTCAGAATATCGAGTCCCTCAGCCGTTATAGCTGGTTTTCTCAACCTGGAGCCGCTACTTATTGTAGCTACCCAAATGCCTCATGATGCTGGGTGGGCACCGGTCGAAATACCATGGGAAAATTTCTTCCCCCATGGAGACGTCTTACCAGTGCAAGTCCGTAGCTCTGCGCCAAGGCTTCCTGCCCTAACCACTTGGCTACGGCACGGGATGTTTTTAACTGCAAGGCACAGAAATTGAAGTCAGAATTCAGCAATGGCAACCCACAGTCACAGCAGATGGACTCCCTGCTTGAGTAAAGTGCAGAGTGGAGTGAGACAGGATGGCAAGTAGTAAGGATTATCGAATCTACCGATTAAGGAGTCCTATTGTTTCTTCTTCTCTTCTTCTTCTTCCTTCCAAGTATTAGGCCAAGGCCTGTTTACGATCTTATAGAAAATTTTCCCTCCAGCGTTTGAGGGAAATTCTCATATAAGACTTGAAAGCATAATAATAGTCCCTTCAATTGGTTGCTGGCCAAAGGAAGGCAAGACCAGTGATGGGGTTGCCATCTTATAGCCTCTGGTCAGGCTTTTCTGGAGAAGAAAAGAAAATAAAAGGAAAGAAAAATGGAAGAAAGGAAAGACTCCCTAGCCCTCGGATGCCCTAATAGCGTCGGGGTCGAAAAAAACAGAGTTAACCAAGAGAGGTTAGATAGTAAAGTTAAAAGAGTGCAAAACACAAGTAAGTGGAAGAAATGTTTTGCACAGCTTGGGCACCTTGTGGTCGCCATCCACATATCCCCTAGATGAGGACCCCTGAGGGGGTCCTATTGTTTAAACGAGAGATTTGCTGCTAGCAACCCACTTCAAGGTGTAGCTAATACATTGCACGCAATCCCAAGGATGAAGCCTCGGATCAAAGGAGATGGATAGACAGTGAATGCACATCCAATACGCCTTCCTCCAAGGAGTGATTTTGAAAATAAACAGGATGAAAATCCTACAAATTACACTGGTCAACATGATTTTTGTCTCATGAGTACAAATAGTTATATGTAATTCAGTTTTTTATCATCTTTTCAAATATGTATTCAGAATTTCTCCATCACCCACAGTTTTTTTATGTTGTTGTTTCCTAATGGCGAGATTTGACGCTTAAGTCATTTTCTCTCTAGCTTCCCAGTACAAGCGAACAAGTGTTGTGCAGTTGGATTTAAAGCTGGACAGACTAGAAGGTGGAGTTTGTCCATGATCAGGTCCGGGTCTTTGCATATGACACATCTGTCGGATTGGAAAATGCGTATTCTGTGGAGGTTGTGAGCCAGGCAGGACAGTTTATTTTATTTCAATTTCAATTAATCAATTTAAATAATTATTTTTTTAATAAACATTCTTTCGTCCATTTGTCCATTGTAAAATAAAACCAAATGAGCTAACTCAGGAGATTTCAGCTATGGAAAAGATATCAAGACAAATGGAATTCTAATATGCTGGCCGATTATTGTTGGACCATCAAGAGGGATGCTCCACAGGCGAAATATAGCAGAAAATCGTCATTTCTTACTTTCTAGTTGAGTCCGAATGTTCAAATATTGTGCAGTTACAAAAGAAGAAGATATTATAGTGTTTGAAATTATAAATCAGTTTATAATTATATACCAAGAGGACGAAGATCACTGGGCCGTCCTATGAAACGCAGGAGGGAAAATTTTCTATAGGATCGTAACAGGCCTTGGCCTAATACTTGGAAGGAAGAAGAAGGAGAAATTATAAATTCCAGTCTCTCGGAAACCTTGCGTGATGGAGAAAAACGATACCATATTTGAATTCAGAAGAAAAAATACTATCAGAATCACATATTTTTCTTCGTGAGACAAATAAAAAGTTTTTTTTTTTGTGGCTCAACGTTATAGGTAAGAAGAAGAAGAAGATATGATGATTTTGTAGAAGATTTCCAGGCTGTTGGGCGTGGTCTTGAGGCTTGTAGTTCCTCGACGTTTCGTGAGAGACTGCGTCCGGCATCCTCAAGGCAAAACGCCGGGGAACTACAAACCTCAAGACCACGGCCAACGGCCCGGAAATCTTCTACAAGATCATCATAGTAACTCCGGCCATGGAAGCCTAAGTCAAGAAGAAGAAGATAATTTTCTGTACACGTCTTTGGTACATCACGAAGCTTCTCTGGAAGAAATTTCAAGGCAGGTTTTAACAGTTCCATTGTATGATCTTCAGTCTAAAAATCTTACATTACTTAAGTCTTAATATTTCCCTTGCTGCTACCTTACTTAAGAGTTTGAAATTTGAACCCAGATGGGCTCTCCAAAATCGACATCTTCCCCAAATTTGAGCTGGATAACATGGACTGGGAATTCCATGGAATATTCTGGCCACTGCCCTTGCTGAGAAGTTTGTATCACGATACATGCAAACTAAACTTCGGACGTCTGCTGCAATTTGCTCCTCGTTCTCTAAAACCTATAAATAAAATTGTTATTACGGTTATGAAGAAAATATGGTACACAAGAAAATAAATAAATTTATAAGACAAAAATTAATTAATGAAAGCACACTTATAAAAGAAACAGGAAAAACAAAATTCAAGAAATTCACTTACCATCCATTGAAACACCATAAGTTTCAAAATATTTTCAAAAGGTTTAATATAAGATTGGCACCGAAGAACGAATACAGCCTTAATAGGATAATTAAAACCAATAAAAATGAAAGAATTGAAAATGAATACAAATCAGGAACTTATCAGATCAAATGCAGGGATTGTGACAAAATTTATATTGGAAAAACAAAAAGAAATTTGAAAACAAGGGTGAAAGAACATACATTATGTTGCACACCCTGGATGTCGATGTCAGCTCCATCATGTGGTTGGCAAAGAACCTCCAAACAAGGCCATGCTCCATCGGTATTTCAAAATTCATAACTCTGCTTTTGTTCTTCAGAATATAGATTTTTTTTCCCAAATAGTCAGCTCTTTTGTATTTTCTAATTGTTTTAATAATAATAAAACAATATAAATTCACACTAAATTATTGTCCAGTCTGGACAAGCTGACGATAAAACAGAATTGTTTTGAAACATGTAAAGTAAAAGTAAAGTAATCCCACTACAGGCCTCGGGAGGCCCTTGGGGTAGTAGGAGGTTAACGCTCCCACTTTTTCTAGACAATCGGCACTTGATGTCAGCCGGGTTGTCAGCCCTGCGCGACGGCCGCCTTTACCCCAGAACAAGTGTCTGGTACTCATTTACGTTAGAGGCTGAGTCGACCCCAGGGCCATTGTGCTGCCAGAAGGTTTTGGTCAGTTTAAAAATCCTGACCCCACCGGGACTTGAACCCTTGACCTTCCGGCTTGTAGCGCAGAGCCTTAACCACTACGCTACGGCGTTCAAGAACAAATCAACATTAATATTGAGGTAAGATGATCAGACTAAAAATAACATAACTCAAAATGTTATTTCTCATAAGTAACGCCACGAGTGATTTCCAATTTATCTAGAGAATTTGGAAATCAAGAGTGACATTTGTTAGGACTATTTAACGAATAAAATTAAGCTGTTTACTCACAAATCATTATTTAACTATAGTTATTTTAAAATATTTATATATTTAATGTAAACGGCGATGTTTGAAAACAAATGAGAAACGATAGGTATGCTTCATCTGCTTCTTTTGTTTATCACTGCAACCAGATCATACTATTTATTGCCAAAGGAACGCAATATTGTAAGAAATGCTCTCTAGTGGAGAAAAATGAAACACATCAAACTGTATATTAATTCATTTCTGATGTCGTATTGATGTAAATATGACAATTATATTTTTCTGGATTGTTACCTGGGAAAAAATACATTTACGAAAGTGCAAACAATGGTTTCTTTTTTTTGGTGTTATAATAAATTGCTAAACATGTTATATTAACTCCTGCAAGCGCTATGTGTTGACATCTATGCACTATATATACAGGGTGAGGCAATGAAACGGCACGATTTTTGAAAAATCACCAATAATATATTTACAAAAAGAGTATAATTATTTGAACATGAATCTTAAGTACATGAGTGGAAATTAATGTTTTTACCTTAAAAAAACAATCATTTTTTGAATATGGTGCCAGTAAGGTGACGTCCTTGGTTTTGCACACATTGTTGGAGTCTAAGATGAAATCCACCCATGGCGTTCTGTAGCATCTGCAAAGGAATGTTGTTAATTTTCCTGCCGGATTCTCTTCCTTCAGATCTTCTTTTGTTCTTGGTGCATTTTCCTCGAAGACTTTGCATTTAAGATAGCCCCAAAGAAAGAAGTCTGGGGCGGTCAAATCTGGCGAACGGGGAGGCCAAGGGATATCACCATTCTTGCTGATTAGCCGTCCTGGAAGCGTATGCGATGATTGTAATCGTTAGGTTGTAGGGCTTGCACTATCTGCATTTTGTATGGGTGATAGTGTAGGTCATTCTTCAAAATCCGTCTCACTGATCGATTGCTGAGACCAAGTTGAGCGCTGTGCCGCCTTGCTGATTTTCGCGGACTTCGTGTTAATGCATCGCGCACACGATCAATGTTTCTCTGGGGTCCTGATTGTTTTTTCACTACCACCAATTCTTCTTTCCTTCGTCGTGCTTGCAGTGGCTTCAAAGTTTTTTCACCCACAGGAGGATAGCTTTCCTCGATGGCACGGGAGCCCGTGGCGGTAGATTAAACTTAAGACGGAAAGCACGTTGGGCACCAACCACACTATCCATGTTTTTATAATATGCTTTTACAGCAAACGCACGTTGCACGCTTGACCAACGCTCCATGGCTACTGAAATTTCCACTTGTCTAGATGCTCAAGGTCGTTTCCCCCCACTCCCATAACCCCCACTCCGCGCACCGTCAGCCGGAGTCCAAATCGGGCCGTTTATCATTGCCTCACCCAGTACACATCTGGTAGCCGTATTTCTTTACAGGCTCAGTCACTGCATAATAATGGTCAGACCTGTTCAGAATATTAAAAAAGAGGAGCTTTCTTTAATATGGTAAATTTAACACTGATAAATATTTCGTGAAACACGACTCTGATTGGTTGTAAAACAGAAATCATTGAAACGTGATTGGTCATTGACTCCCATTTGGGGCATGAGTTAAATAGTCATTATAATTTATTAATAATCAATTAATGATTGATAAAATATAGTTTATATTTATTTACCTCTTCAGTTTCTAAATCCTTGTTCAGTTGATCCTCTTCAAAATATTTACGTATCATTCCCTTCAATTTTTCACTACGTTCCATATCTGCATCTTCCAAACAATCTGTATGATCTGAATAAGACACACTAAGGAAGAAAAAATGCACAAATTGAAAAAAAAATATGAGGACATGTGGTGAGGTGAAAAGAATTAATTTTAAATTTTAGAAATTGTTTTTATATTTGAAGACAAAAATTATACGCCAAGACTGAGACTCGAACCCAGGACCTTTGGCTTTCTGGACCAATGCTCTACCAACTGACCTACCGGGGCAAGTTACAATCTAAACGCAAATTTTTTTTTGTAAATTCTCGGGCACCAAATGCGCAAAAGAAGTTGTTTTTGTTATTAATTTAATACTTCTCACTGAAGGGCAAATTATATTTCAAGAGAAAAATATACTAAAATTCATCGGAGAACATATTGTTTAAACAACTCACCTCATAGGATTCATGCTTCCATGATATCACGATTTCAAACACAATCATGTTCATCTTCAGCCATAACTCCGAGTGACGAAATTCTTCGGCCGTCAACTATTCTATTGTCGCCATCTTCAGTACTGCCATCTATGTTTGAATTTATGAACTTCGAAATCAATGTAATTTCGTTCATAAATTCAACCATAGATGGCGACAATAGAACTATTCTATTGTCGCCATCTTCAGTGCTGCCATCTATGGTTGAATTTATGAACTTCGAAATCAATGTAATTTCGTTCATAAATTCAACCATAGATGGCAGCACTGAAGATGGCGACAATAGAATAGTTGACGGCCGAAGAATTTCGTCAGTCGGAGTTATGGCTGAAGATGAACATGACTATGTTTGAAATCGCGATATCATGGAAGCATGAATCCTATGAGGTGAGTTGTTTAAACAATATGTTCTCCGATGAATTTTATTGATTATATTATTTTTAGTCTGGACATCTTACCTCATTATTAATTAATATTGAAGTAAGATGTCCAGACTAAAAATGATATAATTAAAATAACCTCAAAATATGGTTGGTTGGTATCTAATGTCAAGCACTTGATAATGAAATCATTCGCTCTCTTGCACTCCAATATTTAGCAGAAAGGCTGGTCTCTTCTACAAAAGCTGGACACGGAGGAGATGGTTTCTTTCCATATCTTCATTTAAATTGCAAAAGGGCATTTAGGTGAATCTGTTATGCCAATTCTGTGTAGTGTTTTTATTCAAGCAGTCATGTCCCGTTAGCAGTCTGAATGTTCGGATCTCCGGACGGGGACCTTTCTTCAAGGAAACAAATAACCTCAAAATATAACTTCCTAAAATTAAATATTAATGATTATACCTCATAATGTTTACTTCCCAACATTAATTTAATATAGAAAAATGTATGCTCAGACTGGGGATTGAACCTACGTCCTTTGGCTTTCTATGCCAATGCTCTACCAATTGAGCTACCTGAGCACTCCAACCTAATGCAAATTTTTCTCTTCTATCCATCCATAGTAATTCTGCCCGAGGGCAGGTTTTCCATTGCAATCATAGTATTTTCATGCTATGCTTTGCAGCATTTCTAGGGAATTATAGGTGTGGTAGCTTCCCGCACTGGTTGAAGGATGATGATGATGGCCAGGTGATTTTCGGGGACTGTTGGGCCCTAAGCTTCCTGACATTTGTCTTATAGGTGAGTAAAAAACCACACTCAGGAGCCTGTCCCAACCAGAAATCAAACCCAGGTCCGCTGTGTGACAAGGCAGCATGCTATCTTGAGACCACAGCGGTTTCTTATATATTGTTAATTTTCAAATGCCAAATGCTACGAACAGTTGCTTGATCACACAAATTAAAATTAATAATAAAAACATCGAAAGAAGCCCTACTGGCTTTATAAAGTAGTGTTTAAATTCCCAATAAAAGTCTTCTTAAAAAAGAAGCTGCAATTTGCGTGATCAATGAACTGTTCATAGCATTTGGCAATCAGGAATTAACAATGTATAAGAGAAAAATTTGCATTTAGATTCGAGTACTCGGGTAGCTCAATTGGTAGAACATTGGCATAGAAAGCTAAAGGTCCTAGGTTAACTCCAGTCTGAGCACATATTTTTCTATGTTTTTATTATTTATTTCACGTCTTCTTAATAAAGAAGCCGCCATTTGCAAAGATAGAAGCAAAGGTTTCATAGCATTTGGTGCGCGAGAATTACAATGTATATAGAGAAAAATTTGTTAAATTATTATTGAGAAGCTAAAGCTATTACTACGATAGAAATAAGTAAATTAATGAACACAATTAAATTATTGTAAATCAATGGTAAAGAGAGAAATTTTTCAATATTAATTTAATAAATAATGCTATAGCTGTGTGGAGTCCCTTCATGTCTTGTTCAGGTAGAATCCATTCATTGTGTATTTGTGAATGATGATTCATTGCAATTGAATGTGGGACCAACAGAGTAAGGTAAAGGAAGGATTTTCTGCTTGGATGGGAATGAAGCCTGGATTAGCTCAGTGGCAGAGCATTAGCACGGAAAGCTAAAGAAAAATTAGTGTTTATATTGGAACTTGCTCCGGTAGCTCAGTCAGTAGAGCACTTGGTCTAGAAAACCAAGGTCCCAGGTTTAAGTCCCGGTCTGAGTGTATAATTTTTCTCTTTAAATATGATATCTTTTCTCTTCGAATATAATTTAGAACTTGTACTGTTAATAACTTACCTAGTTAAAGCATTAAATACAGTTTTTAACTGTTGCAATGAAGTTTTCTCTTGCATTTCTACATGATCATACAATGTATCAAGTGCTTCGTCAAGCTCTGAAGGATTCAAGTTTCCTGGTGCTAAAACTCGGAAACCCAATTCAAACAATTCTACTGTGAGTCCTGTCCTTTGCCACCTGTCGTTAACTGTAAATACAGTGAAACAATGAAGAGTATTCATCAATATCAACACTAATAAAAAAGTTCATGGTGAAATTCAGTAGAGGTTTGGAAAAAAAAAAAAAAAAATTTTTTTTTGGCAACTTAGTAAATTGATATGAGGAGAGGTAAGAAACATTTAATTTCACCATTAGGTACTAAAATGTTTGAGCTTCGTTTTCTATTGACACCAGATTCATGTAAATCCAACAACTGACAGCAACGCTACACCTGTTTATAACCAGGAAGTGTTTCTGTGGGCACGGTGTATAATAAGTTTAAGAAAAATTCAGCAAATTTAACATTAGCATAAAAAAATTATCATATTGTTTATTTTTTATTATTTCACTCACCTCATACTTCATAATTCATAGCAGACCCAGGGTTTCTTCACATCTTTTGTGACATTCTCAATGATGTGTCACGTTCACAACTGACGTCCCAACGGCCTTCTATCCTGCAGACTGACCTCCGCGCCATCTGGTGGCCGACCGAAGGATTTCCAAATCAGTCCTCTCTCTTTATAACCGGGTATTTCAAAATTCATAGTTGTATTTTCATTCTTGCATATGTAAATTTTTTCCCAAATTGTGAGTTCCTTCGGTTTTTCCAATTGTTTAAGTAATTTTGTTTTGGTTTCTATTCTATGTTTTTCTGACCAGGCTTGTAAAAACCGAAGGAACTCACAATTTGGGAAAAAAATTACATATGCAAGAATGAAAATACAACTATGAATTTTGAAATACCCAGTTATAAGGAGAGAGGACTGATTTGGAAATTCTTCGGTTGGCCACCAGATGGCGCGGAGGTCAGTCTGCAGGATAGAAGGCCGTTGGACGTCAGTTGTGAATGTGACACAGCAATGAGAATGTCACAAAAGATGTGAAGAAACCCTGGGTCTGCTATGAATTATGAAGTATGAGGTGAGTGAAATAATAAAAAATAAACAATTTTAACTTTGAATATTAAAAAACCTCATAGTGTTATTTCCTATCTACATAACTTAATAAAATTATCATACTCAAAGTTAAAATTGGGAAACACATTATGAGGTTCTTAATTAATAAATTAATGAGTCATTTTAACATCTTACCTCATATTTCATGTTTTTTCAAACACGGTAACTATAGTTTTCAAATGATCTTGTCATTCATTTTCATAATGGCAGTTGAAAATGAATGACAAGATCATTTGAAAACTATAGTTACCATGTTTGAAAAAACATGAAATATGAGGTAAGATGTTAAAATGACTCATTAATTTATTAAAATTATCATAGCCTGAATAAATTAATTAAAACCAACAAAAATGAAAAGATTGATGAAGGCAATAAATCAAGGATTTATCAAATTGTTGCAAAGATTGTGAAAAAATATACATAGGAAAACAAAAAGGAACTTGAATACAAGATTGAAAGAACACCTTAGAAATGTTAAAAATGGAAAAATCTGCAGTAGCTGCACATGCATGGTCAGAAAAACAGAATTGAAACTAAAGCAAAATTTTTCATAGTTAAATATGGGAAATAACATTATGAGGTACTTAATTCGTAAATTAATGAGTCATTTTTTAACATCTTACCTCATATTTTATGTTTCTTCAAACACGGGAACTAGTTTTCGAGAGAAAATCAGAGAGATCCTTCTCTTGAAAACTAGTTCCCGTGTTTGAAGAAACATAAAATATGAGGTAAGATATTAAAAAATGACTCATTAAATTACGAATTAAAGCAAAATTACTAAAACAGGTAGAAAAATCTAAGGAACTCATAATTTGGGAGAAAATTTACATCTGCAAGAATAAAAAGAAAAGCATGAATTTTGAAATTCCCAGTGAAAGAGAAGAAAAAAAATTGATTTGGAAGTTCATTGGTCAGCCAGTAGAGGGAGCAGAAATCATCTAGCATACAATGCAATAGTTGTAATGCATCAAGAATGTCGCAAAGAAGCGACTAAACTAGTCTCCATAAAAATGAAGAAATACGAGGTGAGTCAAAATATACAACTCATTAATAACCTCACTAACTTTGAGAAGATATTCGATCATGTTGATAGAGATAAGTTATGGAAATACATGGCTACTCCGCAAAATTAATTTATGTGATACAAAGTTTATACGAAAAATATGTTGTTGTTTTCAAATGCTGGGCCTTGGCAACGAAGCCATTAGTGTTCTTGCTCTCCAATATTTCTCTATGGTGAATCCAACAGGTAATACTTCACAGTTAATTATATTATTTTTGGTCTGGACATCTTACCTCAATATTAATGTTGATTTGTTCTTGGACATGTTTCAAAACAATTCTGTTTTATCGTCAGCTTTCCCAGACTGTTATATCATCATCATCATGAACAAATTCGTTTTAGGCCATGTGGCCTGTACGGTAAACCTAGCGAAGATGGTCTTGATCTTTCCACCGATGTTTTGGTCTTCCTTGGTCCCTATGTCCAGTTGGGGTATATTGGAATGCCAATTTTGGAAGTCTATTTCTTGCCATTCTTCTCAGATGATTTTTCCATTCTTGTTGGTATCTTTGGATATCTTCATTAAACTTGCTACTCCAAGTTTTCCTCTGATAGTAGTGTTCCTTTGGTGATCCAGTCTATTAACTCCTAACAATGATCGTAAGAAGCGCATTTGGCTTATTTGAAGTTTATGAGAGTTTCTTTTATTTAAAATCCAAATTTCACTTCCGTATTTTAGAGCAGCTTTTGATGTGACGTTATGTAATCTTAGTTTTGTCTCTGTCCTCATCTGTTTACCAAAATGTCTTCGTATTACCCCATTCGATGGCTGGTAACCAACCCAGGGGACTTCCTACTACTCGACTGTTATATTTATATATTAAATTTGGGAATTTTTAACATTATGAGGTTCAATTAATAATAATTAAATGAATCGTGATTTTTTCTTACCTCATACATCTATGTTTCTTTAAACACAGCACTGCAGTATCGGCGACACTTTGTCGTCATCGTCAGCTGTTTTGCTGTGTTTAAAGAAACATAGATGTATGAGGTAAGAAAAAATCACGATTCATTTAATTATTATTTCCCAGACTGGTTTTATTTATGTTGCATTATGTTGCACCACCTGGATGTCGATGTCAGCTCCATCCTGTGGTTGACCAAAGAACCTCCAAACAAGATCACCCTCCATCGGAATATCAAAATTCATAACTCTGTTTCTGTTCTTCTGAATATAAATTTTTTCCCAAATAGTCAGCTCTTTTGTATTTTCTAACTGTTTTAATAATTTAGTGTCTGAATTTATATTATGTTTTTCAGACCAAACATGAGCAGCAACTGCAGATTTTTCAATTTCTCCATTTTTAATATTTCTTACGTGTTCTTTGGTTCTAATTTTTAGGTTTCTTTTTGTTTTCCCTATATATATATCTTTTCACAACCCATGCATTCAATATAAGAAATTCACATATCACCCCTGGGTACATAATAAATTTCAAAATATATTTGAGAAGTTTAATATTAAATTAGCACCATAAATAACTACAGTTTAAATAAACTAATAAAAACCAACAAAAATGAAAAAAACTGATAAAAATAAAAAGTCAGGAATATATCAAATTGAATGCATGGGTTGTGAAAAGATATATATAGGGAAAACAAACAGAAACCTAAAAATTAGAACCAAAGAACACATAAGAAATATTAAAAATGGAGAAATTGAAAAATCTGCAGTTGCTGCTCATGTTTGGTCTGAAAACCATAATATAAATTCAGACACTAAATTATTAAAACAGTTAGAAAATACAAAAGAGCTGACTATTTGGGAAAAAATTTATATTCAGAAGAACAGAAACAGAGTTATGAATTTTGATATTCCGATGGAGGGTGACCTTGTTTGGAGGTTCTTTGGCCAACCACAGGATGGAGCTGACATCGACATCCAGGTGGTGCAACATAATGCAACATAAATAAAACCAGTCTGGGAAAGCTGACGATAAAACAGAATTGTTTTGAAACATGTCCAAGAACAAATCAACATTAATATTGAGGTAAGATATCCAGACCAAAAATAATATAATTAAAATAACCTCAAAATATAACTTCCTAAAATTAAATATTAATACTTCACAGGTTTGTAGATGTTCTTCGTTCATTTCTTCGTCTTTGTTGCATAGAGGACAATTTGGATTCGTGTAGATTCCTATTTTATATAAATGTTTGGCCAAATAGTCATGTTCTGCAAGCAGTCTGAATTTTGCTACTGTAGTTTTACGTGGAATTTCTGGAATAATATCTGGCTTCTTTACAAAAATATTCCATTTTTTGTCTTTGGCTTTATTATATATAAAAAATCTCAAATTATAATAAATATAGGCACATAAAAGACCAAACCAATTTTAATAAATAGAGATGTAAGACAAGGGTGTAGTTTATCACCTACTCTTTTTAATTTATATATTAATGACATCATCCAAAATTGGAAAAGTAATGTTGGTTGGTTGGTATCTAATGTCGAGCACTTGATAATGAAATCATTCGCTCTCTTGCACTCCAATATTTAGCAGAAAGGCTGGTCTCTTCTACAAAAGCTGGACAACGGAGGAGATGGTTTCTTTCCATATCTTCATTTAAATTGCAAAAAGGGCATTTAGGTGAATCTGTTATGCCAATTCTGTGTAGGTTATTGTACTCCAATACAAACATGAAGCCTTGGAAAAGTAATGTTAATGTAGGTATAAGAATGGACCATTTTAAAATATTAAATGTTTAATGTATGCTGACGATGTGGTTATTATTCAAGAAAATGAAAATAATTTGCAGTACTCTTTACATCAATTAAATCAGTTATGCCAAGAATATAATTTTAAAATATCAAAGGAAAAAACGAAAATATGGCATTTGGGGAAGTGATTCCCTCAGGGGTCCTCATCTAGGGGATATGTGGATGGCGACCACAAGGTGCCCAAGCTGAGCAAAACATTTCTTCCACTTACTTGTGTTTTGCACTCTTTTAACTTTACTATCTAACCTCTCTTGGTTAACTCTTGTTTTTTTCGACCCCGACGCTATTAGGGCATCCGAGGGCTAGGGAGTCTTTCCTTTCTTCCATTTGTTCTTTCCTTTATTTTCTTTTCTTCTCCAGAAAAGCCTGACCAGAGGCTATAAGATGGCAGCCCCATCACTGGTCTTGCCTTCCTTTGGCCAGCAACCAATCGAAGGGACTATTATTATGCTTTCAAGTCTTATACGAGAATTTCCCGGAAGACGCTGGAGGGAAAATTTTCTATAGGATCGTAACAGGCCTTGGCCTAATACTTGTAAGGAAGGAGAAGAAGATATATATAAGATCAAAAATCATAACAGACAACAAACCTCTGGAACAAGTAACAATTTTAATCATTTCGGTTGTAATTATACTATAAAACTGAAAGAGACGTAAATGTGAAACTGTCAAGATTTCAAATGATATGCGGAACTATACATAAAACATTGAAGAATAAAACAAGAAGAGATACTAGATTGAAGTTTTATAAAACATTGGCAGTTCCTGCATTACTTTATGGGAGTGAAACTTGGTTAATGACCAAAAAATTACAGAATAGAATACAAAGTGTAGAAATGAACTTCCTTAGAAAAATAAAATGCTACACAAGATTGGATCGGATAAAGAATGAAGATATAAGAACAGAGTTAAATATATACCCAATGAATGAGAAAATCAGAGAATATAGAGAGAAATGGTTTACACATGTAGAAAGAATGAAAGTAACAAAATTACCAAGAGCAGCAAGCCAAGAGGTTCAAGGAATGTAGGAAGGCCAGTGAAAAGAAGGACAGAACAACTGTGAGGCAGAACAGGCAATTTTTGCTTAGCCCGTGAAGTGAAAAGAAGAAGAAGAACTTCATGCCTTTGGAATTCACTACTGTATTATAAAAAACTACCTTTATTCCATTCCAAATTTTTCAGTTGTCTTTTGACAATTCCACTGTCCCAACCGATAGCAGCTGCAATATCCACTACAGGGAATTCTATCTTATTGCTATCATCATGTGATATTCCACGTTTGTGATCCAATGCAATAGCCATTGCAAGTGGAGGACACTGTAAAAAAACCACAACTTTCTTTATTCTTAAATTTACATAAGTATGAATAAATGTCAATGTTTTTATTATTCATTTTACACATCTCAATGATGGATAAATCATATTTGAAGAAAAAAGAAATTACATGCCCTGACTGGGTCTCGAACCCAGGGACCTTTGGCTTCCTGGGACAATGCTCTACCAACGAGCTACCGGGGCGAGTTCCAATCTTCTTGTAAGCCCATGTTTCCCGTAACAGAGATTTAGGCGCTCTCCCCCTACAGGGAAGAATTTGAACCATACTAATTTAGTTACTCTTGTTTTCGTATAAATGTCATTTGAGTGGTCCATGGACAGCGTTCTGCCTCATATTGACATCTAGGAAACCAAGGTAGTACTAGGACAAGAAAATTCGTAAATTTTGCTTAGAGGCCTTCTCATTCAGACTTAAGGATCTTTTACGAGCCTGAAAATCTTCAGACTCGGGATCCACGGCTTAAAGTCCCTCCCGGAGGAATTGCTCCTTGGATATTTCCATCCTAAAAAAATTGCATCGACCCCAGCCGGGTTTGAACCTGCGACCCTCAGGACCAGAGGCAAGGAGCATAACCACTAGTCCACCGTGGCCGATGCGAGTTCCTATCTGAATGCAAATTTTTCTCTAATATACGCTGTAAATTCCCGAACACCAAATGCTATGAAACCTTTGTTGTTATATTTGCAAATAGCGGCTTCTTTATTAAGAAGACATTTATTTGGGAATTTTTACATTACATTATAAGCCAATACGGCTTCTTTCAATGTTTTCTCTTCAAATATGATTTATCCACCATTGAGATGTATGAAATTAATAATGAACACATCGAAAGAAGTCATACTGGCTTTATAATGTAATGTAAAAATTCCCAAATAAATGTGTAAGCCGCCATTTGCAAAAGATAGAAACAAAGGTTTCATAGCATTTGGTGCGCAGGAATTTACAATGTATATAAGAGAAAAATTTGTGTTCAGATTGGAACTTGCCCCGGTAGCTGTCGGTAGAGCATTGGCCCAGAAAGCCAAAGGTCCTGAGTTCAAGTCCCAGTCCGGGTGTATAATTTTTCTCTTCAAATATGAATAAATTTACTAAATGGTCCCTTTAAGAGTATAAAAGAAGGATAATACTTTATTTAACTTTCACAGGGAAAGAACACTATGAGGTTAAATTTAAGAATTAAATTAATGTTTTTATTACCTCACCTCATATCCTTTTTCTTCTAGACTGCAGTTTCGGAGCTTATCTCCATCATCAGTAGCCTCTGGTCGACTGATGTTATGTCGTTTCTTGGCGGTTTTTCTTCTTACTTCTATCGGTGGACCAATGAACCTCTGGATCATGTCAAAATTTGCGGGAGTTTCAAAATTCATGAGTTTATGTTTCTTGTTTTTTTGGATGTGGATTTTTTCCCAGACTGTGAGTTCTTTTTGTTTATCTATGTGTTTGATTAGGCTAGCTCTTGTATCGATTAAATGTTTTTCAGACCAAGCATGGGCTGCTACAGCTGACTTGTCCACTTCACCCTTCTTTTACATTTCTAAAGAGTTCTTTCAATCTAGTTTTTAAATTTATTTTTGTTGCGACAAAATCTATATAGGAAAAACAAAAAGAAATTTAAAAACTAGATTGAAAGAACACCTTAGAAATGTAAAAAAGGGTAAAATGGACAAGTCAGCTGTAGCAGCCCATGCTTGGTCTGAAAAACATTTAATCGATACAAGAGCTAGCCTAATCAAACACACAGATAAACAAAAAGAACTCACAGTCTGCGAAAAAATCCACATCCGAAAAAACAAGAAAGATAAACTCATGAATTTTTAAACTCCCGCAAATTTTGACCTGATCCAGAGGTTCATCGGTCCACCGATAGAAGGAAGAAGAGAACTGCCAAGAAACGACATAACACCGGTCAACCAGAGGCTACTGATGATGGAGATAAGCTCCGAAACAGCAGTTTGGAAGAAAAAGGATATGAGGTGAGGTAATAAAAACATTAATATTTAATTTTAGGAAGTTACATTTTGAGGTTATTTTAATTATATTATTTTTTGGTCTGGACATCTTACCTCAATATTAATGTTGATTTGTTTTTGGACATAAACTAATAAAAACCAACAAAAATGAAAAAACTGATAAAAATAAAAAGTCAGGAATATATCAAATTGAATGCATGGGTTGTGAAAAGATATATATAGGGAAAACAAAAAGAAACCTAAAAATTAGAACCAAAGAACACATAAGAAATATTAAAAATGGAGAAATTGAAAAATCTGCAGTTGCTGCTCATGTTTGGTCTGAAAAACATAATATAAATTCAGACACTAAATTATTAAAACAGTTAGAAAATACAAAAGAGCTGACTATTTGGGAAAAAATTTATATTCAGAAGAACAGAAACAGAGTTATGAATTTTGATATTCCGATGGAGGGTGACCTTGTTTGGAGGTTCTTTGGCCAACCACAGGATGGAGCTGACATCAACATCCAGGTGGTGCAACATAATGCAACATAAATAAAACCAGTCTGGGAAAGCTGACGATAAAACAGAATTGTTTTGAAACATGTCCAAGAACAAATCAACATTAATATTGAGGTAAGATGTCCAGACCAAAAATAATATAATAAAAACATTTAATTTAATTCTTAAGGATAATACTGTATAAACACTTACTGATTTTGCTGCAATTTTGATAGCCTTTGGACCCTTATAGCTCATAATTTTGCACATGGTGTAAACAGAAGACATGACTTTGATCCATTTTTTCTTATGAAGTTCTAAATAACATAACATTGTAGATATGTTCTCCGACGGTAAATCTAATGCTCTTACAGTCTCATCCACTGAAAATGCAACTTCATGTCCTGGACAATACACTTTATTCATGCTACGATATACACCATGCTCTTCTTGGTCCACAGCACTCGTA
>JASPKZ010000900.1:0-46338 GCA_030220185.1 Diploptera punctata | reverse complement strand
ACCATACAACATAACACTTTGTGCTAATAATTTAAATATCAATGTATTGGTTTTATTGATTTTTTTCTTTTTAAAATGTAAAAATATATTCCCCATGTAAATTGACGTGTCTACTTCTACACTTCCACCTACTAACAACCAACCAAACCCAACCTAATCAACCATAATAATAATAATCTATCTATCTTCGGGTTTTTACAGCTGCTGCCGTCTTCCCGTGCCAAACCTCCAAAGCCTACGATCTTGGGCATCTTCAATGCTTAGCCCTCTTGCTTGCATTACTATCCTCATGCTTTCCTTCCATGTTAACTTTGGTCTTCCTCTTTTCTTCTTTCTGGTTGGTTGCCATTGATATAATAGTTTTGGCCATCGCTCATCTCCCGTTCTTAAAATATGTCCTAACCACTTTAATTCCTTCTCCTCAATTCTTTCAATTATGCTTTCTTCTGCTTTCATTATGTTTCTAATTTCCTTATTTGTGACATGTTCTAATTTTGATTTCCTGGCACTTCTGCGTAAATAATCCATTTCTAGAGCTATTAGTCTATTCTTGTAGTACTTATTGATTGTCCATACCTCACTTCCATACATTGCAACAGATTCTACCAATGTTTCACCAATATATTTTTTTGTGTCTTTCCAAATATGCTTATCCACCATATGGAATTTAACGATATATTTTGCTACTCAATTCAATTCTATGCTTTCTATAATAATAATGTTCTATTTATTCTGGGAGAGTTAAGACCATATGGTCTTATCTTCCACTCAACCAGCACAAATTACAAATACATGTTTAGATTATCTATATGTATCAGCTACTGGAAGGAACATGTCTCAAGAATGGCTAGATCCAGGATCCCCAAGGCAATAATGAACTACTGTCCAAATGGGAAACGGTCACTTGGTCGACCTATGAAAAGATAGCACGAAAACTGCTTTCTCATGCCGTAATAGTTCTTCTAGGACTAATACCTGATCTATATGTACTTTACTAATTATAAAGAATTAAGATATATTAAAAGTTGCAATGTAAATTTCATGTACAAACAACATTTTATGCAATAGACAATAATCATAATAATAGTTGTAATAGTACAAATATGATAAATTAAACGAGAAACAAAATGAATATATGTACCTTAACAGGATAAAGCAAAGTTTAGAGCAAATATAAATTTAGATTTCTTTTAAAAGATGCCCAGTTACATTATCCATCCATCCATAGTAATTCTGCCCGAAGGCAGGTCCTTCACATTTACATGCTATGCTTGCAGCTTTACTAGGGAATTATAGGTGTGGTATCTTCCGGTTCTGCCCGAAGGCAGGTCCTTCACATTTACATGCTATGCTTGCAGCTTTACTAGGGAATTGTAGGTATGGTAGCTTCCCGTTGCTTTCCACAGTTACATTATACGGATGCGAAACATGGACTCTTACTTTAAGGGAGGAAACAAGATTACAAGTATTTGACAATAAATTTATTAAGAAAATTTTTGGACCAAAGAGAGATGAACAGACAGGTGAATGGAGAAGACTACATAACATTGAGCTATATGATCTTTATAGGAAGCCAGATATAATAAGAACAGTTAAGTCTCATAAACTTTAATAGGCAGGACATGTGACACAAATAGGGGATGGAAGATGTGCTTGGAAATTACTTGTAGGAAAACACCCAGTTGGTAGACCAAGAATGAGGTGGGAGAATAACATTAACCATGATTTGAGGGAAATAGGTTATACATGGGATGATTGGAAAATATTAGCTCAGGATAGGGATGTATAGAGAGCTTATGTCTGCACGACTATGAACTTACAGGCTCGATAGCGCTAGTGTGTCAGTTTAAAAATGCTAACAACAGGCAGCCCCTGATTTCCTGTGATAGCGAATTCTATTTACGAGAAGTGGAGATGTAATTAATGTAGAGATTATGTTGTGAACGTGTCTAAGTTATGGTTTGAGGAAAGATACCGCAAACGAGATGATAAGTAATTGGGAGTCGACATATGTAGGATCTTAAATAAGAAATCTATAATGATGATCTGGTAGAAGATATCCCAGCTGTTGGCCGTGGTCTTGAGGCTTCTATTTCCCCGATGTTTCGCCAGAGACCACGTCTGGCATCCTCAAGACAACCCTTGAGGATGCCAGATGCAGTCTGGCGAAACGTTGGGGAAATACAAGCCTCAAGACCACGGCCAACAGCCCGGATATCTTCTACCAGATCATCGTAATAACTCCGGCCGTGAAAGCCTAAGTCAATATATAAGAAATGTATAGTCTGTCTGTGGAATGTGTAGAGAAATTAGCTGGTTTTCTGATTAGATATCTTTTTCGCTTGAAGCTCAAGAGCGAAATGAGTAATTCCACGTGATCTGTTCTCCCTGTTGCACTTCCTTCAGTGGTCTCATTGGCCATGCATTTTTGCCCACCTTCTGGCTTATTTCAAACAGCTTATGGACAGACTATAGACAGTGTATTTTTCTTCTATCTTCAAGATGTAGCCATGATAATTCATGAAAAAATTGAGAAATATAATTTTGGATGCAAAATATGAATCTGATGCAAATATTATGAACACAGTGCAATTTGACAATCCGTCACTTATGTCAGTAGAATGACACAATAGTCAAAATGCAGCATCACTAAGGTTTGGATTTAAATTATTTTAAGAGCTGTAGGATGAAAGTTCATGAGATGCCTGTGGAGAAGATCTTTTTACACGTTTTGTTATTCATTTCATACACCTCACTGATGGATAAATCATATTTGAGAGAAAAATTATACACCCAGTCTGAGACTCGAACTGGTAGCTCAGTCGGTAGAGTATTGACCTGAAAAACCAAAGGTCCTGGGTTCGAGTCTCAGTCTGGGTGCATAATTTTTATCTTCAAATATAATTTATCCATCATTGAGATGTATGAAATGAATAATAAAAACATTGAAAGAAGCTGTACTGGCTTTATAACGTAATGTAAAAATCCCCAAATAAATGTCTTCTTAATAAAGAAGCCGCCATCTGTAAAGATAAAAGCAAAAGGTTTTATAGCGTTTGGTGCACGGGAATTTACAACATATATAAGAGAAAAATTTGCATTTAGATTGGTACTCGCCCCAATAGCTCAGACGGTAATGCATTGGCCCGGAAAGCCAAAGGTCCTGGGTTCAAGTCTCAGACTGGGCATATAATTTTTCTATTGAAATATGATTTTTTTACAAGTTGTTTTATTTGGATATTCCAATTTAGATTAGAATCTAGATAAAATCCCAAGTTTTTAATGAGGTTGGCACATGGAATTGTTCTTTATATAACGTGATAGGTAGCATGTTGCTATTGTTTATGAAGCTTAATAGTTTTGGGTGTCCCATAATTATTGTTTGCACTTCGTTTAAATTTAGTTTTAGTCTGTTTACTTTATCAATTTACTCGTTAATTGTGTCAGCCCTAAAATGTGTGTAAATCTGGAAGTCATCGGCGTAAAGAATGTGCTTGCAGTTTTGTGGTCATGCCATTAATATAAATCGAGAAGAGAAGAGAGGCGACCACACCTCTTCAGATACTCCTTTCCTCACCAATCACCAGGAGGAAATGCGATTACTATTAGAAATTGATTATTGAGGTAAGTGGCAAATTCACAATAATCTTCTTGTATCTTGTAAGCCCATGTTTCCCTTAGCAGAGATTTAGGCGCTCTCCCCCTACAGGGAAGAATTTGAGCCATACTAATTTAGTTACACTTGTTTTCGTATAGATGTCACTTCAGTGGTCCATGGTCAGTGTTCCGCCTCATACTGACATCTAGGAAACCAAGGTAATACTAGGACGGGAAAACTCGGTAAATTTTGCTTAGAGGCCTTTTCATTCAGGCTTAAGGACTTTTTACGAGCCTGAAAATCTTCAGACTCGGGACCCACGGCTTAAAGTCCCTCCCGGAGGACTTGCTCCTTGGATTTTTCCATCCTAAAAAGAAAATCCATTGACTCCGGCCGGGTTTGAACCCACAACCCTCGGGACCAGAGGAAGGAGCATAACCACTAGTCCACCGCGGCTGATATTCACAATAACACAAAGTTAAATAGAAACATTAGAAAAACTGCACTTAAGCTAGCATGAAATATTTTCAAAGACCTATAGAACAACAATGCGCATGCGCCAGAGTTTATAGAGTCAGCGATAACCCACAATCAAACCACATATCGTTTATCATCCTTGATTACTATCCGTCACTATAAAATTTAAATGAACAATATTTGCAATAAATCCCCAAATCTATGTTAAAAAGGTATATTAATAATATTAAAATTACCAAATGTTTATTAAAAATTGGTGTACAGTTACTTAATGCTCCCTAACGCTGATCCAACCAGCGATAGAAAAATCATGGACTAAGTAATATACTCTGTGGAGAAAATAGCAGCATCACAATATTGTCTAACAGTGTCATAATATTGTGATTTGCATATTTAAATAAATACTTCAAAATTGTCTAATAATGTTATAAAAGTTGTTTCAAAAATTTTAAAATATTAAATAATGTTAGTAAATACAGAAGAAGAGCTATAGTTTACAACAATATAACAGCGCTAGTAGAAGTGCAGTTGAGCCGAAACATTAACTATCAATTAGGTAAATTGGTAATTTATCTCATTTTATAAAAATAATTATATTAAAGCAAAGATTAGGGTGGTTTGGCCAGACAACGGACTGGTGAAATTTTACAAGTAGAGACCACTATGCACTGTGCATTCCACCCCCAGCCGGGCCGGCACGAGTCGGATGAGGTTATTAATAGACTTGGAGCATGCATGTTGTCTGCTGGCCTGGCTGGAAGTGGGACATACAATACAATAACAATAAGAAGACCTAAGAATAGGTAATATAATGGAAGATATAAAATAGGAACTAATGGAAAAAAATACAAGAAGACCAAAACTTCTGCGAAGTTGTATGTTACGAAGAAGAATAAATAATAAATGTATCAGTGATTTTTTAAGGTTAGAAAAGATACAACCTCTGAAGAACAGATCTTTCAAATTATATAAAAGTATGTAAGTATATTATACAGACGTGAAACATGGACTCTTACTTTAAGGGAGGAAAGGAGATTACAGGTATTTGAGAATAATTTTTTAGGAAAAATTTTGGGCCAAAAAAGAGATGAATATACAGGTAAATGGAGAAAACTACATAATAGTGAGTTACATGGTATGTATAGAAAGCAAAATATGACAGTTAAGTCTCATAGAATGCGATGGGTAGGACATGTGGCACAAATAGGGAATGGAGGATGTGCATGGAAGCTTCTTTTAGGAAAACCAGAGGGAAAACGCCCAGTTAGTAGACCAAGAATGAGGTGGGAGAATACATTAACCGTGATTTTGAGGGAAGTAGATTATTCAGGGAATGATTGACAAACATTAGCTCAGGATTGGGATGTCCGTGCGTCCATGAACCTACGGGTTCGTTAGTGGCAGTGAGTTAGTATTGTGAGAAATGTATTGTACATATGATTTATTTGATTAAAAATGTATGTTTGGAAGAAAAAAAAATCTAACGTTTTCAGCAAGTTTTTGATTCCATAAAATGGATCAAATGTTTTCCCCCACCTGTACTAATAGAAGTCATAATTTTTTATTAATTCCTGAAACAATAGGGTGCTATACTCAATGGAATAAAAACTTATGTTTTCATTAAATTGAAAAAAAAAAATGTTCATGTGATTAAATTATTTTCTGTAATTTATTAAAAAACATTAATTACTATTTTAATTACATTTAATATGACGTAATTATAGATAGTGTCATCTGATTGGTCGAGAATTCGTGACCTCGACTTTATCACACTAGCTTGAGACTGCAAGATGTAAGGACGACATAACCTCTAATGTAAGTATTATAAAAGTTGAATTTTTTTAAATGAAATATCAATGTGACATTCAATAAATATCCTGTTTAATGCGTCATTATTTCCGGGATATAATTCACGTACATTTTATTTCATAAAAGCTAAATCTTCTCTACCGAACGTTTGTAAATTTATATACTCGTATTTGAGCTTACAAAGAAAAGACGGATTGAAAATCCAGTCAGGGATTTCCTATTTATCTATGATCCAGCCTTGAGATCTTAATAACCTTACGTTTGTATGGATGATTTTCTTTTATAAATTTAAATTTTAATTACGTTTCTATCGTATTATTTTACTGTCTGTTGTCGTAATTTTTTGACATGCTAAATGAAAGCACTTTTCCTATCATGATCGAAAGTGTCATATATAAAGCTTTTTCCTTGTTTTAAAACTTTGGTAATTGTCTTAATAGTTTAGTATTTGAAACATTGGATTTAATACATTAGCGTTGTAAGATTGTCTGCTTCAGCCAATGAGAAAGCGAGAGCGCATAACATTGCCGTAATATCTTAAATTGAAGACTTTGAATAAGTTGTTAAAATGTCAGAATGGGTGTAAAATATTGCATTTAAATTTAATTGAATTAAGTTTAGAATGGTTATGAATAGACACGAAAGAGTTCCAATTAGTTGCTCGTTTCACTCACGTAGGCAAGATGGCGGTCTATTGTCAATTTGATCCGACCAATAAGGACGAATTGTTTTTGCAAAGCGGGAAAAATTGAATTAGTTAAATAATCTCAGGTCCATATTGAACAATTAGAGAGGAAATTAAAAAAAAAAGAAAAAAAAAGTGGAATATTTGGAATGTTCATTGGAAACGATGAAGTGACGGAATCTTTATCGGTAGAGTTTTTACTAGATTTTAATGATTATATTTGTGTGCAGAATAGGTAATGAGGTGGGAGAATAACATGATTTAAGGGAAGTAGATTTTACAGGGAATGATTAGAAAATTACTCGGGATAAGGATGTATAGAGAGTATATGTCCACGCGGCCATGAACCTATGGGTTCCATAGTGCCAGTGAGTAGGATTGTTGAGAATTATGTAATTAATTTAAGGCTGTGAAGCTCTCTATCATATCTTTCATATTAATTATGGCACACGGCTGAAGTGTAAAACACATTACAAATTGTAGAATCCATTTCAGAGAAGTATACTGGATCCATAGCAAGTTATTAAAGGCTCAACAGTACATTACCTTTCCTTTCATTTTCCATATTTTTATTCTTGTAATATTCTTTACTAACATTTTGTAATATTTTTCAACATTTTTTTACAACTTTTAGGTATTTATTTATATAACAGAAACACTGTAACACTACATCATTTTAGACAATATTGTGATACTATTTTCCCCTCCTCTTCTAATGTTGCCACCATCAACAACTCAACTGCACTATTTTTGTTAGGTTAGTGTTAGTGTACATCAGATTAGTGTACACTTCAGTAAATAATATGCATGTAATATATTTTGTTAGGTTACAAACGGTCCCCAAAATCATATGACCATCATCATCCTTCACCGGTGTGGAAAACAATGGGAAGCTACCACACCTAGAATTCCCTAGTAAAGTTGCAAGCATAGCATGAAAATGCTATGATTGTAGTGAAGGACCTGCCCTCGGGAAGAATTACTATGGATGGATGGAGTGTAGGGCCTACATCCATTTCTAATAAATATTTTGGAATATATTTTGAACGTTGATCATACCACACATGCTGCCATCTAGTGACAGCTCTATAAACTCTCTGTAGGACTTCAAAGATTTGTGCTTCCACTTAGTAACACTGTTACTAGGACTTGGAAAATAATCGGGAAAGGTAAAGTACTAAGGTACTGTTTTTTTCATTATTAAATATTATAACATTAATTTCAACAGATTATATTTGTTTCTTGATAGAGAATTGGACCAAATATTCCATAGCCTCTGATGGCACACTATCTCCCACTCCTGAGAGAGGTAAATTATACAGGCAATGGTTGGAAAAATTTAGCTCAGGATAGGGATGCACAGAGAGCTTATGTCTGTATGACCATGAACCTCCAGGTTTGATAGTAGAAATGAGTTAGTTGAACATTAACATTTTTATGATCAATTTCATACATCTCAATGATGGATTAATTATATATGAAGAGAAAAATATACACTTAGACTGGGGTTTGAACCCAATTTGTATTTGCGAAAGGTCCTGGGTTGAAACCCTAGTCTGACCATATATTTTTTTCTCCAAGTATGAACATTAAAATTGTTGACTTCTTTAGTAATGATCTGTGTGTATACAAGAATTAAATTGCAATTGTCTAATTTTCAGGTGAATTGACTGCAGCCAGCAGCTGAATTGCTACCGAAAAAAAGTGAGTATGTTTTAAAATCAGTTTATATGAATTTGAGGAAACTCGGTTTTGTGCCCATATACCAAATTCTTTAGCTTCTTGCATTTAGAAATTTCACGAGTAATATCAGGTTCCCTGAATAAAGATGCCTCTAAGCAAAATTTACCGACATCAATATCCTAGTAATACCTTTGTTGCCTGTCAGATGTCTTGGCTCAACTGCACTTCTGCTAGCGCTGTTATATTGTTGTAAACTATAGCTCTTCTTCTGTATTTACTAACATTATTTAATATTTTAAACTTCTTCAAACAATTTTTATAACATTATTAGACAATTCTGAAGTATTTATTTAAATATGCAAATCACAATATTATGACACTGTTAGACAATGTTGTGATGCTAACTGCTATTTTCTCCACAGAGTATATTACTTAGTCTATGATTTTTCTATCACTGTTTTGGGTTATTGCTGGTTGGATCAGCGTTAGGGAGTGATAAGTAAGTGTACACCCATTTTTAATAAACATTTGGTAATTTTAATATTATTAATGTATTATTTTAACTCAGATTTGGGGATTTATTGCAAATATTGGTCATTTAAATATCATAGCGACGGATAGTAATCGAGGATGATAATCGATTGTGGGTTATCGCTGGCTCTATAAACTCTGGTGATTGCGCACTGTTGTTCTGTAGGACTTTGAAAATATTTCATGTTAGTTTAAGTGCAGTTTTTCCGATGTCTCATTGGGTCACTGTGTTGACCACATTCCATCCATGACATCTATGAGCAAATAAGGTAACTACAAATTAAGTTATGTAGGTGGGAAATAACACTACGAGGTTTATTTTAATTTATTTTGAGTTGTATTTTGACTCACCTCATACTTCTTGACTTCTTTGTAGACTCGAGTTTCTTCACTGAATCTGTGACATTCTCAATGCGACATCATGATTACAACTGCTGTCCAGCAGTTTCCTCTCTTGCAGACTGACCTCCGCACCATCTGATGGCTGACCGATGAACTTCCCAATCAATCCCCTCTCCTTGTCACCGAGTATTTCAAAATTCATAGTTGTGTTTTTTATTCTTACATATGTAAATTTTCTCCCAAATTGTAAGTTCCTTTGGTTTTTCCAACTGTTTAAGTAATTTTGTTTTGGTTTCAATTCTGTGTTTTTCTGACCAGGCATGTGCAGCTATGGCAGATTTTTCTGTTTCTCCATTTTTAACATTTCTAGGCTGTTCTTTCAATCTTGTATTTAAATTCATTTTTGTATTCCCTATGTATATCCTTTCACAATCTTTGCAATCAATTTGATAAATTCCTGATTTGTTGCAGTCTTCAATCTTTTCATTTTTGTTGGTTTTTATTAAATTATTCAAACGGTCCCTGAAAATCATCTTTATCATCATCATCCACTGGTGTGGAAAGCAACGGGAAGCTACCACACCTATAATTCCCTAGTAAAGCTCCAAAGAATAGCATGAAAATGCTATGATTGCAGTGAAAGACCTGCTTTGAACAGAATTACTATAGAACACAAATGTAAAACCATTGCATTACTACTTTTTTAAAAAAAAAAAAGCTGCATTTTGAATTTTGTGTTGATTGTGAACCAGGTCAGTGCGGCCACTTCAGATTTCATAAGTAGTTGCTAGGGTCTGAGGTCAGTGCTAATATCAGCAGTTCTCATATTGGGATTGTTGCTGAAGTAAATGTGCTTTGTATATACTCCTTGTTTGTTGTTTATTATATGGGTGTCTGTGACCCACACACAATAATCTTACTTACTTATTAGGTCGCGCAAGGGATTTTGAAAAATGTCCTTGATCGTATATCCAATGGCAGAGCCTATCAAGACTGCTGAGCTGTGAATTCCCTGTCTGACACGTGTACAAACAAAACAGTTCCTCTACAAAAACATGTACAGTCCGTAGAGAATTATAGTGAGACGCGGATGTGTTGATTTTAGATTTTAAACCGTAGACTATAATTATAATATTTTGTACACTTGCTGCCTCAAGTCTTAAAAATATAGTGCAATGTGAATGTCGGGTCCCCCAGCCATTATAGCTGGTCTTCTCAACCTGGACCCGCTACTTATTGTAGCCACCCAAATGCCTCACGATGGTGGGTGGGCACCGGTTCCATACTGGCACAAATTCCTTGAGAACATTTCTTCCCCCGTGGAGACTCGAACCAGCGCAAGTCTCGTAGCTCTGCGCCAAGGCATCTTGCCTTAATCACATGGCTACGGCGCGGGGAAGACATTTAGTGCTTATTTAAAACATTAACAGAGTGATATAAACCAAATACAGTGTGTGTGTGCGTGCGTGTATATGTATATATATATATATATAGTAAATATACTTCCTCCACGTATAAAGATGTCCTCACTCACTGGCACTATCGAACCCGTAGGTTCATGTCCGCACGGACATAAGCTCTCCATACATCCCTATCCTGAGCTAATGCTTTCCAATCATTCCCTGTATAATCTACTTCACTCAAATCATAGTTAATGTTATTCTCGCACCTCATTCTTGGTCTACCAACTGGTCGTTTTCCCTCTGGTTATCCTACAAGAAGCTTCCATGCAAGTATTTCATTCCCCATACGTGCCACGTGTCCTGCCCATCGCAGTCTACGAGACTTAACTGTTCTTATTATATCTAGTTTTCTGTAAAGATAATGTAGTTCATTGTTATGTAGTCTTCTCCTTTCACTTGTCTGTTCATCTCTCTTTGGTCCAAACATTTTCCAAAGTACTTTATTCTCAAATTTGAAAACAAGCAAAATCATAGAAAATAAATATTGCTAGTATTTATAAATACATAAAAAATATTAAGAATGAAGTGGCCGGAAACAATATCAAATAAATAATTATGGGGGAAAAAAACTGACCAGAAAGAAATTAAAATCGAAATAAAAAAGGAAAATGGAACTGGATAGGACATACCTTAAGAAAAAGCCGTGATTCGATTTGAAGAATTTAATTGGATTGGAACCCCCAAGGACGCAGGGGAAGAGGCAGACCGAAACAGTCATGGAAGAGAACCATCCCTGAAGAAGTAAAAAAGGAGGGGATAATCTGGAAAGAAGTAAAAACGTTGGCTGAGAATAAAATCAGTTGGCGATGCTTTGTGGTTGCCATATGCTCCTATTAGGAGATAAAGGAGATGATCATTATTATTTTTAAATAGTCATAATCTTTTCTCCTCCCTTAAAGTAAGAGTCCATGTTTCACATCCATATAATATAACAGGGAGAATAACAGTTTTATATATTTTCAGTTTAATGTTTTTTTTTAGAAAAGTAGGACGACAAGTGTCCCTGAGCTAAATTATAACTAACTAACTCACTCACTGGCACTATCGAATCCATAGGTTCATGGCCGCACGGACATAAGCTCTCCATACATCCCTATCCTGAGCTAATGTTTTCAAATCATTCCCTTTATAAAAACTACTTCCCTCAAATCATGGTTAATGTATTCTCCCACCTCATTCTTGGTCTACCAACTGGGCGTTTTCCCTCTGGGTTTCCTACAAGAAACATTCATGCACGTCTTTCATCCCTCATTCGTGCCACATGGCCAGCCCTTTACAGTCTACGAGACTTAACTGTTCTTATTATATCTGGCTTCCTATAGGCCTATATACCATGTAGTTCATTGTTATATAGTTTTCTCTTCATCTGTCTGTTCATCTCTTTACGGCCCAAAAATTTCCTAAGAACTTTATTCTCTAATACTTGGACTATTTTCTCCTCCCTTAAAGTGAGAGTCCATCCATGTAATATAACTGACAGAATAACAGTTTTATATAATTACGAGTTTTTGAGAATAAAGTTCTTAGGAAAATTTTTGGACCAAAGAGAGATGAACAGACAGGTGAATGGAAAAGACTACATAACAATGAAACTACATGGTCTTTATAGGAAGCCAGATATAATAAGAACAGTTAAGTCTCGTAGACTGCGATGGGCAGGACATATGGCACGAATAGGGAATGAAAGACGTGTATGGAAGCTTCTTGTAGGAAAGCCAGAGGGAAAACGCCCAGTTGGTAGACCAAGAATGAGGTGGGAGAACAACATTAACTATGATTTGAGGGAAGTAGATTATACAGGGAATGATTGGAAAGCATTAGCTCAGGATAGGGATGTATGGAGATCTTATGTCCGTGCGGCCATGAACCTACGGGTTGGTTAGTGCCAGTGAGTAAGTAAGTAATATATTTCTACGTGTTAACATACATTTAGTGTTATTGATATTTACTTCCAGTCCCAATTTCTTAGTGTTACTCAATAAAGTGTGCGTGTTGGCCTTTAGTATCTCCTCGCTATCGCTCAATAGTAGATCATCAGCATAAGCTAACAGCCATTGTGAATTTCAAAAGTATCAGGAAACTGTTTGCCTACACGCACCCTACTCTTTGTGCCATTTAGACACATTCGTATAAGTCTAACTAACTTTTTAGGAATTCCGAACTCCAGCAGGATACTATATAACTTCTCCCTCTTAATTGAATCGTATGCCTTATTGAGGTCTACATATAGTTGATGTACAGTACCATTATATTCCCATTTATTTTCGTACTACAATCATCTTCTTCTTTCTTCTTCTTCGTCACGGTTTAGACTTTTTACTAGCCTGTTCCGGCTCAAAGTTGTTGCTCTTTCCATATTTTCTTTGGTCTTCCCAAACTTCTTCTTCCTCTTGGTGAACAGTTGTATGCTGCTTTTGGTATTATGTTCTCAGTCATGCTTGATAAGTGTTGTTTCCAGTTTGTTCTGTATTTTACTATTTTTGTCTTATTTCTGTGTTGTGTTTTTTGTCTGATATCCTACTATTGGTCTGAGGAATCTCATTTCAGCAGCTTGTATTCTGGCAGATTGTTGTATTGTCACTCTCCATCTTTCGGATCCATAAGTAATAATAGGAACTGCCATTGTCTTGTATTAATTTCATTATAGAGTATTTCCTCGCTTTATTTTTCAAATTTCTTTTTAGTACTAACTATCTAATTCACTGGCACTATCGAACCCCTAGGTTCATGGCCACACGGACATATACTCTCCATACATCCCTATCCTGAGTTAACGCTTTCCAATCATTCCCTGTATAATCTACTTCCCTCAAATCATAGTTAATGTTATTCTCCCACCTCATTCTTGGTCTACCAACTGGGCGTTTTCCCTCTGGTTTTCCTACGAGAAGCTTCCATGCACGTCTTTCATTCCCCATACGTGCAACATGTCCTGCCCATCGCAGTCTACGAGACTTAACTGTTCTTATTATATCTGGCTTCCTATAAAGACATGTTATGCCTGTTCATCTATCTTTGATATCTTTATCTTTTTAGTTCTACAATGTTAAATAATTTGGAAGTGGAATCAGGTTTGTAAATCTCAATTACAAGATGTGAGAAGCATTAATGGCTAATATCTTTTATCGATGTATCGGCAATGACGTCATGAGCAGGTGTAGAAAGTTGGCGCGAATTCACAAAGTGTTGGCCAGGGATTTGATGATGTTACTAATGTGTTTGTTATGTGAAAGTGGCTCCATCTGGATGGAAATCAAGTAACAACGTTGATCGGAATATTAAATAAAAAGGAAAGTTAAAATGTGGGAATTTTTTTTCTGAAGGGAAAACCGAATGATTCACAAATAGTATATTACAATGCGAGGTTGGGAACTGGTTTTTATAGAAGCGAGGATATGATTAAAAACCTCGCTTGGTTTTTAATAATTTCCTCGCTTCTGTAAAACTCTTCACAAACGTGTGTTGTACATTATTTTTTGCACGATGGTGTTTTCAAAATAATAAATAATAGTAAATAATTTAATCATTCTTAGAAATATTTGCGTTCATTATAAACAATTGACTGACTTAGCAGTCTGGCCAATGTATATGTACGGTAAATGACGAAAATAATTTACTTGAGGCTTCAGTAGGCCGTGACATCAATCAGGTATAAAATGGCGGTTAGTACGGATTTATTGTCTTATATTATTTAAAATAAAGTTCAGTTCATTTAAAATATAGTGATATGTTTCGTATAATGTATATTAACACTACCTTTTGGTTATATTTTTGTATATACATTGTACGTAGCATATAAAAAGGGCAGTGGTTTACTTCCCGCCCTATGTATTTAACTATTTATAGGTTGGCAACCCCGAAATATAGGAAACTGAACTTTCAGTCATGGCCTCCATTGCTGTAAGTACGAGAGAACGCACTATCGTGCAAAAACTTAACTTGTAACGTGTCCAAACATTTAATTTAATTCTAGGTTCAATATTTAAGACACATTCGTGTGGCGAAATACAGAGTGGAATGATATCAGCACTCAGATTTTAAGTATGCATTTCTATGGATAAAATATAAACAAAAGCCTTATAGAGTGGGACCACTTTCAAAGGAAATTATAAGTTTATTCACATATTGTATTATTTTCCATTGAGCAAGTGGAGAGCTTCAAATACTTGGGTTGTGCTACCAGTAGTAACATGAACTGTAAAGCAGAGGATAGCAATGGCAAAAGAAGCTTTTAACAAGAAGAGAAAATTTTCTGCGGACCTTTGGCAAAATAATTACGGAAGGGGCTAGTGAAATGCTTTGTGTGGAGTGTAGCATTGTATGGTGCAGAGACTTGAACATTACGACGGAATGAGGAAAAGCGACTGGAAGCTTTTGATATGTGGATATGGAGAAGGATTGAGCGTACAAAATGACAGACAGAATAAAAAAATACAGATGTACTAGACAGTCCACCGTTGTGGTCTCGAGGTAGCGTGCTGCCTTGTCACGCAGTGAGCCCAGGTTCGATTTCCGGTCGGGACAGGCTCCTGGGTGAGGTTTCTTCGGGATTTTTCCTCGCCTGTAAGACAAATGTCAGGAAGTTTAGGGCCCAACGGCCCCCAAAATCCATCCGGCCATCATCATCCTTCACCGGTGTGGAAAGCAATGGGAAGCTACCACACCTATAATTCCCTAGTAAAGCTGCAAAGCATGGAAACGCTATGATTGCAGTGAAAGACCTGCCCTCGGGCAGAATTACTATGGAATGGAATGGTTGTGCTTGCTAGATAGAAAGGGTGAAGGAAGAAAATGCTGGAACCCATAAAGAAAAGTAAAAGAAACTGGATTGGCCACTGGCTAAGAAGAAACTGCCTGCTGACGGATGCTCTAGAAGGAAGGAATGGTCAACGGAAAGAAAGTTAGAGGCAGAAAAAGACATCAGATGATAGACAATATTAAAATTAATGGTTTGTATGCAGATACAAAAAGGACGGTTGTGTTAAGGAAAGAGTGGAGAATACTGAGTTTGCAGTGAAAGACCTATTAGGCAGAACACTAGTATGTATTATTTTCACACAGAACATAACGGACGTGATTTTTTTTTTCAATTAAAAAAACAAAACTTTCAAAAGTTGTTATTAAAACATGTTCCTGAGACCTGAATTGTCCTGAACTAATTAATATTTTAAGTGCTGATGATGGAACATGTTTTTGAAAGGTCTTCAAAGTGATTTAGCTAACGAAGTGATTCAACTGAAACCTTGATGAGTTGAGGAGGATTGAGGTCTGAGGAACACATTTTAACCTCTTTTAGATGACAAAGAATGGACTTCTTCTTCTTCACTTGACGGGCTAGGCAAATGCCTGTTCCGCCTCACAGTTGTTCTGTCCATCTTTTCACTGGCCTTCCTACCTTCCTTGAACCTCTTGGCTTGTAGTTAAATGCTGTTTTGTAATCATTCATTCTTTCTACATGTCTAAACCATTTATCTCTATATTCTTTGATTTTACCATTCAGTGGATATAATTACATTTAACTATGTTCTTATATCTTCATTCTTTATCCGATCCAATCTTGTGCAGCTCTTTGTTCTTCTAAGGAAGTTCATTTCTACGCTTTGTATTGTATTTTGTAATTGGTTGGTCATTACCCAAGTTTCACTCTCATAAAGTAATGCAGGAACTGCCAATGTTTTATAAAACTTGAATCTAGTATCTCTTCTTGTTTTGTTCTTCAATGTTTTATGTATAGTTCCGCATATCGTTTGAAACTTCGACAGTTTCATATTTATGTCTCTTTTAGTCTTTGTGTTCGTAGTAAAACCCAAATTATTAAAATTTACTTGTTTTGGAGGTTTGTTTTCTATTATGATTTTTGAACTTGTGTATTCATTTTCCCAAAATGCCATGCTTTTTTTTTTAAAGAAAGGACTAATGTTGTAAACCAATCTGCAGCCATTTGAAAACAACAACAACAACGGATAATAAAGAAATTTGTATTCGGCTGTGTTCATGTCTCGATATTTAGGTGTTTGAGGTCTATATAAAGGGAATAATGAAGTGGAAAATAAACTTGGAATAATAATTGATTATAGGTTCATAAAGAAATTTGAATATCAAATTATTCAAAAATAAATGTTTGATTTATTTCTTTTACGATTGACAATAATTAAAATAATGGGATGACGAAGTTTAGAGGATGATTTGTTGATAAATGTGTCGATGATTTCAGAACACGCTCTGTCGCCATTTTGCAACTTCTTACGTAGACTTGCAGGAATTGACGGCTCGTGGCTGATCTGAAACATTTAAAACAAGTGAATAAATAATTGGGTTTCCATTAGATTGAATTAAAGATTTTAATGTAATGCATTTTTAATATTAACTCATTTTAACAACGACGTAGATATATTTAAATTAATATTGGTAAGTAAACATTATGAGGTTACATCATTAATAGTGAGTGGAGAACATATTTTTAACGACTCGCCTCATATAATTTCAAATTCTCAGAATTTCATCAGTGGAAGTCATGACCGAAGAGGGACAAGATATTGTCTGAAACTGTCGGTATCAAAAAAAAAAATTGAAATTATATGAGGTGAGTCGTTAAAAATATGTACTCCACTCACTATTAATTACGTAGATATTTGATTTAAAAATCGTTAGTATTTCGGAAGGAAGCAAATTCGGAGTTCCTTACCGTACATTTATAACAATGAAAACAAAAAATGATAGACAACTCGTCCGGGCCCATCTATCAATCACGGCGATAATTACCCAGTTGTTAAAAATTATCGTCAAATAATACCACTCTACTTATCTCTCTCTCTCTCTCTCTCTCTCTCTCTATATATATATATATATATATATATATATATATATATCCATCTATAGCAATTTTGCCCGAGGGCAGGTCTTTCACAGCAATCATAGCATTTTCATGCTATGCTTTACAGCTTTACTAAAGAATTGTAGGTATGGTAGCTTCCCGTTGCTTTCCACACCAGTGAACGATGATGATGATGGCCGGATGATTTTCGGGGATCGTTCGACCCTAAGCTTCCTGACATTTGTCTTACAGGTGAGGAAAACCCCCGAATAAACCTCACCCAGGAGCCTGTCCCGACCGGGAATCGAACTCAGGCCCGCTGCGTGACAAGGCAGCACGCTACCTCGAGACTACAGCAGTGGGGGAAAAAAAAAAAATATATATATATATATATAATTATTCTGTACGTGTGTTTGTCACAGAACTCCACCTAAACGACTGGGCCCATTTTGTTAAAATTATTTGTCTTTGATTGGGCCCCTCGATGGTTCAGATTCACAATTGGATCCTGTAAAACCATTAGGTGTAGGAGTTCACCTGAAGTGAAAATTTAAAAGTAGAGGTCATATTTTTTATGTTTTACAAGGAAACTCAGTACATCCTATTAAAATAAATCGAGGTAGGTATTGTCCAAAAATGAGCGAAATCCGGCAATTAGAAGTAGAGGTTTACTTGAAATCCGAAATTAAAAACTGCTTAAACGAATGGACCTATGTGTGTGTGTGTGTGTGTGTGTGTGTGTGTTTGAATGGGTCCCTGGATGGTTTAGGGTTCACATTTGTTCCCGGTAGGTGGCGCTGCGATCGGGTTATAGGATTTTTATGTCATGTCAAATGTGTAGTCAACTGCATTATCGACATATTCCGCACGAAAACAATGCGACGTCTTCATGCACGCCTTTTGAGTCACAACAGATGGCAGTGAGGAGTTTTCTTGTGAACTTATTAATGAATTTTATGGTAAAAAACTAACTTATTAAATCCATCCGGCTGAACACTGTGAGAGAGATGAGTTTGGAAAATTTTTTACATGGTCGGGTTACCAGCCCAGACGCACAACCACCTTCCTAGTGTATCGGGGATTTTATTTAGGAGCTTCCTTCTCCTACACGGGTTGCTAACCAAAGCTTTGGAGTCCCATCTACCCCTTGGCCTGCAGGTTTCCTCTTCCGCCTTCTTTACCGTTGAGAACAATTTTCTTCATCCGCTTCTGAAGCCGTTGAGGTTCTCGCGTTGGAGCTAGTTGGCTTCCCTTCTCCTCTTACTAGTTAAAAACCAGACTTCCCTATCTAGTCACCTCCACCACGACGAGTTTTATAAAACATTAGCAGTTCCTGCATTACTTTATGGGAGCGAAACTTGGGTAATGGCCAAAAAATTGCAAAGTAGAATACAAAGCGCAGAAATAAACTTCCTTAGAAGAACAAAAGGCTGCACAAGATTGGATCGGATAAGGAATGAAGATATAAGAACAGAGTTAAATATATATCCATTGGATAAGAAAATCAGAGAATATAGAGAGAAATAGTTTACACATGTGGAAAAAATGAATGTATGAAGATTACCAAGAGCAGCATTCAACTACAAGCCAAGAGGTTCAAGGAATGTAGGAAGGCCAGTGAAAAGATGGACAGAACAACTGTGAGGCGGAACAGGCAATTTGCCTAGCCCGTGAAGTGAAGAAGAACTAATATTTTTATCGTCCGGCTTAGACACGAGAATTGAACAACTTACCTGGAACATTGAAGGCTCTACTGATGATAACCGTGATATCCGTACCCATGACCGTAGTGCGACAGATGAACTGGATCAAGAACAGGTCTGGCGAGAGTCACTCCGTGGTGAACTGGCACTGCTACCGGCTTGGCGACCGGCACGGCAACCGGCTGAGGCACCGGTACGCATAAGGCTTGGCTACTGGAACCGCTACAGGATAGGGTTTAGCCACAGGTACAGCAACGGGCTGTGGGACCGCTACAGGGTAAGGCCTGTCCACTGGTACAGGGTAGGGACGCTCCACATGCACAGCGTAAGGTTTAGGCACCGCTACAGGATAGGGACGAGGTACAGGGACAGCGTAAGGAGCAGGTACAGGCACAGGTATGTGTTTCTCAACAGTGACAGGCACAGGGGTAAGGTTGAGGTACTGCAACCTGCAACACAAGTTACATTTACATTATTAGCCTAAAATATCGATAGAATCACGTTAATCCATTCATGCGCGCCACTAAGAAAAAAATGTTTTCTTTAAGTTTCATTGAAACATAAAAAATATTATATTTGAAGAGAAAAATGTACTCTCAGACTTGAGTTTGAGCCCAGGACATTTGGCTTTCTATGCCAATGCTCTAACAACTGAGCCAGCTGAGCACTCAAATCTAAACGCAAATTCCCGGAATTAACAATGTATAAGAGAAACATTTGCGTTTAGATTAGAGTGCTCAGGTAGCTCAGTTGTTAGAGCATTGGCATAGAAAGCCGAAGATCCTGGGTTCAAACTCTAGTCTTTTTAGTACATTTTTCTCTTCAAATATAATTTGTCCTTCAGTGAAAAGTATTAAATTGATAATAAAAATATATAAAAAGTATTAACTTTTTAAAGATCGCTTTGACAATTAAATATCAGAAAAATCATTACAAATATAAGTCAATATTATCACATTCGTAATCAACTAACTAACTGACAGTTTCGAATCCTAAGGTTCAAAGCAGCGCAGATATAAGCGTTGTGGAACCCATGTGCACATTTCTTGGTGGTTGTATTTTTAAAGTGAAAGATCAAAGTAACTCTTTTAGTTTGGCTAATCGCTATTGACCAGCCCGACATGTAGTAGCATAGCTCGTGTGGACATTTTTAGCACCTTCCGCTAAGATAATCGAACTGTATTCATTCGAATTAGTAATTACCGAACGAATTGGCTCAGACGATTTCATCGATTCGAAGGTCCGGAGTTTAAATCCGAAGGTAGCAGGACTTAATTCCTTTATTTTTCTCAATCGTCAAAACATGATGGATTGAAATTTCATTGCCAATCCATAGCCTTTTAGGTCTGTGTGTTTGTATCTGTCTTAGGCTGTCCTATGCTAGTTGTCATATCTTATACTAAGCACAGATACAGGGAGGCTATCTTTCTTCTTTTGAACTGAAAGTGTAATTGTTCTAGTTACATGGACGTGAAACGTGGACTCTTGCTTTAAAGGGAGGAGAACATATTACGAGTTATTTGAGAATAAAGTTCTTAGGACATTGTTTGGACCGAAGACAGGCGAATGGAGAATACTGCATAACAGTGAGCTACATGGTATTTATATAATAAGAATGATTAAGTCTCGTAGACTGTGATGAGCTGGGCATGTGGCTTGAAAGAGGGACATAGGAAAACCAGAGGGAAAACATCTATTATATAGGCCAAGAATGAGATGGGAGAATAACATATTATACTGTGAATAATTATTGGAAGAAATTAGCTCTGGATAGATATGTATAGAGAGCTTATATACGCCCGGCCATGAACCTGTGGGTTCGATACTGTCAGCGAGTTAGTTAAATAAACTTTCCGTTAAGATCAACTATGCTCCTTGGTTCATAGTTAATGAAAACGCACTCCTCCTGTATAGATAGGCCTAATATATCTAATGACCAAACAGGTTTCAGAACAGGTCCAAAGTTCAAAATGCTATTGATACATTATTCTCATGTTAAACATACTTAAGTAACAATATATGAGAGGGAGTAGCTCAGATGGTAGAACTATCGTTAAGCATTGCGAGAGATACCGGGAATCGATACACAGGCGCCTCCCCTGTTTTTTTAATCGCATATTTACACACATAAGGAAACACTCTTTAATTTCGTTATAACGTTTAATTCATTCTGTATTGATAACTAACACACGGGCACTATCGAACCCGTAAGTTGATCGCGCGGACATAAGCTCTCCAAACATCCCTATCCTGAGCTAATGTTTTCGAATCATCCCCTCAAATCATGCATAGTATTATTCTCCCATCTCATTGTTGGTCTTCCAACTGGGCGTTTTTGCTCTGGTTTCCTACAAGAAGCTTCCATGCACCCCTTTCATCCCCCATACGTGCCAAATGTTCTCTCCATCGCAGTCTACGATACTTGAGCCGTTTCGGGTGTCCATGGGTGAAGAACTCTTCTCATGGAATTTCTGTCATATGGGACCGGTGTCCACCCAGCATCATGAGGGAATTTGGGTAGCTACAATAAGTAGCGGCTCCAGGTTGAGAAAACCAGCTATAACGGCTGGAGGACCCGACATGCTGACCACATGTCACCTCTATACTGGCTGGATGATAGTCTTCGTCTGAGTTTAACACATGTAGACTTGAGGCCAGCATCCGGCTGGTAGGCCAAGGGCCTGTCGCGCCATGGAGTGTAGTGGATTAACACAACAGCGCTCTTTTATACCATAAACACATTGTTTTTCTATTTACAGGGTTCTTCATTTATAACCTAACGGGCACACGGCGTTTCGCCTCTAGCAAGTGCTCGGGAGAGGCGAAACGTCGTGTGCCCGTTGGGTTATAAATGAAGAACCCTGTATATACCCGTACTTCAACGTGTTTTAACAAGCATAATTTAGTTATGCTTATTTACCCATAGGTGTCAACGAGTGATATGTGGTCAGCATATCGCCTCAGTGAGAACCTAGTGAACAACTAAGGTATTACTTCGTTGTGTAACGGTCGGTATATCTTACACAGATGCCCCTTTATTCAGACTTGCGGTTCTTTTAGGAGCCAGAAAATCTTCAGACTCGGGACGCACGGCTTAAAGTCCCTCCCGGAGGGCTTACTCCTTGGGTGTTTGCATCCTAAAAACCCCGGGACCAGAGGCCGACTTCATATTTATATATACAATTCTTGTGCCCTACGTGTGTTTGTTACTCAACTACTCCTAAAGGACCGGACCGATTTTGATAAACTTTTTTGTCTGTGTTTGAGTGGGTCCCTGGATGGTTCAAATTCACAATTGGAACCTCTAAAACCATTAGGTGTAGGAGTTCACCCGAAGTGAAACATTTAAAAATAGCTCTAGCGGTCACAATTTTCGATGTTTCACAACGAAACTCAGTATATAATATTGAAATAAATCGAGGTAGATATTATCAAAACATGAGCGAAATTCGACAATTAGAAGCGGAGGTTTAGTTGAAATCTGAAATTAAAAACTGCCTAAATGACTGGACCGATTTTGATGAATTTTTTGTGTGTGTTTGAGTTGCTCCCTGGATGGTTTAGATTCACAATTGGGCTCGGTAGGTGGCGCTGCGATCGCGTTATAGGATTTTTTGTGTCATGTTAGATGTGCATTATCGACATATTTCGCGCGAAAACAATGTACGTCTTCATGCACGCTTTTTGAGCCACAACAGATGGCAGTGAGGAGTTTTCTTGCGAACTTATTGATACATTTTATGGTAAAAAAATAACATTTTTATCACCCGGCTATGACACGAGAATTGAACTTTCAGGCAGGACGTCTGCCGGGTCCACTAGTATAAAAATAATAATTGTTACTTGTGGCTCACCTGTTTGGTTATGGTGGTGTGTACGGAGGTGCCAACAATATGTGCAGGAGCAGGCCTGTAGACTGGCGCAGGATGTGCGTACACGGGCGCAGGATGTGCGTACACGGGCGCAGGATGTGCGTACGCGGGCGCAGGATGTGCGTACGCGGGCGGAGGTTGTGCGTACACGGGAGCAGGACCAAGAGCTGGTGCAGGGATTGTTTTGATAGCGCTGCTAGGACCCAGATGAGCGTGTGCAGGTACTGCGAGACCAGCTAGACCCGTCCCAGAGTACCCGGTCAGTCCACTACCCACTGCGTATCCTCCCAGTGTACCGTAACCCAAATCAGAAAGTCCTCTCTTGTCCTGTTTCTTGGAGTCTTCTGCCGTCGCCACTGACAGCAGCACCAGCGTCCACATACATATCTGCAACAACAGCAGCCGATCAAATTTATTTTCTTCAAAGCAAATTCTCAGTTGATTTTCGGCTCAAGTATAGAAACTTTCTCTTGATTTTTCAGTTTATTGGTTTTAAAAGATTCCGGGCTATGTGGCCGTGGTCTATAACTGGCGTTTCTTCCAGACGTTTCTCCCTCAAATTCGCAGTCGAGTCTACGACAGGGTAACAACAGCTCGCCACTGAAGATGCCCTCCGCAGTTGAGGGAGAAACGTCTGGAAGAAACGCCAGTTATAAACCACGGCCACATAGCCCGGAATCTTTTAATACCATGATTACCGGCCGTGAAAGCCTGCATTCCACAATTTTCAGTTTATTGTTGTGAATTGTAACTCTTCTTCTGTATTTAGTAACATTTTAAAATATTTAAAACAATTTTTATAGCTTAATTTTATAATTTTTAAGTATTTTTTCAAATACACATACTGTGATGGTGACTTGCTATTTTCTCCAGAGAGTATATTATATAGTTGGAACCAGTGGGTTATCGATGGTTGCGATTATTAATGAGTGAGAAAAAGGGCGTTTCATGGGATCCACCCGAGGTTAGAGTAATTGTTTTAGGTAAAGTGTGAGTTAGTTAGCTTTTAGGTTCGTTACATTTTAAATATGTGTAAATATATAAAAGAAAAAAAAGATAATCGAAACAACGATAATAATAATATTAATAGGAAAATCGCGCACAAAAGTGCATTAGTTTATGTCTCTGCTGTTTACCAGCAACGATTGTGTTCTCTTTAAACAGACACTGAAATTATATCTTTCACGCGGTTTATCACAGAGCTTGCACACGCAGTCCCTTGACGGATCATGATAGTTTGTGGTGATATCCATGCACTGCCAATCTTATTATTGCACTGCGTATCTTGTCGTTTGGTCCAGTCCAGTCTCAATTGATCATTGCATCTGTTGCGTAAAAATTGTCTGGTGTTTCTTTTGTCTTGTTTTGTCTTATTTCCTTCAATGCAGTTTCCTGTTTAGTAGCTGGTAGCAGGAATTTTGTGCGTAGATCTTCCACGAAGAAAGTTTCCCGTGCTAATTCGTATGGAACAAATTTCCAGATCCCCATAATCGATATGGGGTTCGATGGTGGGTTATCGCTGGCTGTATAAACTCTGGCGCATGCGCACTGTTGTTCTATATATCAGGCATTATCGTTATCAGAAAATGCCAGGATTTATAAAGAATGAAGAAGAATTTATTGAGGGATGGTTATAATAGCATTCTCTCTGTTGGTACCTTATTAATTCTTTCTCTCGCTGATTTGCTGACACTGTTTTAGTTTCAGGTTTTAAAAAAACTCTTTCGCTCCCAATTCACGTAGCACGTAGATGTAGAACGTTAATATAATATTGAAGTTTTCTTCTTTTTACAAATATCTTGGTTTAATCGTACGTATAGTAAGAAATTTCCCAATTTATTTAAATAAATCCGTACCTGCCGCCATTTTATGTCTCGTTGGTGTCACGGCCTGCTGTAGTCTCAACTAAATTATTTTCGGCATTTAGCGTATATATATTGGCCAGACTGCTAACGTTGGTCAGTTATTTATAATGAACGCAAATATCTCCAACAAATAAGTTATTATTTTACTATTATTTATTGTTTTGAAAACACCACCGTGCAAAAAATAGTGTACAAGACACGTTTGTGAAATGTTTTACAGAATCTATGAAATTAATATGTTATACTTTTCCAAATCAAAGATTAAGTAAACAACTTAATTGATTTTTTGATTTTCAAAGCGTAAATACAAATACCTGTAAGTTACCTGAGAGGTTCCATACGAACTCTGTTTCATTTTATTGCAGCACCTTCTGAAAATGACTTGGAAAGAAAGCGAACATGCACCAGCGTTTAGGAATTGAATGCACGATGTATGAGGGGTTCAGAGCAAAAGTGGACCCAGTCCAAAAATGAAAAATCGTAATTGTTTGTGAATTTGGGTTCAAATATCAATAATTCTTCAGAACGATGTTCAACCAAGTATTGTATTTGTTTTTTTCTTACTGTAAAATAGTTAATATTTAGTTCTTCACCTACAATTAAATATATCGCTTACGTTCAACTTTATACGCCAGTTTTTTCTGATGAGTAAAATATGGACTTGGTCTACTTTTGCTCTAAACCCCTCATATATTTTACCCTTGAAATGCCACGTATGATTCTAGACTATTTGCGTTGCGTGAGTAAAAATTGCGGTTAGGATTTTCCTGTTTTTTTTTTATAATCCTCTGCTTCTGGTCTTTTTACTATTAACCAACGCTTCAGTTTAACTATTACGCTATTGACGTCACAGTTTTTGTGCATTTCTCATAATTCGGCGCCATTTCTTTCTGTCTTCAGTTTTTATTCTTATCTCTCTCTCTGTCCCCAACTCTTTTTTTTCTTAATATTCCTTTACTGCGTCCAACCAGCACAATCATGGCGACCCATCATTCGCTTTCTTCTACCAATAACTTTTTTTGCACGATAGTACGTTCTGTCGTACTTACAGCAATGGTGATCACGATTAAAGTTCAATGTCCTAAATTTCGGGGTTGCCAACCTATAAATAACTATACTGTAATATTAGAAATTACTTACCTAGTGCGGGAAGTAAAACCACTACCCTTTATGTACACTACGTATAATGTATATACAAACATATGAATGGAAATAATCAATTATCGTACCAATTTATAAGAAAAGAGATAAAACTGATTGCAACAACTACTGGGGCATCTCATTACTTTCAACTTCGTACAAAATTCTTACAAATATATTAGTAAGCAGACTTACTCCCTATATTGATGACATTCTAGGAGATCATCAATGTGCATTTAGAAGAAACAGGTCTACAACAGATCAGATTTTTAGTATAAGACAGATTTTAGAAAAGAAATGGGAATATAATAGTACTGTACATCAACTATATGTAGACTTCAAAAAAGCATATGATTCAATTAAGAGGGAGAAGTTATATAGTATCCTGCTGGAGTTCGGAATTCCTAAAAAGTTAGTTAGACTTACACGAATGTGTCTAAATGACACAAAGAATAGGGTGCGTGTAGGCAAACAGTTTTCGGACACTTTTTAAATCCAGAATAGTCCTCTACTATTTAATTTTGTACTAGAGCATGCCATTAAATCTTTAGAGAATGAGGAAGGCTTACAACTCAATGGTATTAATAAGCTGTTAGTTTATGCTGATGATGTAGTACTATTGGCCGATAGCGAGGAGATACTAAAGGCCAACACGCACACACTATTGAGTAACACTAAGAAATTAGGACTGGAAGTAAATATCAATAAAACTAAATATATGGTCACACGTAGAAATTCATTATATAATGTAAATGGACAGTTGATGACAAATGAGGGAAATTTTGAGGAAGTGGCTGAATTCAAATACCTAGGAACAATAATCACAAATAGGAATGAGATGCACAAAGAAATTAAACATAGGCTCAATTCTGGAAATGCGTGCTATTATGCATTGCAGAGACTCTTGATGTCCCAACTCCTTTCAAAAAACGTTAAACTGAAAATATATAAAACTATTATTCTACCAGTTATATTATATGGGTGCGAAACATGGACTCTTACTTTAAGGGAGGAAAGGAGATTGCGGGTATTTGAGAATAAAGTACTTAGGAAAATTTTTGGACCAAAGAGAGATGAACAGACAGGTGAATGGAGAAGACTACATAACAATGAACTACATGGTCTTTATAGGAAGCCAGATATAATAAGAACAGTTAAGTCTCGTAGACTGCGATGGGCAGGACATGTTGCACGTATGGGGAATGAAAGACTTGCATGGAAGCTTCTTGTAGGAAAGCCAGAAGGAAAACGCCCAGTTGGTAGACCAAGAATGAGGTGGGAGAACAACATTAACTATGATTTGAGGGAAGTAGATTATACAGGGAATGATTGGAAAGCATTAGCTCAGGATAGGGATGTATGGAGAGCTTATGTCCGCGCGGCCATGAACCTACGGGTTCGATAGTGCCAGTGAGTAAGTAAGTAAGTATATCCAAAAGGCAGTGTTAATATACATTATACGAAACAAATCAGTGTATTTTAAACGAACTGAACTTTATTTGAAATAATATAAAACGATAAATTCGTACTTGCCGCCATTTTATGACTGATTGGTGTCACGACCTGCTGTAGTCTCAACTAAATTATTTTCAGCATTTACCGTATAAACATTGGCCACACTGTTAAAGTTAGTCAATTCATTATAATGAACGCAAATATTTCCAACAAAAATGTTATTATTTTACTATTATTTTGAAAACACCATCGCGCAAAACATAATGTACAACGCACGTTTGTGAAGCGTTTTACAGAATCTCGAAAATTAAAAACTTCGCTATCGTTCGGTTTTTAATCATATCCTCACTTATATATATTTAAATACCGTATATCTCGGCAGATGAGGGATCTTTAGATAGGACGAGCTATAGATTTCTGTGAAGTTTTATAGTTTTAGCATATATAGTCCTATAAGACGACCCCCAAACTATCAACTAGTTTAGATCAGCGATCATTACTACTTACTGTACAGCGATATACAACATTACAGTATTCCTAATTTTTTCAAATTAAATTTTATGTTATATGTTGTTAATATTTTAACCCCTCATTATGATAAATGAATACATTTTATTTCATTCAACCGGCAACACTGCTGCACTTCCGATAAGTTGTACTGAGCACGAGAGATGAGACCTGTCGCATGGAATATGATAAGGAAGGAAAGACTTGCCTCGAATTTCTTGTTACGCTACTATCAAACCCAAATATATAAGTTATCCGCATATTTAAATGTTATACAGTGCCCTTTGCATCATGCATAGTAGTAATATCAGTGGAAAATAAGATCTTAGGGTTTTAACTCCATCAGGTAAAATAAATAAATAAATAATAACACTATTTATCTGAAAATATATAAAACTATTATTCTACCAGTTATATTAGATGGGTGCGAAACATGGACTCTTACTTTAAGAGAGGAAAGGAGATTACAAGTATTTGAGAATAAAGTTCTTAGGAACATTTTTGGACCAAAGAGAGATGAACAGACAGGTGAATGGAAAAGACTACATAGCAATGCACCTACATGGTCTTTATAGGAAGCCAGATATAATAAGAACAGTTAAGTCTCGTAGTCTGCGATGGGCAGGATATGTTGCACGTATGGAAGACTTGCATGGAAGCTTCTTGTAGGAAAACCAGAGGGAAAATGCCCAGTTGGTAGACCAAGAGTGAGGTGGGAGAATAACATTAACTATGATTTGAGGGAAGTAGATTATACAGGGAATGATTGGAAAGCATTAGCTCAGGATGGGGATGTATGGAGAGCTTATATCCGCGCGGCCATGAACCTACGGGTCCGATAGTGCCAGTAAGTATGTAATAACAATATATCAATAATTAAAAGAAACAAGGCAATATAAGCAATGATGTCCATGTTTATTTACTACACAAAACAGACTGCAAAAGAATTGAATAACCGGATGTTTTGAGGACTGGTTTGTCAGCAGCTGTACTCATGGGGATTCACTAAATCTCTAACCGTTCCCCCCCCCCACATGTCAACTGATCGGTTTGTGAGGATTTTAAATACATTGGCGAGTTATTTTTTCATTTTATAATGGTTTTAGTTTATGTAAATTTCAATCTTTTTTTTTTTTGTATCTGTCCTATAAGACGACCCTGGATTTCGGGGGCTTTTTTTTATGGTTCAACTATCGTCTTATCTGCTGAGATATGCGGTAAATGTAAATTTAACAAAACTCAAAATAATCGAGTTGGTGTTTACTTGATGAAAATGCATACCTATTAATTGAATAAAAATAAAACTTAGTTTTATTTGATTTTCATATTTATTAAGATATAATTCAGTGACAGCTGTTTCGGTACACTGTACCTTCTTCAGACATGTTAACAAATTATGAATTGTGTTATTATAGTACATATCAACTGATCTAAGCAACAATACAACAATAATTTATTTAAATTTTTAAATTTAACAAAGGCGATTCATTCAAATCAAGTTGAGAATTTAACAGTTTATTACTACTTTTCAATTTATTTATTTCTACAGCCTCCAAAAGGTCCAATTTCTTACCCTTATCACAAACATGTAACATTTCAAAATGTGGATCGAAACAATGGTTAAATTGGAGGCTGTAGAAATAAATAAATTGAAAAGTAGTAATAAACTGTTAAATTCTCAACTTGATCCTTCCGGGAAATTCTCGTATAAGACTTGAAAGCATAATAATAGTCCCTTTGATTGGTTGCTGGCCAAAGGAAGGCAAGACCAGTGATGGGGCTGCCATCTTATAGCCTCTGGTCAGGCTTTTCTGGAGAAGAAAAGAAAATAAAGGAAAGAAGAAATGGAAGAAAGGAAAGACTCCCTAGCCCTCGGATGCCCTAATAGCGTCGGGGTCAAAAAAGACAAGAGTTAACCAAGAGAGGTTAGATAGTAAAGTTAAAAGAGTGCAAAACACAAGTAAGTGGAAGAAATGTTTTGCTCAGCTTGGGCACCTTATGGTCGCCATCCACATATCCCCTAGATGAACTACTCCAATTTTGGAATATATTAAACAGTATCAACTAAATTGGAAACACACATCTTGAAGAATGAGTTCAAATCGGATCCCCAAGCTGTTTATAATTATATACCAAGAGGACGAAGATCACTGGGCCGTCCTATGAAACGCTGGAGGGAAAATTTTCTATAGGATCGTAACAGGCCTTGGCCTAATACTTGGAAGGAAGAAGAAGAAGATTCTCAACTTGATTTTAATGAATCGCCTTTGTTAAATTAAAAAATTTAAATAAATTATTGTTGTATTGTTGCTTAGATCAGTTGATACTTGTCTTGCGAGAACCTTATAAAGCCGTAATCTTGTGTTCTTCTGTACTAAAGATGGTTTCATTATACTGTTAATTATCCCCGTTGTTTTTGCGAAATTTGTGATTTTCTTTGATATATCAGCTTCATCTTGAAATGTTAAATTATAACCCAAATAATTAAATTTGTTCACTCGTTCTAAAATTTCATCATCCAAAACAATTTTGCTAGGTATAGGGTATTTCCCACAAAAGGCCATCACTTTAGTTTTCCTTTGTATTGATTTCCATATTGTACCTTTTTTGCAATTATATTAAAATTGTGTATAGAATACTGCAAAAATCGTTTCTGTTGGAGCTATTAATACCAAATCATCTGCAAAAAGCAAAGAGTCTATTTTATGGTTCCCATTAATTTGGATAGAACCGTGTCTCATCTGTCGTCAGTCTTGGAGTATTCTATCCATGTATATGATAAAGAGCAAGGGCGAGAGGCCCTCGCATTATAAGATACATTATCAAAACTTATGTAAAAAGTAAAATAAATTGTCGTAATATGAGCTTAGAAGTTAAAGCGTCTATACAAATAAGCATGAAAGTCACATGAGACTCCTAAACTTTGCTCTTATTGACCTTATTTTGTTTTAATCCCTTTTCAGCTTTCGCTCGCTGGCCTTAAGGTCACCATTTCCGCGCCGTGGGATAAACTCTGACGTCAATTGTGCGTGTCAAATTGTTACGTAATCACGTGATACTTTCAACTGTTCCAGCTAATGCTGTGTGGTGGATGGTGTTGCGATATACGCGGATGTCGATCGGTTTTAAGGGCGTAAAAACGCTGAGCATAGCTTCCTTCAATTACGTACATTATTTTAATAGGGGGCGTTGCCTTATTTCACCTGACTTTTTTTTTGGTCTTGTTAAGGGATCTTGCATTTTTTTGACAAACTATTTTGTATTTTTTTCAATTTTTAAACATTTTTTGACATTTAAAAAATTGAAAAAATTTTGAAAAAAGTTTTGAAAATTACTTTTTTGATTTTTTTTTTTCAAAAATATTTTATTTATTTTTTTTAATTTTGAATTCGACATTTGAAATTTTGAATAAAATTGATACATTTTCTATTTAAATGTATTCTTTCAAAGATTTAAAAAAAATTCCTTTAAAACATTTTTTAAAAATCCTTTGGGAAAGAATTGGAATGTTTTTGAACGCCATAGCGTAATTGGTAAGGAACACTCTACAAACCAGAGGGTCTAAGGTTCGAGTTCCAATAGAGTCAAGATTTTTAAATCAATCCAGACATTCTTGCGCCGTCTTTGACGGGTTCAAGACCAGTTCATTTCATTCTTGTGTGCGAGAAAGGGTTTACTTGTGATATTTATGAAAATGACCACTTTAAAAGTGTTTTCAAGCTAAGAATCAATTCTTAATTTCTGCTGTTGATATGACAAATGTTGAAAAAACTTCTGAATATATTATGTAGATGCTGTTTTAATATACTGACGGGTTTGGTTTGATGTTATGTGACCTAGTGGCTGTATAAAATAATTAAACATAACAAAGGATTTGGTTAATGGGGACCCTCCATTTACACGAATACGTATATTTTATCAATAATAATAATAATAAATTTTAATTTTACCTGGCAGAGTTAAGGCCTTAAGGCCTTGTCTACCACTCAACCAGGTTTAAAAAAAATACAAAAAATAGTCTTACATCTAAATTACAATATGTTATGAATGGATGCTATCTGCAAAAACCATTCATTTGATTAATTTTATTTAATATCCTTGTAATTTACTAAACCGAAAGACCGTCGCTTCCTGCAGTTGAATGACGTGTGAATGTTATAATCAACAATAATTTTTCAAAACATTAAATAAATATCAACGCTTTTTAATTATGATCAGCCACAAATACTTTCAAATTAATCTGTGCCTGTCTAAGTTAATAGAGTAAATAAACTTTAAAATAGACTAAAAGCTAAGGTGGACTCTGGTGTCCTCTGTACCCGAATGTGGAGGTTAGAGTGGACCTTTCTTGTAATCTAAAAAAGTATATAAATTATGAAGATGTTTCCATAAATAACAATGCTATTTCATAGTTACAACACTAATGATTATTATATGTAATGCAACGAGTAATTTCCAATTTATCTAGAGAATTTGGAAATCAAGAGGACATTTGTCAGGACTATTCAACGAATAAAATTAAGCTGTTTACTCACAAATCATTATTTAACTATAGTTATTTTAAAATATTTATATATTTAATGTAAACGGCGATGTTTGAAAACAAATGAGAAATGTTTGGTTATGTTTCATTTGTTCATCCACTGCAACTAGATCATATTATTTACTGCTAACTAGGATCACAATATTGTAAGAATGCACCCTAGTAGAGAAAAATGAAACACATCAAACTGTATATTAATTAATTTCTGATGGCCTATGATGTAAATATGTCAATTATATTTTTCTGGAATGTTTTTACCTGGGAAATAATACGTTTAAGAAAGTGCAGTGTTTTTTGTGGTATAATCAATTGCTATAAATGTTTTTATATTATATCCCGCAAGCTTTATCTGGTCACATTCTTGCACTATATATACAATCTGGGAGACACATGCATTCTAGAATTCTTACACCTTAATATATAAATTGCTATATTCAACGTATTTCTTAGAGAGTCAGTCACTGCAAAATAATGCTCTGACCTATTCAGAACGTTGAAAAGAAGGAGCTTGATTTTAAAGTGATAAAATCAAATTGATAGAATCCAGGTGAAAAACGAATGTGATTGGTTGTAAATCAAAATTCATTGAAATGTGATTGGTCATTGACTCCCTTTTGGAGCATGAGTTAACTGTAATTAGACAAAATTAAAATCCCTTAATTAAAATAAGAAAAAAATTCAAAACAGGGGTCCAAGTTACCCGAAGTTCCACATAAAATGAAAATAATCGATGTTGTGAATAAAAAGTGTAGATTTTAAATAAATGGTGAATATTGCCACCGGAATTAACTTGATCTTCTTGGAACCCAAGGCTTGGAATAAATATGAATTATTTCTTCAACAAACAATTTTTTTTATCAAGAGTCTCCTGTGTACCAACTTCCGACCCCTGAGAAGAAAATCCAGTTCAACCGCAATTTACCCAAATTAAACCCGATCTTAACCAGAATCCAATCAGAAATCCTTAGTGGCACATAAAATCCCCTCGTTCAATGATAAATCCTATCATATTCGTATGTTCTATTATAAAAGAAATACTCCAAGATTGGCGACAGATGAGACACGGTTCTATCCAAATTAATAGAAACCATAAAATAGACTCTTTGCTTTTTGCAGATGATTTGGTATTAATTACTCCAACAGAAACAGATTTTTGCAGTATTCTATACACAATTTTAATATAATTGCAAAAAGGTAGAATATGGAAATCAATACAAAGAAAACTAAAGTGATGGCCTTTGTGGGAAATACCCTATACTTACTTACTTACTCACTGGCACTATCGAACCCGTAGGTTAATGGCCGCGCGGACATAAGCTCTCCATACATCCCTATCCTGAGCTAATGCTTTCCAATCATTCCCTGTATAATCTACTTCCCTCAAACCTATACCTAGCAATATTGTTTTGGATGATGACATTTTAGAACGAGTAAATGAATTAATTATTTGGGTTATAATTTAACATTTCAAGATGAAGCTGATATATCAAAGAAAATCACAAATTTTACAAAAACAACGGGGATAATTAACAGTATAATGAAACCATCTTTAGTACAGAAGAACACAAGATTACGGCTTTATAAGGTTCTCGCAAAACAGTATTAAGATATGGTAGTGAAGCATGGACAATACGAAGAAGAGATGAAAGCCGAATAACAGCAAATGAGATGCGATTTATGCGCCGTACAGCAGGCTACACAAAGTGGGACCATAAAAGAAATGAGGAAATTATGGAAGAGTTGGATGTAGAACCTATTCTTCACCATATACAAAACTACCAGAACAACTGGTAAGCCCATCTTCAACGAATACCGTCTCATAGAATTCCAAAAGCCATATTTCGCTACTGCCCCCAAGGCAAAAGATCGCTGGGACGTCCAAAAAAAAAAAAAAAAAACACTGGATGGAAAATTCCTGTTTGAGACCGTACAGACCACACACGGCCTAATACTTGCATGGATGATGATATTATAAAAGCACACACCAAGTCACTGAATTACTTACAGCTGCCTTCATGTTGGGTGTTTCTCCCTCTAAACTACGAAAAGTACAAACGTTTTAGTTACGTCTTGTGAAGAACAGAACATTTATAGCTGGTGCCTCCCCCTTGCTTGATCTGAATTACTTTCTCCGCGAGGTGGGAACCCGTGCGTTATGCCAAACTTTCAGTCATCAAAACAAATGTGATCCCACATAAACCATTGTTGCGGAAAATTCGCATTTCCTCTCTCATTCATTAAAACAGTTCAACGGCTAAAATTTTACTAGTGACGCGATTCCTTCATAATCTCCTGTCAAATTTTATTCTTACGGTTTCATTTCTCAAATTATTTTCCACAATTTACAACGATTTTTACATTTTTTCTAACGAATTTTTATATGATATTTAAGTATGCCACATACGTAGCATGGACACGTGGCAGGCATATTGATTTTAACGAATATTCTAAGAAAAAACAAAATCGTGTTCCAGTGCGGCCAACATAGAGTATGTTACTAATATACTTCAGAATTTCAGAACCTAACTATTTATTTTTTGGGCTTTGCATTCTTTCACAGGTTAGAGTTCTTAAATTGCGTTAATTAGCGTATAGGTAGGTCTTTCACAGGTCAGACTACTTAAATTGCTTTTAAGTTCGTTAAATATCGTGTATATGTTGGCTGCATCCCGTGATTCCATAGTGTAAACCGCTTCACTGTGTTGGCGCATGCGCAGGTGTATGATTGGAACTTAGAAAAAAAATCGCGTCACATGTAAAATATTTCCAATTCAGCTTTTTAGACAATCAGCATGAGGAGTCAGCTCTGCCTGACGTTCGCTTTTACCCCTAGAACACTCGTCCGGTACTCTTTTTCGTTAGAGGCTGACTCGACCCCAGAATCATGATACAACCAAAGACTGACGCCAGTTTAAAAATACTGTTTCCACCAGGACTCGAACCCTCAACCTTCCGGCTTGTCTTTAATTAAAATATTTTCTTTGATTAACAACCAGTTATGTCACTATTTCAGCTTCCCAAGGATATGACGTGGTACTGCAATCCAGATCTATGAAGAGGCGGATAAAGGTTACATTTTGCACATAGGCCTCTTTATTCAGACTTGCGGTTCTTTTACAAGCCAGAAAATCTTGAGACATGGCTTAAGTCCCTGTTGGAGGACTTGCCCTTTGGATTTTCCACCCTAAAAATCCCGGGTTTGAGCCCGGGGCTCTCGGAATTAGTGGCAAGGACCATAATCACCAGTCCACCGCGGGCGACATCAATAAATAATTAAACAAGTAGACGCTATTTGAGTTTAGATTTTAAAAGCGTCTATAAATAACTAGAAATTAAAGTTACGAAATAAAACACTGGTGTATACAATGCGTCAGATATAATAACAACAGTTAAGTCTCGTAAATTGCGATGGGCAGGACATGTGGCACATATGGGGGATGAAAGAGGTGCATGGAAGCTTCTTGTAGGAAAACCAGAAGGAAAACGACCAGTTGGTAGACCAAGAATGAGGTGGGAGAATAACATTATCCATGATCTGAGGGGATGATTGGAAAATATTATATCAGAATAGGGATGTATGGAGAGTTTATGTCCGCGCGGCCATGAACCTACGGGTTCGATAGAGCCATCTAGGCCCTGCCACCACCCCTTGGGATACCTCGGTCGTCATGACCATACTCCCAAGTCCTAGTTCTAGTCCTCCCTAATCTAAATCTCGCGTCCACGTTCAAGGTCTCGGTCTATAAAACCAACACTCCAGGGAGAGAGTGTTGGAGTTTTGCACTTCTGGGCAATTGATGAGCTACATAGTACATCAGGTCACTCAATCCTGATGACCCCACAGTTGGTCCACGGGCTCCATGAGCCTAGCGGGAGGACTGCTGTCGCAGGATCCACCGACTATCCCTGTTCTGCTCCACGGGACGTGTCCTGCAGCCGTTGTGAGACGGCTAGGGCTACAAGCCCAAACAGTGTGAGACTTTTAGTACGTTCCAGGTGCTCATCTCCTGGCGACCCCACACAGTTTGTCGACGGGCCCGTAGGCCAAGCCAGGAACCAGTACAGTAGCTCCCCGCTGGACTGGTCCGAGCCGAGCCCTGGTGTGCCCCCAGGGACGCCTTCTGCAGCTGTTGTGGGCCAGCACGGAGCTCGCAAGCTCCAACAGATGAGCAAGTAGTACGACAAGGCGCTCACTACCCCACTAATGGTTCACGAGTCCCTTGGACTTAACCGGGAGGACTGTCTAGCAGATCCACCGATCTTTCCCCCAGTGCACCAGCTGGGGACATGTTTGGTTGCTGAAGTGGGTCCAGCCTGAGCTATAGTACGTCAGGTCGCTCAACTCCTGAATCCTCACAGATTGTCCTTGGGTCACTCGGATCCAGATTCAGCGCTAAGTCCTAGACCCTGGAGACCGCGCTTCCTCCTTTCCCGAGCTTATTGACCTGGTGGTAATTCCCAGCATTACGCCCGGTATTGTCCCATCCAGCCCGTTCGCAAGACTAGGCCTAGTCGTGTAGCTGCTGTGAGGCAGCCCACTGAGCAATGTAGGCATCCAGGGTGCTCATCTCCCATGGTGCCCCCACAGATGGTCTCAGGTTCAATGAACCAGGAGATAGGGCCACGACACCCCTAGTCTCCCACCACCCCACCAACGGTGGCACAGGCCCCCGCTGTGGGCCGGGGTCGTTCAGGCTTGGCAGCAGGCTCCTATAACCAATAAAAATTCTCCTGCTGACCCCACTCATGGTCCGCGAGTCCATCGGACTTGGAAGGGAGGACTGACTAGCAGAGCCACCGGACCTTTTCCCCACTACGCCACCGAGGGGACGCGTTTTTGCTGCTGGAGGGGGCGCAGCACGAGCTAAATAGTACCTCAGGTCGCTCGAGTCCTGACGACCCCACAAAATGGCCCGCGGGTCCGGTCCGGACCTAGCCGGGAGGAATGCAAGCAAACCACCGACCGTTCCCCTATCCGCCGCCCGGGGACGCGCCCTGTTGCTGTTGTGAGCACAGCTGGGGCCCGTAAACGGACCCCCAGGGGGTTCGATAGAGCCAGTGAGTTAGAGTTATACAATGAGTGGGGATTCTTTACAACATGTGACACGAAAAATTTATCTAAATTCATACACCATGCGCATGCGCCAACAAACGCGAAGAGGTTTACACTATGGAATCACAGGATGCAGCCAACATATACACACGATATTTAACGAACCTAAAAGCTAACCTAACGCAATGTAAGCACTCTAACCTGTGAAAGAATGCAACACCCAAAAATAAAGAGAAAGTTCTGAAATTCTAAAGTATATGTGTACATTGCACCTTCTTCAGACATGTTAACAAATTGTGATGTAAGCAACAGTTCCTTAGATCAGTTGGAACACAATTCACAATTTGTTAACATGTCTGAAGAAGGTACAGTGTACCGAAACAGCTGTCACTGAATTATACAATAAATATGAAAATCAAATAAATAAAACTACATTTTATTTTTATTTTATTAATAAATATGGATTTTCATCAAGTAAACACCAACTCAATTGATTATATGTACGTTCAGTTAATTAGTACATAATCTATGTTGGTTGCATTGGAACACGTCTTTGTTGTTGCATAGAATATTCTTTAAAATCATTATGGCTGCCACGTATTCATGCTACGTACCGGTATGTCATTAAATATCATTGACTATTTAAACTCATGCCCCAAATGGGAGTCAATGACCAATCACATTTCAATTATTTTTTATTTACAACCAATCACAGTCGTGTTTCGTCTCGAATTTATCAAGTAAAGTTTATCATATTAAAGAAAGCTGCTCCTTTTTAACATCCTGAATAGGTCATAGCATTATTTTGCAGTGACTGACTCTCCAAGAAATACGGCTACCAGATTGTATATATAGTGCATGAAAGTCAGCACATAGCGCATGCGGGAGATAATATAAAAACATTTGTAGCAATTTATTATACCACCAAAAAATAAATAAAAGAAAACACTGTTTACACTTTCTTAAACAATTATTTCCCAGCAAATAACGTTGCAGAAAAATTTAATTGACATATTTACATCATAGGACATCAGAAATTAATTAACACCTATAATGTTGGTTATAAACTCCGCCATGGCCGGTCCCAAGCCCGGATGAGAAAGGAGGAGGGGGGAGGAGTAACAACCTCGTTAAAAAACCAGGGTTCAGTTGGCTCCGACTGATAGTACTCTGTAAGGGCCCCTAGCCAGGGTTACGGTGAAGACCTCAACGGCAGAGTCGGCGCAGAAGGAGTCCTTCATCACGGCGAATCTGGCGGAAGAGGCAACCCTATCTCTAAGGGAAATAGAGAAACGCTGCCTTGCGGTGAAGAGGGGATCTTCAAAGGCTATGGGAGGAAAACCCAGACAGAAATTTTCCTGGTCCTCCAGGTTGGGGGTTTATGCTGTGGGCCAGCTCCCCACACATTAGAAAAAAAAACAAAATGCTAAAAGACCAAATCAATCAAAGCCGGACAGAAAAAAGTATGAAAGAACTACATACATTTTTGGTCAGGTGTAAATAAATCAAAAAGAGCTAAAGCAGGAGCATCAATGTTTGTAAAAAAGAAATACAGTAAAAACATAACAGAATATGAACATATTAATGAAAGATGCCTAAAGATTAAAATGAAGCTTATGGGAAGAACAATGGTGTTCTTAGCAGTCTACTGACCAACAGATGATGCTGCACAGAGTCAGAAAGAAAAGTACTATTCAGTATTAGTGGAACAAATTTGAGAAAATACGAAGTAATGAAGAATTAATACTAATGGGAGATTTAAATGGGAAAGTGGGTAGAAGAAACAATGATGAAGCAGTAGGAAAATATGGGGAACAAGAAGTCAACGATAATGGAAATAGAATCATAGAGATGTGCAAATAACATAAATTAAAGATAGTAAACACATTTTTCGACCATAAGGATATTCATAAATCTACTTGGGAACGACCTAGTCTCAATCAGAAATCAATAATAGACTACATAATTGTAAAGCAAAATACTTCCTTATTTATTAAGGACTCAAGGGTTAAAAGAGGAGCAAATTGTGGTTCTGACCACTATCTACTCACAGCACAGATCATCCCCAAATTCCCTACAGGAAAAAAGTGCATGATGAAGCAAGGGAATCAACAATGCAACCGAAGCAGGAAGAAAAATTTAAACTGTATTATTTAATCAGGATAGTATCAAAACTTATATAAAGAAAGACTGAGGATTAAAATTGAGAATTTGGATTACAAGGAAGACATAGAAGAAGAATATAATCAATAAAGGAAATAATACATTCGGCAGCAAAAGAAGCATTAGGCACAATAAATAAAAAACAAAATACCCAAGATTGGTGGAATGATGATATTGAAGAATTAACCAAAAAGAAGAAAAAATGCTACTTAGAATGGTTGGCAAATAAAACAACAGAAAATTGGATAGAATACAAGAGAACAAACGCCAAAGTTAAAAGGAAAGTGATAGAAGAAAAAAACAAATTATGGAAAAGCAAATGCCAAGAAATAGAAAGTTATATAGGAGGATCACAATCATCAGAAGTATGGAGATTTCTAAAACACTGAAAACCAACCAAGGACCCAGCAAGATAAATTTGTTAGCAAAATCAGACGCAGAAAAACATTACAAAGCTTTACTGTCAGAAACTAGAAATGAGTTTATGGAAACAACAGAAAATCCATCCATAGAAATGAACGCCCTGGAATTTGATACAATAGATATAGAATTAGAAATTCAAACCCTAAAGAATAAAAAGGCACCAGGGCCGGGAAACATACCAAATGAGTTAATTAAATATGGCCCAAAAAATTTAATAGGTAGATTGAGGGACTTGTATAATAAGTGCATTGCAATACAGAAGATTCCTGATGAATGGAAAATAAGCTACATAGTACCAATATACAAGAAGGGCGATAGAAGAGACGCAAAAAAACTACAGAGGACTAAGTATAAATAACACATTATATAGAATATTTACGAAGTTATTAAAAACAAAGTTACAAAAGATGTTAAAGACAAATTAGGAGAAGATCAAAATGGATTCAGACCAGGAAGGTCATGTCTTGACAATATATTTGCAATACAACAGTTAATTGAAAACGGACTGCAGTTGGAGAAGAAACCCATTTGACAATGATAGATTTATGAGAAAGCTTATGACTCAATTCCGAGGAACAAATTATGGGAAGTATTGGAGAAGAACACATATTGACAGAAACCTAATAGAAATTATTAAACAAACCTATAAAGATAACTCCGCTTATGTTAAAATGGGAAATATAATGTCTAATCCTATAACACACCTCAAAGGGATTGAAACAAGGGTGCAGTCTATCACCAATTTTTATTTAATATTTATGTAGAATTTATATTAACGAAATGGAAACAAAGCTGCAAAGGTATGGGGATCCCAATAGGCAATAGATTTTTTGCTGACATTACAATTTGCCGATGATCAACTGGTTTTAGCGCAGGACAATTTTGATATGGAATTCATGATAAAAAAGGTTGAAAAGCACATATGAATCATGGGGTCTCACAGTAAATTTACAAAAAACAGAATATCTGGCAATAAATAGCAATGAAAGAGAAAAACTTAGTATTGGAAGATGGAATCCAATAAAGCAAGTGAAACAAACTAAATATTTGGGAATGATTAGGATAACATCGAAGGTATAGGCAAAGAGAACATAAAACATAGAATTGAATTGAGTAGCAAAATAATATCATCATTAAATTCCATATGGTGGGATAAGCATATTTGGAAAGACACAAAAAAAATATATTGGTAAAACATTGGTGGAATCTGTTGCAATGTACGGAAAGTGAGTGTATGGACAATCAATCAATAAGTACTACAAGAATAGACTAATAGCTCTAGAAATGGATTATTTACGAAGAAGTGCCAGGAAAGTCTAGATTAGAACGTGGTCACAAATAAGGAAATTAGAAACAAAATGGAAGCAGAAGAAAGCATAATTGAAAGAATTGAGGAAAAGGAATTAAAGTGGTTAGGACATGTTTTAAGAATGGAAGATGAGGCGATGGCCGAACGCAGGCAACTATATGAATGGCATCCAAACAGAAAAAGAAAGAAAAGAGGAAGACCAAGGTTAACATGGAAGGAAAACATGAAGACAGTAATGCAAGCTAGAGGGCTAAGCATCGAAGATGCCCAAGACCGTAGGCTTTGGAGGTTTGGCACGGGAAGACGGCAGCAGCTGTAAAAACCCGAAGATAGATAGATAGATGTTGGTTATAAATTTCTCCACTAGGGTGTATTCTTACAATATTGCGATCCTTTGGCAATAAATAATATGATCCGGTTGCAGTGATGAACAAAAGAAGCAAATGAAGCGTACCAATCGTTTCTCATTTTTTAAAACATCGGCATTTACATTAAATATATAAATATTTTAAAATAACTATACTAAAATAATGATTTGTGAGTAAACATCTTAATTTTATTCGTTAAATAGTCCTAACAAAGCCCACTCTTGATTTCCAAATTCTCTAGATAAATTGGAAATCACTCGTGGGCATTACTTATGAAAAATATATTGAAATAATCATTCGAAAAAATGTAAAAATCACTGTAAATGTTGGGAAATAATTTGAAAAATGGAATCCTAAGAATGAAAAATTTGACAGGAGTTTTATGAAGGAATTAAAAAAAGTGGCGTCACAGGTTGTTACGTTGAAGTGTGCACTAAGGAATGTAATTACGGATGATTGGAGTAGGTCATGATCAGAAGTAATTAAGAATTCTTCAGTGCCGACTTGATCGTTGATAGATAGCCTCTCCTTTCGTAAACATACAGAACTTATGTCATTTTGTTTATTTTCTTCTCTAAAACTACACAAAACTTAATATCAGTGCTCTAGTTTATTTGTACTTTATAAAATTCGACTGAGAATATATTTAAGTTTTCGTCGGTTAAGGAGAAGTTAGCTAAGAAAAATGGAGGAAGAAACTTTATTTAATTCAATTCGTACATCTTCATTTGCTTCTATTTTCAAAATACATTAATTTTAATATTTATAGACATGTATCTAATACTCGACGTACGCCCAAATAAATTAAATAATTAAATAAATTAATAAATATGAAAATCAAATAAAACTACGTTTTATTTTTATTTATTTAATAAATATGGATTTTCATCAAGTAAACACCAACTCAATTGATTATTTAAATATTAAAGGTTAATTAAATTGTATGGTATACGCTGAGATGAACCAAACATGGCGGTAACTACTCAGTTTTTAATTTCGGATTTTTTGGTAAACCTCCACTTCTAATGGTCGTATTTAGCTCATTTTTGGACAAAACCTACCTCGGTTTATTTTAATAGAATATGATGAGTTTCGTTCTGAAACATCAAAAACATTGACTGCTAGAGCGATTTTTAAAATTTTCACTTCAGATGAACTCCTACACCTAATGGTTTTAGAGGGTCAAATTGTAAATCTAACCACCCAGGGACCCACTCAAACGCGCACCAAAAAAATCGGCCCTGTCGTTTAAGCAGTTTTTAATTTCGGATTTCAAGTTAAACCTCTACTTATAATTGTCGGATTGTGTTCATTTTTGGACTATACCTACCTCGGTGTATTTGAATAGAATATACTGAGTTTCGTTGTGAAACATTGAAAAATGTGACCGCTAGAGCGATTTTTAAATGTTCACTTCAGGTGGTTTTAGAGGGTCCAATTGTGAGTCTAAACCATCAAGAGACCCACTCAAACACATACAAAAAATTTAATCAAAATCGGTTCAGCAGTTTAGGAAGAGTAGAGTGACAAACACGTACAGATTAAATAATATAAAGGGCTTACGGCTGTAACATGATAAGCCACATGTCATTTATTACAATGATAGCAAATACTTACTTACTCACTGGCACTATCGAACCCGTAGGTTCATGGTCGCGCGGACATAAGCTCTCCATACATCCCTATCCTGAGCTAATGCTTTCCAATCATTCCTTGTATAATCTACTTCCCACAAATCATAGTTAATGTTATTTTCCCACCTTATTCTTGGTCTACCAACTGGGCGTTTTCCCTCTGGCTTTCCTACAAGAAGCTTCCATGCAAGTCTTTCATTCCCCATACGTGCCACATGTCCAGCCCATCGCATTCTACGAGACTTAACTGTTCTTATTATATCTGGCTTCCTATAAAGACCATGTAGTACATTGTTATGTGGTCTTCTCCATTCACCTGTCTGTTCATCTCTCTTTGGTCCAACATTTTTTCTAAGAACTTTATTCTCAAATACTTGTAATCTTCTTTCCTCCCTTAAAGTAAGAGTCCATGTTTCACACCCATATAATATAACTGGTAGAATAATAGTTTTATATATTTTCAACTTAACGTTTTTTGAAAGGAGTTGGGACGTCAAGAGTCTCTGTAATGCATAATAGCACGCATTTCCAGGAATTGAGTCTATGTTTAATTTCTTTGTGCATCTCTATCTTATTTAATAAATGTACTGAAATACCCATAAAACCATTTGTAAGTTAAAATATATAGACACACAATGTATTAACAACAATTAATATTTATAATTTTTTTGAAACATTAAAATTCTTAGAAAATATGTAAAAATCATTGTAAATGTTGGGAAATAATTTGTAAAATGAAACCCTAAGAATACTATTTGACAGGAGTTTATGAAGGAATTGAAAAAATCGCGTCACAGGTTTTTAGTTTAGCTCCATGTTGCATTTGGTATATACTTACTTAATACAGGCTTTCCACTTTACAGCAGTTTGCTTTCCAGAGATTCCTATCTTCCCATTGTCCTTCTTCCATACTCCTCTTCGTCATGACATCATATATTTGCTCATAACATGTTATTCTACTTCTCCCTCTCTTCCTTCTGCCTGGTACCATTCAATCTAACACCTGTTTAGGACACTGTTCTTCCGACATCCGTTGTACATGTCCATACCACTGTAAAGCTCTCTTTGTTAACCTATCGATAACAGTTTCTTGTGCATCCATTTCTTGTCTGATATATGCATTTCTAATATGTTGTAGCCTGGATATTCTCATAGTTCTCCGTAAATCATCAATTTCTGTCGCCAAAGATTCTTTTCTGCATCCTTTCATTTATTTTCCAGCTTTCTGATCCATATGTAAGCATACTTTCTATTATTGTATGTATAATTTTTTTGTTTGTTTTTCTAGTCAAATTTCTATTCCATAAAAGACCATTCAGTGATCTAATCGCCTTCCTTGCACAATTTACTCTGTGTAATAATATAGTTTTCATAAATACCAGATTTGTCTGTCATAGAACCAAGATATTTAAATTCTTCAACACATTTAATTACCATATTATTTATTTGTAGGTCTTCTGAAATTCCTCCGATTACCATATATTCTGTTTTAATATAATTTATATTCAGTCCCCCTACCTCAAATGCATCTACCAACTTTCTAATCATATATTCTATATCTTCTTTATCTTGTCCTATTATAATCTGGTCATCAGCGAATAATAAATTGTGCAGTAAACGGTCATTAATGTTGATATATATATATATATATATATATATATATATACATACATATATACATATCCTGATAAACTCAATCAAAGAAAGTAGTTTAATTGCGAAATAAATGGGCCTTCAAGTCCCATTCACAACATTTATGAATGAAAAACTTGTCTCATTCATAAATTCCCTCACTCGTGGCCTCGGTTCTACTATAAAATGTCGCAATTTCCTGCCGATGTATCTCCTCTTGAAAGTTGTTTTACTTGAATAACTTGATATAAATATAATCTACATATTAATACGTAAAGAAAAAAACTTTGTACCTCTTTTTAAGCACATTGCGTGCACGGAGTAGTGTGATATTGGCAAAATTTAAGTCCATATAGAGGAGTGCAGAAAAATAAAATTTGTGTGTTACAAATAAATTAAATTAAACAAAATAAAATACTAACTAACTTACTGACACTATCGAACCCGTAAGTTCATGGTCGCGCGGACATAAGCTCTCCATACATCCCTATCTTGAGCCAATGCTTTCTAACCATCCCCTGTACAATCTACTTTCCTCAAATCATAGTTAATGTTATTCTCCCATCTCATTCTTGGTCTACCACTGGGCGTTTTCCCTCTGGTTTTTCTACAAGAAACTTCCATGCACGTCTTTCATTCCCCATTCGTGCCACATCTTCTGCCCATCGCAGTCTATGAGACTTAACTGTTTCATTATATCTGGCTTCCTATAAAGACCATGTAATTCATTGTTATGCAGCTGCATTCACCTGTCTGTTCATCTCTCTTTGGTCCAAAAATTTTCCAAGAACTTTATTCTCAAATACTCGTAATCTCCTTTCCTCCCTTAAAGTAAGAGTCCTGTTTCACATCATATATATAACTGGTTGAATAATAGTTTTATATATTTTCAGTTCAACGTTTTTTGAAAGGAGTTGGGACATCAAAAGTATCTGCAATACATAATAGCACGCATTCCAGAATTGAAATTAGGCCATTGGAGGCTACTTTGGGTCATGTTACGCCCTCGGAGAACCACTTTGGGCCAGGTTAGGCCCTCAGAAGCCACGTTGGGTCAGGTTAGGCCCTCAGAGGCCACGTTGGGTAATGTTAGGCCCTTGGGAGCCACTTTGGATAAGATTAGGCCCTTGGGAGCCACTTTGGGTAAGGTTAGGCCCTTGGAAACCACGTTGGGTAGGTTAGGCCCTCGTCGGGCCTCTTTGGGTTAGGTTTGGCCCTCGTGGCACACTTTGGGTTAGGTTAGGGCCTCGGGGACCACTTAGGATTTGG
>JASPKZ010000899.1:0-29041 GCA_030220185.1 Diploptera punctata | reverse complement strand
TTTCATTTTTAGAAAATTTCGAAAATTTTTGACGAATTTTTGGAAAGCAACAAGACTATAGCCTCGGCAAACTCTATTTTGAAATTTTGCATTTAGACAAAGCATTTTTTACATTATAAATCCAGGACACAGCCTCTAGAGAGTCTTTTTTCCATGTTTTTGAAATTGAGAAAATGTTTGATATATTGTGGGTAAAACGTCAGAGACTACAGCCTTCAATACCTCAATTTCGTAATTGTTTGCAATTCGACCGGATTTTTTGTTGCATTATACAATCCGCGAACAGGGCCTCTAGATAGTCATTTTTTTTGCAGTGTTTTGAAATTCTCTAAGATTTGGCACATTTTTTTGGGAAAAAAACATGAAGACTCTAGCCCTGTAAAACTCAATTTCGAAATTTTGGATTTAGACCGATTTTTTGCATTATACCATCCCAGACACGCCCTCTAGATAGTATTTTTTTGCAGTTTTTGAAATCTTGAAGATTTTGGACATTTTTTGGAAAAACCACCAGGCCTCAATTTACCATTTTTTAATTTAGACCGATTTTTTTGCCATTATAAATGCCAGACAAAAATAAAGGTACCCCCTCTAGATAGTATTTTTGCAGTTTTTGATATTTCGAAAACTTTGCTGATTTTTGGAAAAACACCGAGTCTATAGCCTCGGCAAACTCAATTTTGAAATTTTGCATTTAGACAGGATTTTTACATTATAAATCCCGGACACACACTCTAGATAGTATTTTTGCAGTTTTTGAAAATTCGAAAATTTTGACATTTTTTTTTTGGAAAATCTCGAGGACTACTGAAATTTCTGATTTTGGATTTAGATCGGATTTTTTGAATTATAAATCCCCGACACGTCCTCTAGATAGTATTTTGCAGTTTTTGAAGTTTCAAAAATGTTGACATTTTTTGGTAAAATTCGAAGAGTATATATATATCCTTGGAAAACTCATTTTCGAAATTTTGATTTCGGACCGGATTCTTTGCATTATAATTTCTGTACACACCCTCCAGATAGAATTTTGCAGTTTTTGAAATTTCGAAAATTTTGACATTTTTTGGAAAGACACCAAGACTATAGCCACGGCAAACTCAATTTGAAATGTTGGATTTAGACAGGATTTTTTACATTGTAAATCACGGACACACACTTCCAGATAGTATTCTTGCAGTTTTTGAAAATTCTAAATTTTTGACATATTTTTGGAAAAACACGAGGACTACTGAAATTTGAAATCCAGGATTTAGATCGGATTTTTTGCATTATAAATCCCAGACATTCCCTCTAGATAGTACTTTTGCAGTTTTTCAAGTCTCGAAATTGTAGACGTTTGTGGAAAAATTCGGAAACTATATATAGCCTTGGAAAACAATTTCGAAATTCTGTTTTCGGACCGGATTTTTTGCATTATAAATCCTGTACACACCCTAGAGATAGTATTTTTGCAGTTTTAGAAATTTCAAAATTTTGACGTATTTTGGGAGAAACACCAAGACTATAGCCTAGAATAAAACAATTTTGAAATTTTGGATTTAGACCGGATTTTTTGCATTATAAATCCCGCACAGGGCCTCTAGATAGTATTTTCGCAGTTTTTGAAATTTCGAAAATTTTGACATTTTATGGAAAACATCAAGACTACAGCCTTGGAAAACTCAATTTTGAAATTTTGGATTTAGGCAGGATTTATTGCATTATAAACCCCGACAACACCCTCAAAATAGTATATTTACAGTTCTTGATATTTCGAAAAATTTCACATTTTTGGAAAGAACAAGAATATAGCCTTGGCAAAGTAAATTTTGAAATTTTGGATTTGTACCGTATTTGTGCATTAAAATCCCGGACAAACCCCCTAGATAGTACTTTCGCAGTTTATGAAATTTCCAAAATGTTGACAATATTTGGAAAAACAACAAGAAAACTCAATTCTCAAATTCTGGATTTAGACGGGATTCTTTTGCATTATAAATCCCGGACAGAGGCTGTAGATAGTATTATTGCAGTTTTTGAAATTTCGAAAATTTTGCATTTTTTTCGAAAATCTTGAGGACTATAGCCACGGAGAACTCAAATTTGAAATTTTGGATTTAGACCGGATTTTTTGCATTATATATCCCAGACAGAGCTTCTAGGTAGATTATTTGCAGTTTTTGAAATTTCGAAAATTTTGACATTCTTTGGAAGAACACGATGTATATAGCCTCGGCTAACTCAATTTTGAATTTTGGATTTAGACAGGATTTTTTACATTATGAATCCCGGACACACGCTCTAGATTGTATTTTTGCAGTTTTTGAAAATTCCAAAATTTTGAAAATGTTTTGGAAAATCTCGAGGACTACTGAAATTTGAAATTTTGGATTTAGATCGAATTTTTTGCATTATAAATCCCAGACCCACCCTCTGTATAGTACTTTCGCAGTTTTTGAAATTTCGAAAATTTTGAAATATTTGGAGAAACATCAAGTCTATAGCCTTGGAAAACTCAATTTCGAAATTTTGGATCTGGATCGAATCTTTTGCATTATAACTCCCAGACATACACTATACATAGTATTTTTGCAGTTTTTGAAATTTCGAATTTTTTTTTCATTTCTTTGCAAAAATTTCGAGGACTACTGAAATTTGAAATTTTGGATTTAGATCGGATTTTTTGCATTATAAATCACAGACACACCCTCTAGATGGTATTTTTAGAGTTTCGAAAATGTTGACTTTTTTTGGAAAAATTCGGAGACTATATACAGCCTTGGAAAACTCTATTTCGAAATTTTGTTTTCGGACCCGATTTTTTGCATTATAAATCCTGTAAACATCCTCGAGATAGTATTTTTGCAGTTTTTGAAATTTCGAAAATCTTTACATTTTTTTGGAAAAACCAAGACTATAGCCTAGAATAAAACAATTTTGAAATTTTGGATGTAGACCGGATTTTTGCATTATAAATCCCGCACAGGGCCTCTAGATAGTATTTTTACACTTTTCGAAATTTCGAAAATTTTGACATTTTGGAAAAACATCAAGACTATAGCCTTGGAAAACTCAATTTTGAAATTTTGGATTTAGGCAGGTTTTATTGCATTATAAACACCGATAACACCCTCAAGATAGTATTTTTGCAGTTTTTGATATTTCGAAAAATTTGACATTTTTGGAATGCAATAAGAATATAGCCTCGGCAAAGTCAATTATGTAATTTCGGATTTGTACCGTATTTTCTGCATTACAATTCCCGGACAAACCCTCTAGATAGTATTTTTGCAGTTACTGAAATTCAGAAAATTTTGATAATTTTTGGAAAACTCAATTATCAAATATTGGATTTAGACCGGATTTTTTGCACTATGTATCCCGGACAGAGCCTCTAGATGGTATTTTTGCAGTTTTGAAAATTAGAAATTTTTGACATTTTTTGGAAAAACACCAAAACTATAGCCTTGCAAAACTCAATTTTCAAATTTTTTATTTAGGTAGGAGATTTTGCATTATTAAACCCGGACACACCCTATAGACTGTATTTTTGCAGTTTTTGAAATTTCGAAAATTTTGACTTTTTTTTTTAAAACGTCAAGACTCGGGAACTCAATTTCGAAATTTTGTATTTAGACCGGATTTTTTGCATTATTTATCCCAGACCCTCTGGATAGTATTTTTGCAGTTTTTGAAATTTCGAAAATGTTGACAATATTTGGAAAAATAGCAAGAAAAGTCAGTTATCAAATTCAGGATTTAGACCGGATTTTTTGCATTATAAATCCCGGACAGAGCCTGTAGATAGTATTCTTGGAGTTTTTGAATATTTGAAAATTTTGACATTTCTTTGGAAAATCTCGAGGACTACTGATATGTGAAATTTTGGATTTAGATCGAATTTTTTGCATTATAAAAACCCCAGACACACCCTCTAGATGATATTTTTACAGTTTCGAAGTTTCGAAATTGTGGACATTTTTTGGAAAAATTCGGAGACTATATATAGCCTTGGAAATCACTATTTCTTAATTTTCTTTTCGGACCGGATTTTTTGCATTATTAATCCTGTAAACATCCTCGAGATAGTATTTTTTCAGTTTTTGAAATTTCGAAAATTTTGCCATTTTTCGGAAAAACACCAAGACTTTAGCCTAGAATAAAACAATTTTGAAATTTTGGATTTAGACCGGATTTTTTCCATTATAAATCCCGGACAGAACCTCTAGATTGTATTTTTGCAGTTTTTCATATTTTGAACATTTTGACATATTTTTGGAAAAACACAAAGAACGTAGCCTTGGTAAACACAATTTAGAAATTTTGGATTTTAACCGGACTTTTTGCATTTGGATTTAGATCGGATTTTTTGCATTATATATCCCAGATAGCATTTTTGCAGTTTTTGAAATTTCGAAAATTTCCACTTTTTTTGGAAAAGCACCAAGTCTTAATTTTTCAATTTTGGATTTAGACCGAATTTTTTGCGTTATGGTTTTTAAGTTTTGTATTTAAACTGGATTTTTTGCATTATATATCCCAGACACGCCCTCTGGATAGCATTTTTGCAGTTTTTGAAATTTCGAAATTGTTGAGATTGTTTGGAAAAATTGGGAGAATATATATATATATATATATATATATATATATATATACTTGGAAAACTCAATTTCGAAATTTTGTTTTCGGACCGGATTCTTTGCATTATAAATCCTGTACACACACTCCAGATAGTATTTTTGTAGTTTCTGTAATTTCGAAAATTATGACATTTTTTGGAAAAACACGAAAACTATAACCTCGGATAAAAAAAAATTAAAATTTCGGATTTAGACTGGATTTTTTGCATTATATATCCCGCACAGGCCCTCTAGATAGTATTTTTTCAGTTTTTGAATTTCGAAAATTTTTGGAAAAACAACAAGACTATAGCCTCGCCAAACTCAATTTTGAAATTTTGCATTTAGACATGATTTTTTGCAGTGTACATCCAGGACACACCCTCTAGATAGTATTTTTTCTGTTTTTGAAATTTTGAAACGATGAAAATTTTGACATTTTTTGGTAAAACGTTAAGACTATAGCCTTCAATAACTCAATTTCGAAATTGTTTGATTTAGACCGGATTTTTTGCATCATAAATCCCGGACAGGGCCTCTAGATAGTATTTTTGCAGTTTTTGAAATTTCGAAAATTTTGACATATTTTGGAAAACACCAAGAAAACTCAATTTTCAAATTTTTGGATTTAGACCGGATTTTTTTCATTATAAATCCCGCACAGATCCTGCAATTAGTATTTTTGCAGTTTTTGAAATTTCGAAAATTTTGATATTTTTTTGGAAAATCTTGTGGACTAAAGCCTCGGCAATCTCAAATTTGAAATTTTGGATTTAGCCTATAGATTGCATTTTTCATATTTCGAATATTTTGAAATTTTTTGGAAAAACACCAAGACCATAGCCTTGGAAAACTCAATTTTGAAATTTCGTATTTAGAAAGGATTTTTGCATTATAAATCCCGGACACACTCTCTAGATAGTACTTTTGTAGCTTTTGAAATTTCGAAAATTTTGACATTTTTTGGAAAACTCAATTATCCAATATTGGATTTAGACTGGATTTTTTGCATTATAGATCTCGGAGAGGGTCTCTAGATAGTATTTTTGCAGTTTTTGAAATTTCGAAAATTTTGACATATTTTTGAAAAACACCAAAACTATAGCTTTGGGAAACTCAATTCTGAAATTTTGGATTTAGACAGAATTTTTTTCATTATAAATCCCAGACACTCCCTATAGATTGTATTTTTGCAAATATTGAATTTTCGTAAATTTTGACATTTTTTTGGGAAAACATCAAGATTATAGCCTTAGGAACTCAATTTCGAAATTTTGTATTTATACCGGATTTTTTGCCTTATAAATCCCAGATACACCCTCTGGATAGTATTTTTGCAGTTTTTGAAATTTCGAGAATGTTGACATCATTTGGAAAAACAACAAGAAAACTCAATTCTCAAATTCTGGATTTAGACCAGATTTTTTGCATTATAAATCCAGGACAGAGCCTGTATATAGTATTCTTGCAGTTTTTGAAATTTCGAAAATATTGAATTTTTTAGGAAAATCTTGAGGAATATAGCCTTGGAGAACTCAAATTTAAAATTTTGATCTAGACCGAATTTTTTCAATTATAACTCCCAGGCACACCCTCTAAATAGAATTTTTTGCAGGTTTTGAAATTCTGAAAATTTTTACATTTTTTGGAGAAACGCCAGGACTATAGGCTCGGCAAACACAATTTAGAAAATTTTGGATATTGACAGGATTTTTTACATTATAAATCCCGGACACACACTGTAGATAGTATTTTTGCATTTTTTGAAAATTCGAAAATTTTGACATTTCTTTCGAAAACCTCAAGGACTACTGAAATTTGAAATTTTGGATTTATATCGGATTTTTTGCATTATATCTTGATCGCATTTTTACAGTTTCGAAAATGTCGACATTTTTTGGAGAATTTCGGAGTTTATATATAGCCTTGGAAAACTCTATTTCGAAATTTTGTTTTCGGACCGGATTTTTTGCATTATAAATCCTGTAAACATCCTTGAGATAGTATTTTTGCAGTTTTTTAAATTTCGAAAATTTTGACATTTTTTTGGAAAACACCAAGACTATAGCGTAGAATAAAACAATTTTGAAATTTTGGATTTTTGCATTATATATCTCGCACAGGGCCTCTAGATAATATTTTTGCAGTTTTCGAAATTTCGAAAATTTTGACATTTTGGAAAAACATCAAGACTATAGCCTTGGAAAACTCAATTTTGAGAATTTGGATTTAGGCAGGATTTATTGCATTATAAACCCCGATAACTCCCTCAAGATAGTATTTTTGCAGTTTTTGATATTTCGAAAATATAGACAATTTTGGAATGCAATAAGAATATAGCCTCGGCAAAGTAAATTTTGAAATTTTGGATTTGTACCATATTTTCTGCATTAAAATTCTCGGACAAACTCTTTAGATAGTATTTTTGCAGTTTTTGAAATTTAGATAATTTTTGGAAAACTCAATTTTCAAATATTGGATTTAGACGGGATTTCTTGCACTATATATCCCGGACAGAGCATCTAGATAGTATTTTTGCAGTTTCTGAAAATTAGAAAATTTTGACATTTTTTGGAAAAACACCAAGACTATAGCCTTGTAGAACTCGATTTTGAAATTTTGGACTTAGGTAGGAGTATTTGCATTATAAATCCCGGACACACCCTATAGATTGTATTTTTGCAGTTTTTGCAATTTCGAAAATTGAGACATTTTTTGGGAAAACATCAAGACTATAGCCTTGGGAACTCAATTTCGAAATTTTGCATTTAGACCGGATTTTTTGCATTATAAATCCTAGACACACCTTCTAGATAGTACTTTTGCAGTTTTTGAAATTTCGAAAATTTGACAATATTTGGAAAAACAAGAAAACTCAATTCTCAAATTTTGGATTTAGACCAGATTTTTTGCATTCTAAATCCCGGACAGAGCTTGTAAAAAGTATTCTTGCAGTTTTTGAAATTTCGAAAATTTTGCATTTTTTGGAAAATCTTGACTACTATAGCCTTGGAGAACTCAAATTTAAAATTTTGGATCTAGACCGAATTTTTTGCATTATAACTCCCGGACACAACCTCTAAATAGCATTTTTGCAGTGTTTGAAATTTCAAAAATGTTGACATTTTTTTGGAGAAACACCAGGACTATAGGCTCGGCAAACACAATTTTGAAATTTTGGATATAGACAGGATTTTTTACATTATAAATGTCACACTCTAGATAGTATTTTTGCAGTTTTTGAAAATTCGAAAATTTAGACATTTCTTTGGAAAATTTCGAGGACTACCGAAATTTGAAATTTTGGATTCAGATCGGATAGTTTTTGAAAAGTAGAAAATTTTGACATTTTTTAGAAAATACCAAGACTATAGCCTTGTAAAACTTGATTTTGAAATTTTGGATTTAGGTTGGAGTTTTTGCATTATAAATCCCGTACACACTCTATAGATTGTATTTTTGCAGTTTTTGAAATTTCGAAAAATGTGACTTTTTTGGGAAAACAGCAAGACTATAGCCTTGGGAACTCAATTTCGAAATTTTGTATTTAGACCGGATTTTTTGCATTATATATCCCAGACACACCCCTCTGGATAGTATTTTGCAGATTTAAAATTTCGAAAATTTTGACTTTTTTTGGAAAAACACCAAGACAATAGCTTCGGCAAACTCAATTTTAAATTTTGGATTGGGACAGGATTTTTTACATTATAAATCACGTACACACACTCTAGATATTTTTTTTGCTGTTTTTGAATATTTGAAAATTTTGACTTTCTTTGGAAAATCACGAGGACTACTAAAATTTGAAATGTTGGATTAACCCAATCGCTTCAGATTTAAGTGCTCCATGCATTTGCCCAGAAACCGGATTTAAGTTACCGTAAATTACATTGTATATTTTCAGACATTCAAAACAAACAAATGATAACGATACTGGAGATCACAATAAGGGTGAAGGCAAAAACACATTCCTCTACTATTCATAAATTTTAACTAAAGATTACCATGCCAAGGGATGACAAAGTATTGCAAAATATATAAAAGCAGAATTAATCGAGTGTACCTCTCTTCTGAGTTGAAGGCTATTTAACTGCTGGCGAGTCTAACTCGTCTTTCGAGGCGAATGGGTTAAGATCGCATTTTTTGCATTATAAATCCCAGACACATCCTCTAGATAGTATTTTTGCAGTTTTTGGAGTTTCGAAATTGTTGAGATTTTTTGGAAAAATTAGGAGAATATATATATACTTAGAAAACTCAATTTCGAAATTTTGTTTTCGGACCGGATTATTTGCATTATAAATCCTGCACACACCCTTCAGATAGTATTTTTGCAGTTTTTGCAATTTCGAAAATTATGATTTTTTTTGGGAAAACACGAAGACTATAACCTCGGATAATACCATTTTGAAATTTTGGATTTAGACCGGATTTTTTGCATTATAAATCCCGCACAGATCCATTAGATGGTATTTTTGCATTTTTTTGAAATTTCGAAAATTTTTGATATATTTTGGAAAACATGAAGAAGACTATAGCCCTGAAAAACTCAATTCTGAAATTTTTGATTTAGGCAGAATTTATTGCAATATAAACCCCGATATTTGCAGTTTTTGATATTTCGAAAAATTTGACATTTTTGGAAAGCAACAAGAATAGAGCCTTGGCAAAGTCAATTTTGAAATTTTGGATTTGAACCATATTTTTTGCATTAAAATTCCCGGACAAACACTCCAGATAGTAATTTTCTAGTTTTTGAAATTTCGAAAATTTTGATAATTTTTGGAAAAACACCGAGTCTATAGCCTTGGAAAACTCAATTTTCAAGTTTTGGATTTAGGAAGGTTTTTTGCATTGTAAATCCCGGACACACACTGTAGATAGTATTTTTGCAGTTTTTGAAATTTCCAAAATGTTGACATTTTTTGGAAAACTGAATTTTCAAATTTTGGATTTAAACCGGATTTTTTGCATTATATATCCCGGACAGAGCATCTAGATAGTATTTTTGCAGTTTTTGAAAATTCGAAAATTTTGACATTTTTAGCAAAAACACGAAGACTATATAGCCTTGGAAAACTCGATTTTGAAATGTTGGATTTAGACAGGAGTTTTTGCATTATAAATCCCGGACACAACCTATAGATTGTATTTTTGCAGTTTTTGAAATTTCGAAAATTGTCATTTTTTGGGAAAATATCTAGACTATAGCCTTGGGAACTCTATTTCGAATTTTTGTATTTAGACCGGACTTTTAGCATTATATATTCCACACACTCCCTCTGGATAGTATTTTTGCATTTTTTGAAATTTCGAGAATTTTTTTCATTTTTTGGAAGACATCAAGGCAATAGCCTTGGAAAACTCAATTTGGAAATTTTGGATTTAGGCAGGGTTTATTGCATTATACCAAACAGAATGGCCTATATGCTAGCCAGAGAAACCTTCTTCCTAGAGAACCTCAGGCAAAGGATACTACTGCCAACAACGGTGCCATATAAGAAAGTAATCGAAAAAAAGGAAAAAGAGATCGACGAAAATTTCTACTCCTCAGATGCCATGGTAAACAGAGAGTGGACTGGAAGTAACCAACCACAAAGGCACAGAATCATAGGTTTAGCAACACACGGATATCATCACAAAATGTGCAAAAATACAAAATTCCACCAACCGAGTGATTCGTGTGAATGCAAGATATGCGATCAAAAGTGTGAGCGATACCATTACAAACAATGCAGAATATGGACAGGATCACTGAACGAACTCATAAAAGACAAATCATAAACTTATAACTTAATGCTCTTTCGAGTGCCTCTTACCAATTTATTATTACAACAGATAATATTTTTGCAGTTTTTGATATTACGAAAAAGTAGATATTTTTTGGAAAAACACCAACTCTATAAAAGCCTTGGAAAACTCAATTTTCAAATTTTGGTTTAGAAAGGATTTTTTGCATTATAAAACCCGGACACACACTATAGATAGTATTTTTGCAGTTTTTGAAATATCGAAAATTTTGATATTTTATGGAAAACTCAATTTCCTAATTTTGGATTTAGACCGGATTTTTGCATTATAGATCCCGGACAGGGCCTCTAGATAGTATTTTTGCAGTTTTTGAAATTTCGAAAATTTTGACATTTTTTGGAAGAAAATCAATACTATAGCCTCGGGAACTCAATTTGGAAATTTTGTATTTAGACCGGATTTCTTGCATTATAAACCCCAGACACACCCACTGGATAGTATTTTTGAAGTTTTTGAAATTTCGAAAATTTTGACAATACCATATTTGGAAAAACACCAAGAAAACTCAATTTTCAAATTTTGGATTTAGACTGGATTTTTTCCATTATAAATCCTAGACACACCCTCTAAACAGTATTTTTGCAGTTTTTGAAATTTCAAAATTTTTAAATTTTTTTTTTGAAAAACAGAAACAATATACCCTTGGAAAACTCAATTTTGAAATTTTGGTTTTAGACCGGATTTTTTACATTATAAATCCCGGACAGGGCCTGTAGATAGTATGCTTGCAGTTTTTGAAATTTCGAAAAAATTGACATTATTGGAAAAACAAGAAACAAATAGCATCAGCAAAATCAATTTTGAAATTTTGCATTTAGATAGGATTTTTTACATTATAAATCCCGGACACAACCTCTAGAGAGTATTTTTGCAGTTTTTGAAGTTTCGAAATTGTTGAGATTTTTTGGAAAAATTGGGAGAATATATACATACTTGGAAAACTCAATTTCGAAATTTTGTTTTCGGACCGGATTTTTTCCATTATAAATCCTGTACACACCCTCCAAATAGTATTTTTGCAGTTTTTGCAATTTCAAAAATTATGACTTTTTTTTGGAAAAGCACGAAGATTATAACCTCGGATAAAACAATTTCGAAATTTTGGATTTAGACCGGATTTTTTGCATTATAAATCCCGCACTAGACAGTATTTTTGCATTTCTTTGAAATTTCGAAAATTTTGATATTTTTTGGAAAACATGAAGACTATAGCCCTGGAAAACTCAATTTTGAAATTTTGGATTTAGAAAGGATTTTTTGCATTATAAATCCCGGACACATACTGTAGATAGTACTTTTGCAGTTTTTGAAATTTCGAAAATTTTGACATTTTTTGGAAAACTCAATTTTCAAATATTGGATGTAGACCGGATTTTTTGCATTATATATCCCGGACAGAGCCTCTAGATGCTATTTTTGCAGTTTTTGAAAATTAGAAAATTGTGACATTTTTTGTAAAACCACCAAGACTATAGCCTTGTAAAACTCGATTTTGAAATTTTGGATTTAGGTAGGAGTATTCGCATTATAAATCCCGGACACACCCTATAGATACGTATTTTTGCACTTTTTGAAATTTCGAAAATTGTGACATTTTTTGGGAAAACATCAAGACTATAGCCTCGGAAAACTCAATTTTGAAATTTTGGATTTAGACAGGATTTTTTGCATTATAAATCCCGGACACAGCCTCTAGATAGTATTTTTGCAGTTTTTGGAATTTCGAAAAATTTGACTTTTTTTGGAAAAACACTAAGACTATATCCTCGGCTAACTCAATTTTGAAATTTTGGATTTTGACCGGATTTTTTGCATTATAATTCCCGCACTAGATAGTATTTTTGCATTTTTTTGAAATTTCGAAAATTTTGATACTTTGTGGAAAACATTAAGACTATAGCCTTGGAAAACTCAATTTTGAAATTTCGAATTTAGAGTGGATTTTTGCATTATAATTCCCGGACACACACTGTAGATAGTACTTTTGTAGTTTTTGAAATTTCGAAAATTTTGAAATTTTTTAGAAAACTCAATTATCAAATATTGAATTTAGACCGGATTCCTTGCATTACATATCTCGGACAGAGCTTCTAGTTAGTATGTTTGCAGTTTTTGAAAATTAGAAAATTTTGACTTTTTTGGAAAAACACCAAGACTATAGCCTTGTAAAACTTTATTTTGAAATTTTGCATTTAGGTAGGAATTTTTGCATTATAAATCCCGGACACACCCTAAAGATTGTATTTTTGCAGTTTTTGAAATTTCGAAAATTGTGACATTTTTTGGGAAAACATCAAGACTATAGCCTTGGGTACTCAATTTCGAAATTTTGTACTTAGACCGGATTTTTTGCATTATATATCCCAGACATACCCTCTGGATAGTATTTTTGCAGTTTTTGAAATTTCGAAAATTTTGACTTTTATTGGAAAAACACCAAGACTATAGCCTCGGCAAACTCAATTTAAAAATTTTGGATTTGGACAGGATTTTGTACATTATAAATCCCGGACACACATTCTAGATAGTTCTTTTTTCGCAGTTTTTGAATATTTGAAAATTTTGACTTTTTTTTGGAAAATCACGAGGACTACTAAAATTTGAAATGTTGGATTAAGATCGCATTTTTTGCATTATAAATCCCAGACACATCCTCTAGATAGTATTTTTGCAGTTTTTTGGGGTTTCGAAATTGTTGAGATTTTTTTGGAAAAATTAGGAGAATATATATATACTTGGAAAACTCGATTTCGAAAATTTGTTTTCGGACCGGATTATTTGCATTATAAATCCTGTACACACCCTTCAGATAGTATTTTTGCAGTTTTCGCAATTTCGAAAATTATGACATTTTTTGGAAAAAACACGAAAGACTATAACCTCGGATAAAACCATTTTGAAATTTTGGATTTAGACCGGATTATTTGCATTATAAATCCCGCCCAGGGCCACTAGATAGTATTTTTGCATTTTTTGAAATTTCGAAAATTTTTGATATATTTTGGAAAACATAAAGACTATAGCCCTGAAAAACTCAATTCAGAAATGTTTGATTTAGGCAGGATATATTGCAATATAAACCCCGACAACATCCTCTAGATAGTATTTTTGCAGTTTTTGATATTTCGAAAAAATTTGACATTTTTGGAAAGCTACAAGAATATAGCCTTGACAAAGTCAATTTTGAAATTTTGGATTTGAACCGTATTTTTTGCATTAAAATTCCCGGACAAACCCTCTAGATAGTATTTTTGCAGTTTTTGAAATTTCGAAAATTTTGATAATTTTTTGGAAAAACACAGAGTCTATAGCCTTGGAAAACTCAATTTTCAAGATTTGGATTTAGAAAGGTTTTTTGCATTGTAAATCCCGGACACACACTGTAGATAGTATTTTTTGTAGTTTTTTGAAATTTCCAAAATTTTGACATTTTTTTGGAAAATTCAATTTTCAAATTTTGGATTTAAACCGGATTTTTTGCATTAATATATCCCGGACAGAGCCTCTAGATAGCCATTTTGTAGTTTTTGAAAATTCAAAAATGTTGACATTTGTAGCAAAAACACTAAGACTATAGCCTTGGAAAACTCGATTTTGAAATGTTGGATTTAGACAGGAGTTGTTGTATTATAAATCCCGGACACAACCTATAGATTGTATTTTTGCAGTGTTTGAAATTTCGAAAACTGACATTTTTTGCGAAAACATCTACATTATAGCCTTGGGAACTCAATTTCGAATTTTTGTATTTAGACCGGACTTTTAGCACTATATATTCCACACACGCCCTCTGGATACTATTTTTGCATTTTTTGAAATTTCGAGAATTTTGTCATTTTTGGAAGACATCAAAGCAATAGCCTTAGAAAACTCAATTTTGAAATTTTGGTTTTAGGCAGGATTTATTGCATTATAAACCTCGAGAACACCCTCATGATAGTATTTTTGCAGTTTTTGATATTTCGAAAAATTTGATATTTTTGGAATGCAATAAGAACATAGCCTTGGCAAAGTCAATTTTGAAATTTTAGATTTGTACCGTATTTTCTGCATTAAAATTCCCGGACAAACCCTCTAGATAGTATTTTTTCAGTTTTTGAAATTTTGAAAATTTTGATAATTTTTGGAAAACTCAATTTTCAAATATTGGATTTAGACTGGATTTTTTGCATTATATATCCCGGACAGAACCTCTAGATAGTATTTTTGCAGTTTTTAAAAAATTAAAAATTTTGACATTTTTTGGAAAAACACCGAGACTATAGTCCGGATTTTTTGCATTATAAATCCCAGACACACCCTCTGGATAGTATTTTTGTAGTTTTTGAAATTTCGAAAATGTTAACAATATTTGGAAAAACACCAAGAGATGTCAGTTTTCAAATTCTGAATTTAGACCGAATTTTTTGCATTATAAATCCCGGACAGAGCCTGTAGATAGTATTTTTGCAGTTTTTGAAATTTCGAAAATTTTGACTTTTTTTTGGAAAATCTTGAGGACTATAGCCTTGGAGAACTCAAATTTCAAATTTTGGATTTAGACCGGACTTTTTGCATTATAACTCCCAGACACACCACATAAATAGTATTTTTGCAGTAATTGAAATTTGGAAAATTTTGGCATTTTTTGGAAAAACACCAAGACTATAGCCCCGGCAAACTCAATTTGAAATTTTGGATTTAGACAGGATTTTTTACATTATAAATCACGGACACACACTCTAGATAGTATTTTTGCAGTTTTTGAAAATTCGAAAATATTGACTTTTTTCGAAACATTCGGAGACTATATATAACTTGGAAAACATTTTCGAATTTTGTTTTCCGACCGGATGTTTTGCATTATAATCCTGTACACACCCGCCAGATAGTATTGTGCAGTTTTTGAAATTTCGAAAATTTGACATGTTGTTGGGAAAACATCAAAAATATAGCCATGGAACTCAATTTGAAATTTTGCATTAGGCAGGATTTATTGCATTATAAACCCCGAGAAACCTCAAAATAGTAATTTTTGGCAGTTTTTGATATTTTCGAAAAATTTGACCTTTTTTGAAAGCACCAAGAATTAGCCTTGCCAAGTTCAAGTGTGAATTTGGATTTGTTCCGTCATTTTTTTTGCATTAAAAAATTCCCGGACCAACCCCCTAGATAGTATTTTCGCATTTTTGAAATGTCGAATTTGAAATTTCCCGTAAAACATCAAGTCTATAGCCTTGAAAAAAGCGCAATTTCGAATTTTGGGATTTAAACCCCGGATTTTTTGCATTATAAAATCCCGGACACACACTGTAGATAGTATTTTTAGCAGTTTTTTGAAATTTTGAAAATTTTTTGACATTTTTTGGAAACTGAATTTTCCCAATTTTGGCTTAGACTGGAAATTTTGCATAACATATCCCGGAAAGAGCCTCTAGAGAGTATTTTTGCTGCTTATTTCAAATTTCGAAAATGTTGGCATTTTTCTGGAAAAACACCAAGACTATATATACCTTGGAAAACTCGATTTTGAAATTTTGGAATTAGAACTTATTTCTTGCATTAGGTGAATCCCCCCGGACACACCCTATAGATGTTTTTTTGTAGTTTTTGAATTTCGAACCATTTTGACATTTTTTTGGGAAACTTGGGAACCAATTTCAAAATTTGTGTTAGGACCAGGAATTTTTGCATTATAAATCCCAGACACACCTTGGATAGTATTTTTGAGTTTTAAAATTTCGAAAATGTTGACAATATTGGAAAACAACAAGAAAACTCAATTTTCAAATTCTACTTTTAGACCGGATGTTTTGCATTATATATCCCGGACAGAGCCTGTAGATAGTATTATTGCAGTTTTTGAAATTTCGAAAATTGACATTTTTTTTTGGAAAATCTTGAGGACTATAGCCTTGGAGAACTTAAATTTTAAATTTTGGATCGGAACCTAATTGTTTGCATTATAACTCCCAGACACACCCTCTAATTAGTATTTTTGCAGTTTTTGAAAATTTGAAAATTTTTGGAATTTCTTTGGAAAATCTCGAGTACTGAAATTTGAAATTTTGGATTCAGATCGGATTTTTTGCATTTTTACACTTTTTGAATTTCGAAATTGTTGACATTTTTTTGGAAAAATTCGGAGACTATATATAGCCTTGGAAAAATCTATTTCGAAATTTTGTTTTCGGACATGATTTTTTGCATTATAAATCCTGTACACAACCTCGAGATAGTATTTTTGCAATTTTTGAAATTTCGAAAATCTTGACATTTTTTGGAAAACATCAAGAGTATAGCCTTGGAAAACTCAATTTTGAAATTTTGGATTTAGGCAGGATTTATTGCATTATAAACCCCGACAACCCCTCAAAATAGTATTTTTGCAGTTTTTGATATTTCGAAAAATTTGACATTTTTGGAAAGCAAAAAGAATATAGCCTTGGCAAAGTCAATTTTGAAATTTTGGTTATGTACCGTATTTTTTTGCATTAAAATTCCCGGACAAACCCCCTAGATAGTAGTTTCGCAGTTTTTGAAATTTCGAAAATTTTGAAATTTTTGGAAAAACATCAAGTCTATAGCCATGGAAAACTCAATTTCGAAATTTTGGATTTAGACCGGATTTTTTGCATTATGAATCCCAGACACACCGTCTGGATAGTATATTTGCAGTTTTTGAAATGTCGAAATTTTTGAGATTTTTTGGAAAAACACGAAGACTATATGCTTGGAAATCTCAATTTTCAAATTTTGGATTTACAAAGGATTTTTTTGCATTATAAATCCCGGACACACACTGTAGATAGTATTTTTGCAGTTTTGGAAATTTCGAAAATTTTGACAATATTTGGAAAAACTCCAAGAAAACTCAATTTTTAAATTTTGGATTTAGACTGGATTTTTTGTATTATAAATCCCGCACAGGGCCTCTAGATACTTTTTTTTGCAATTTTTGAAATTTCGACAATTTTGACATTTTTTGGAAAACATCAAGAGTATAGCCTTGGAAAACTCAATTTTGAAATTTTGGATTTAGGCAGGATTTATTGCATTATAAACCCCGACAACACCCTCAAAATAGTATTTTTGCAGGTTTTGATATTTCGAAGAATTTGACATTTTTGGAAAGCAACAAGAATATAGCCTTGGCATAGTCAATTTTGAAATTCTGGATTTGTACCGTATTTTTTGCATTAAAGTTCCCGGACAAACCCTGTAGACAGTATTTTTGTAGTATTTGTAATTTCGAAAAAGTTTATAGTCTTTGGAAAAACATAGTGTCTATAGCCTTGGAAAAATCAGTTTTCAAATTTTGGATTTAGAAAGGATTTTTTGCATTATGAATCCCGGACACACACTGTAGATAGTATTTTTCCAGTTTTTGAAATTTCAAAATTTTCACATTTATTGGAAAACTGAATTTTCAAATTTTGGATTTAGACCGGATTTTTTGCATTATATATCCCGGACAGAGCCTGTAGATAGTTTTTTTGCAGTTTTTGAAAATTCGAAAATTTTGACCTTGGAAAGCTCAATTTTGAAATTTTCGTATTATACCGGATTTTTTGCTTTATACATCCCGCACAGAGCTTCTAGATAGTATTTCTGCTGTTTTTGAAATTTCGAAAATTTTGACATTTATTTGGAAAAACATCGAGACTATAGCCTTTGAAAAATCAATTTTGAAATTTTGGACTTAATCCGGATTTTTTGCATTATAAAAACCGAATACACCCTCTAGATAGTATTTTTGCAGTTCTTGATATTTCGAAAAATTGGACATTTTTGGAAAAGGAACAAGACCATTGCCTTGACAAAGTCAATTTTGAAAAATTTGGATATGGACCGGAATTTTTGCATTATAAACCCCAGACACACCCTCCTGAGAGTATTTTTGCAGTTTTTTAAATTTCGAAAATTTTGATATTTTTTGGAAAATCCTCAACACTATAGCCTTGGAAACTCAATTTCGAAATTTTGGATTTAGACTAGATTTCTTACATTATAAATCCCAGACACACCCTCTAGATAGTATTCTTGCAATTTTTGAAATTTCGAAAGTTTTGACATTTTTTGGAAAAACATCAAGACTATATAGCCTTGGAAAACTGAATTTTCAAATTTTGGATTTAGGCCGGATTTTTTGCATTATAAACCCCGAAAACAAACTGTAGATAGTATTTTTGCAGTTCTCGATGTTTCGAAAAAATTGAGATTTTTGGAAAACAAACAATACTAGAGTCTTGGCAAAGTCAATTATGAAATGTTGGATTTGGACAGGATTTTTTGCATTACAAATCCCGGACACACCCTCCAGACAGTATTTTAGAGGTTCTTGAAATTTCGAAAATTTTGATATTTTTTGGAAAAAACCAAGACTGTAGCCTTGGAAAACTCAATTTTCAAATTTTGGATTTAGAAAGGATTTTTTGCATTATAAATCACGGACACATACTGTAGATAGTATTTTAGCAGTTTTTGAAATTTCGAAAATTTTCACTTTTTTTGGAAAACTCAATTTTCAAATTTTTGGATTGAGACCGGATTTTTTGCATTATAAATCCCAGACACCCTCCAGATAGTATTTTTGCAGTTCTTGAAATTTCCAAAAATTTGACATTTTTTGGAAAAACACGGACTGTAGCCTTGGAAAGCTCAATTATCAAATTTTGGATTTAGAAACGATTTTTTGCATTATAAATCCCAGAGACAGCCTCTAGATAGTATTTTTGCAGTTCTTGAAATTTCCAAAAATTTGACATTTTTTGGAAAAACACGGACTGTAGCCTCGGAAAGCTCAATTATCAAATTTTGGATTTAGAAAGGATTTTTTGCATTATAAATCCCAGAGACAGCCTCTAGATAGTATTTTTCCAGTTATTGGAATTTCGAAATTTTTTACATTTTTTGGAAAACTCAATTTTCAAATTTTGGATTCAGACAGGACTTTTTGCATTATAGATCCCGGACAGAGCCTCTAGATAGTATTTTTGCAGTTTTTGAAATTTCGAAAATATTGACATTTTTTTGGAAAAAAAAAACACCAAGACTACAGCGTTGGAAAACTCAATTTTCCAATTTTAGATTTAGACCGGATTTTTGCATCTTATAACCCGAAGATATCGAATTTTTGCAGTTTTTGCAATTTCATAAATTTTGACATTTTTTGGAAAAACTGGAGGAATATAGCTTGGAAAATTCAGTTTTGAAATTTTGGATTTAGACGGGATTTTTTGCATTATAAATCCCAGACACACCCTCCAGATGGTATTTTTGCAGTTTTTGAAATTTCGAAAATTTTGACATTTTTTTGGAAACACACCAAGACTATAGCCTTGGAAAACTCAATTATCAAATTTTGGATTTAGAAAGGATTTTTTTGCATTGTAAATCCCGGACACACTCTCTAGATAGTATTTCTGCAATTTTTTGAAATTTCGAAAATTTTGACATTTTTTGGAAATCTCAAATTTGAAATTTTGTATTTGGACCGGATTTCTTGCATTATAGATTCTGGACAGAGCCTCTAGATAGTATTTTTGCAGTTTCAGAAATTTCCCTGGAAAACTCAATTTTGAAATTTTGTATTTAAACAGGATTTTTTTTTGCATTAATAATCCCGGACACACTCTCCAGATTGTATTTTTGAAGTTTTTCAAATTTCCATTTGAAATTTTTGGAAAACACAAGTTTATAGCCTTGTGAAGTTCAATATCGAAATTTTCTATCTACACTGGATTGTTTTGCATTATAAATCCGAGGCACACCCTCTGGATAGTATATTTGCAGTTTTAAAATTTTGAAAATTTTGACATTTTTTGGAATAACACCAAGAATATAGCCTTGGAAAACTCAATTTTGAAATTATTGGATTCAGATCGGATTTTGTCATTACAAATCCCGGACACACCCTCCAGATAGTATTTTTGCTGTTTTTGAAATTTCGAAAATTTTGATATTTTTTGGAAAGACAACAAGACTTGGAAAACTCACGATATCATATGAAAATTGTCTTAGGAGATTTTAATCCAAAAGTGGGGCGGGAAGATATATTCAAACCAACAATAGGCAAATTCAGTCTTCATGAAAATAGTAACGACAACGGGGTTAGATTAATCACTTTAGCCACATCAAAGAATCTCATTGTTAAGAGCACAACATTTCATCATAAGGATATTCATAAATACACCTGGACTTCTCCAGATGGAAAAACTCGGAACCAGATAGATCATGTATTAGTGGACAAACGCTGGCACAGTAGCATCATCGATGTTAGATCAGTTAGAGGGACAGACTGCAATTCGGATCATCATCTGGTCAGGGTAAAAATCAGACAACGGCAATCGCTTATGTGAGGAACAAACGCCAAAGATGATTCTGTAAAAGTTGAATTAAAAAACTTGAAAAATGATGAAATGCTGCAAGAATACCAAATCAAAATTGCTAATAGATTTGAAGTACTGGAATCTTCAGATGACAATGTGGCAAATGAAGAAGAAACTGATATAAATAAAGAATGGGAGGCTATAAGAGATACTATTAATGTGTCAGCATTTGAAAGTATTGGTTGTTTAAAAAAGAGGCAAAACAAGATATGGTTTCATGGGGAATGTGCCTACATTGTAAAGGAAAGAAAGCTAGCAAAAATGAAATGGTTACACGAGCCAAATGAGGTAAATTTGGAGCAATTGGGTAGTATTAGACGAGAAACCACCAAGTTACTAAAGAGTAAAAAGAGGGAATATTTGAGAGAGAAGATTAATGATTTTGAATTCAACGCAAAAAATAGGAATATTAGAGAATTATATCAGTGAATTATTATAGTGGAGAACGGGTTTCAAGCTAGAACAAACATAATTTGGAATGAAAATGGGGATATGATTGCACATTCCAGGACTATATTAAATAGGTGGAAAGTTACTTTAATCAGCTATTAAATGTACATACAGAACAGGACATTGAGGAGGATAATTTACAGACAACAGAAGCGCTAGTCGCAAAACCAAATGCATTAGAGGCAGAAATGGCGATTGAAAAATTGAAGATGTATAAAGCATCAGATTCAGATGAGATCCCTGCCGAACTGATAAAATCATGGGGAGATAAATTGATGGACAAAATACGCTGGCTGCTTAGTATGATTTGGTAAAAAGAAGCTCTTCCAGATGAATGAAAAGAATCAATCATCGTACCAATTTATAAGAAAGGAGATAAAACTGATTGCAACAACTACAGGGGCATTTCATTAATTTCAACTTCGTACAAAATTCTAACAAATATATTAGTAAGCAGACTTACTCCCTATATTGATGACATTCTAGGAGATAATCAATGTGCATTTAGAAGAAACAGGTCTACAACAGATCAGATTTTTAGCATAAGACAGATTTTAGAAACGAAATGGGAATATAATGGTCTGTACATCAACTATACGTAGACTTCTAAAAAGCATATAGGATTCAATTAAGAGGGAGAAGTTACATAGTATCCTGCTGGAGTTCGGAATTCCTAAAAAGTTAGTTAGACTTATATGAATGTGTCTAAATGTGTAGGCAAACAATTTTCGGACCCCTTTGAAATCCAGAATGGGTTGAAGCAAGGAGATGCTCTATCTCCTCTACTATTTAATTTTGTACTAGAGCATGCCATTAAATCTTTAGAGAATGAGGAAGGCTTACAACTCAATGGTATTAATAAACTGTTAGTTTATGCTGATGATGTAGTATTGTTGGCCGATAGTAAGGAGATACTAAAGGACAATACGCACACACTATTGAGTAACACTAAGAACTTGGGACTGGAAGTAAATATCAATAAAACTAAATATATGGTCACACGTAGCACTACATTATATAATGGAAATGGACAGCTAATGACAAATGAGGGAAATTTTGAGGAAGTGGCTGAATTCAAATACCTAGGAACAATAATCACAAATATTAATGAGATGCACAAAGAAATTAAACATAGGCTCAATTCTGGAAATGCGTGCTATTATGCATTTCAGAGACTCTTGTTGTCCCAACTCCTTTCAAAAAACGTTAAACTGAAAAAATATAAATCTATTATTCTACCAGTTATATTACATGGGAGCGAAACATGGACTCTTACTTTAAGGGAGGAAATGAGATTACAGGTATTTGAGAATAAAGTACTTAGGAAAATGTTTGGACCAAAGAGAGATGAACAGACAGGTGAATGGAGAAGACTATTTAATAATGAAATACATGGTCTTTATAGGAAGACAGATATAATACGAACAGTCAAGTCTCGTAGACTGCGATGGGCAGGACATGTTGCACGTATGGGGAATGAAAGACTTGCATGGAAGCTTCTTGTAGGGAAGCCAGAGGGAAAACGCCCAGTTGGTAGACCAAGAATGAGGTGGGAAAATAACATTAACTATGATTTGAGGGAAGTAGATTATACAGGGAATGATTGGAAAGGATTAGCTCACGATAGGGATGAATGGAGAGCTTATGTCCGCGCGGCCATGAACCTACGGGTTCGTTAGTCCCAGTGAGTAAGTATGTAGGTAAGTTTTTTGCATTATAATTCACGGACACACACTCTAGATGGTATACTTGTAGTTTTTGAAATTTCGAAAATTTTGTAATTTTTCTTGGAAAGTTCAATATTCAAATTTTGGATTCAAACAGGTCTTTATGCATTTTGGATCCCGGACAGAGCCTCTAGATAGTATTTTTGCAGTTTTTGAAATTTCGTAAATTCTTACATCTATGGAAAACAGCAATAATACAGCCTTGAAGTACTCAATTTTCAAATTTTAGATTTAGACCGGATTTTTTGCATTATGTAGATCCCGCACAACGCCTCTAGATAGTATTTCTGCTGTTGTTGAAATTTCGAAAATTTTGGCATTATTTTGCCTTTGAAAACTCAATTTTAAAATTTTGGATTTAGGCCGGATTTTTTGCATTATAAACCCCGAAAACACCCTCTATAGTATTTTTGCAGTTCTTGATATTTCGAAATATTTGACATTTTTGGAAAAGCAAGAAGACCATTGCCTTGGCAAAGTCAATTTTGAAATTTTGAATTTGGACCCGATTTTTTGCATTAAAATTTCCGGACACACCCTCTAGATAGTATTGATGCAGATTTTGAAATTTCGAAAATATTGACAGTTTTTGGAAAAACACCAAGACTATCAATTTGGAAAACACAATTTTCAAATTTTACTTTTTGACCGGATTTTTTGCTTTATAAATCCCGGACAGGGCCTCTAGATAGAATTTTTGCAGTTTTTGAAATTTCGTAAATTTTGACATTTTATGGAAAAACATGAATGCTATAGCCTCGGAAAACTCAATTAACAAATTTTGGATTTAGACCGGATTTTTTTGCATTATAGATCCCAGACACCCTCCAGATAGTATTTTTGCAGTTTTTGAAATTTCGAAAATTTTGACTTTTTTGGAAAAACACGAATACTATAGCCTCGGAAAACTCAATTACCAAATTTTGGATTTAGAAAGGATTTTTTGCATTATAAATACCGGACACAATCTCTAGATAGTATTTTTGCAGTTTTTGAAATTCCGAAAATTTTGATATTTTTTGGAAAAACGCAAAGACTATAGCCTTGGAAAACTCAATATTCTAATTTTGGATTTAGAACGGATTTTTTGCATTATTAATACCGGACACGCACTGTAGGTAGTATTTTTACAGTTTTTGAAATTTCGAAAATTTTTACATTTTTTGGAAAAACACCAAAACTATAGCGTTGGAAAACACAATTTTCAAATGTTAGATTTACACCGGATTTTTTGCATTATAAATCCCAGACACACCCTACAGATGGTATTTTTGCAGTTTTTGAAATTTCGAAAATTTTGATATTTTTTGGAAAAGCGGGATTTATAACGCAAAAAATCCGGCCCAAATCCAAAAATTTAGTATTGAGTTTTCCATGGCTATGATCTTCATGTTTTCCCAAAAAAGGCAAAATTTTCGAAATTTCAAAAACTGCAAAAACTACTATCTAGAAGCTGTGTCCGGGATTTACAATGCAAAAAGTCCGGTCTAAATCCAAAATTTCAAAATTGCCATTACCAAAAAATGTCAAAATGTTCGAAATTTCAAAAAGTGCAAAAATACAATCTAGAGGCTCTGTCCGGTATTTATAATGCAAAAAATCTGGTCAAAATCCAAAAATTTCAATATTGAGTTTTCCAAGGGTATATTCTCGGTGTTTTTCCAAAAAATGTCAAAATTTTTGAAATTTCAAAGACTACAAAAATACTGTCTAGAGGGTATGTCTGGGATTTATACTTACTAACTTACATACTCACTGGCACTATCGAACCCGTAGGTTCATGGCCGCGCGGACATAAGCTCTCCATAGATCCCTATCCTGAGCTAATGCTTGCCAATCATTCCCTGTATAATCTACTTCCCTCAAATCATAGATAATGTTGTTCTCCCACCTCATTCTTGGCCTACCAACTGGGCGTTTTCCTTCTGGCTTTCCTACAAGAAGCTTCCATGCACGTCTTTCATTCCCCATACGTGCAACATGTCCTGCCCATCGCAGTCTACGAGACTTAACTGTTCTTATTATATCTGGCTTCCTATAAAGACCATGTAGTTCATTGTTATGTAGTCTTCTCCATTCACCTGTCTGTTCATCTCTCTTTGGTCCAAAAATTTTCCTAAGTACTTTATTCTCAAATACTCGTAATCTCCTTTCCTCCCTTAAAGTAAGAGTCCATGTTTCGCACCCATATAATATAACTGGTAGAATAATAGTTTTATATATTTTCAGCTTAACGTTTTTTGAAAGGAGTTGGGACATCAAAAGTCTCTGCAATGCATAATAGCATGCATTTCCAGAATTGAGCCTATGTTTAATTTCTTTGTGCATCTCATTCCTATTTGTGATTATTGTTCCTAGGTATTTGAATTCAGCCACTTCCTCAAAATTTCCCTCATTTGTCATTAGCTGTCCATTTCCATTATATAATGAATTTCTACGTGTGACCATATATTTAGTTTTACTGATATTTACTTCCAGTCCTAATTTCTTAGTGTTACTCAATAGTGTGTGCGTGTTGGCCTTTAGTATCTCCTCGCTATCGGCCAGTAGTACTACATCATCAGCATAAACTAACAGCTTATTAATACCATTCAGTTGTAAGCCTTCCTCATTCTCTAAAGATTTAATGGCATGCTCTAGTACAAAATTAAATAGTAGAGGAGATAGTGCATCTCCTTGCTTCAACCCATTCTGGATTTCAAAAGTGTCTGAAAACTGTTTGCCTACACGCACCCTACTCTTTGAGCCATTTAGACACATTCGTATAAGTCTAACTAACTTTTTAGGAATTTCCGAACTCCAGCAGGATACTATATAACTTCTCCCTCTTAATTGAATCATATGCTTTTTTGAAGTCTACATATAGTTGATGTACAGTACCATTATATTCCCATTTCTTTTCTAAAATCTGTCTTATACTAAAAATCTGATCTGTTGTAGACCTGTTTCTTCTAAATGCACATTGATGATCTCCTAGAATGTCATCAATATAGGGAGTAAGTCTGCTTACTAATATATTTGTTAGAATTTTGTACGAAGTTGAAAGTAATGAGATGCCCCTGTAGTTGTTGCAATCAGTTTTATCTCCTTTCTTATAAATTGGTACGATAATTGATTCCTTCCATTCATCTGGAAGAGCTTCTTTTTCCCAAATCATACTAAGCAACCAGCGTATCTTGTCCATCAATTTTTCTCCCCCTGATTTTATCAGTTCTGCTGGGATCTCATCTGAACCTGATGCTTTATACATCTTCAATTTTTCAATCGCCATTTCAACCTCTAATGCACTTGGCTCTGCGACTAGCATTTCTGCTGTCTGTAAATTATCCTCCTCAATGTCCTGTTCTGTATGTACATTTAATAGCTGATTAAAGTAACTTTTCCATCTATTTAATATACTCCTAGAATCTGCAATCATATCCCCATTTTCATTCCGAATTATGTTTGTTCTAGCCTGAAACCCTTTCTTCTCTATACTAATTCCCTGATATAATTCTCTAATGTTCCTATTTTTTGCATTCATTTCAAGATCATTAATCTTCTCTCTCAAATATTCCCTCTTTTTACTCTTTAGTAACTTGGTGGTTTCCCGTCTAATACTACCCAATTGCTCTAAATTTACCTCATTTGGCTCGTGTAACCATTTCATTTTTGCTAGCTTTCTTTTCTTTACAATGTCGGCACATTCCTCATCAAACCATTTCTTGTTTTGCCTCTTTTTTAAACAACCAATGCTTTCTGATGCTGACAATTTAATAGTATCTCTTATAGCCTCCCATTCTTTATTTATATCAGTTTCTTCTTCGTTTGCCACATTGTCATCTGAAGATTCCAGTACTTCAAATCTATTAGCAATTTTGATTTGGTATTCTTGCCGCATTTCATCATTTTTCAAGTTTTTTAATTCATATTTTTCAGAATCATCTTTAGCGTTTGTTCCTCTCATAAGCGATAGCCGTTGTCTGATTTTCACTCTGACCAGATGATGATCCGAATTGCAGTCTGTCCCTCTAACTGATCTAACATCGATGATGCTACTGTGCCAGCGTTTATCCACTAATACATGATCTATCTGGTTCCGAGTTTCTCCATCTGGGGACGTCCAGGTGTATTTATGAATATCCTTATGCTGAAATGTTGTGCTCTTAACAATGAGATTCTTTGATGTGGCAAATGTGACTAATCTAACCCCGTTGTCGTTACTATCTTCATGAAGACTGAATTTGCCTATTGTTGGTTTGAATATATCTTCCCGCCCCACTTTTGCATTAAAATCTCCTAAGACAATTTTCATATGATATCGTGAAAGGCTATCAAATAAGCATTCTAATTCTTCATAGAACTCATCCTTGATCTTGTCATCTTTATCTTCTGTGGGGGCATGTACATTTACAATTATAAAATCATGTCGTTTACCCTTTAGAATTATGTATGATATCCTATCACTAACAAACTTAATATCTCGGATAGCGGATAGGATCCTCCTTCTGACTAAAAAACCCGTTCCAAATGCAGGTCTTTCTGCACCCCCGTAGTATAATGCAAAGCTTCCTGATTCCTGACTACCTTCTCCTGGCCACCTAACTTCCTGTAAAGCGACTATATCCAAGGGCGATTTATCTAATTCCCGCGTTAATATCTCTAGTGCCCCGCTATTGTATAAAGTCCTAACATTCCATGTTCCTAGGAACATGTCCCTGTGTTTGAGCCTTTGGCATGGGTTCCCTGAAGTAGTCCCCGCCCGGAGAACCGAATGGGGGACTATTTGACCTCCGGAAAATTTTACCCCAGATGAACCCATGTCCGCATTTCTTGACGGTTGTATTTTTACGGTGAAAGATCGTCACTCTTTCGACCAAGGTACTTTTTTCGTCTGGCTTGTCACCTTCGACCAGTCCGGCATGGGTAACCCTATCGGCAGCAATGCTACCGCCGGCATAGCTCTCAGGATCATATAAGCACGCAAGCCACTCCACCACGACAAGGTAAAGATACCATGGAGGGATGTATTTCGAGTATTTCCTAAAAACAAAATGTCATCATATTTCGAAATTTCAAAAAACGCAAACAAAAAATACTATGTTCAGGCTGTCTCCGAGAGATTTATAATGGAGCAAAAAAATTCTGACCTGAAATCCAAATTTGAAATTGAGTGTCCCAAGGCTATATTCTTGTTTTTTTCCAAAAATATGTCACCCCAACTTTTCGAAATTTCAAAAACTGCCAAAAATCACTATCTACAGAGTGTGGCCGGGATTTATAATGCAAAAAAAAATCCTTTATAAATCCAAAATTTAAGACATTGAGGCCGTCCCCCGTGTCTTGGTGTTTTTTTTAAATGTCAACAAATTTCGAAATTCAAAAACTGCCAAAAATACTATCTTTACAGGGTGTGTCTGGGATTTATATTGTAAAAAAATTAACACTTCCGGTCTAAATCAGAAATTTCGAAATTGAGTTTTTCGAAGGCTATATAGTCTCGCTGTTTTTCCAAAAAATGTCAAAAATTTTCGAAATATCTAAAAACTGCCACATATACTATCAAGAAGCTGCGTCCGGGGATTTATTAATGCTAATAATTTACTGTCTAATCCTTAAATTTTAAAAACTGAGTTTGCAAAAGCTAATGTTCTAGTTGTTTTCCAAAAATGTCAATTTTTTTCGAATATCACAGAACTGCACAAATACTATCCAGAGTGTTTTCGGGGTTTTTATAATGCAAACAAAAGCCGTCTAAAATCCAAAATTTCAAAATTGCGTTTTCCAAGGCTATAGTCTTGAGTGGTTTTCCAAAAAATGTCCCCCCCCCAAAATGTTTTCGTAATTTCAAAAACTGGCCAAAATATATCTAGAGAGTTGTTTCCGGGACTTATAATGCAAAAAAATCGGTAATAAATCCGCAAAATTTTCAAATTTGAGATTCCAAGGCTATGTTGTTGAGGTTTTCACAAAGAAAAAATCGAAAATGTCGAAATGTTCAAAACTCAAAAAATACCATAACCGAGGGTTGTGTCTGGGATTCTTATAATGCAAAAAATCGGTCTGATCCAAAATCTTCAAAATTGAGTTTTTCCAACGC
>JASPKZ010000898.1:0-92612 GCA_030220185.1 Diploptera punctata | reverse complement strand
TTGTCCGATTCAAACGAGCATCGATTTTATGTATTATAAATTTTTTTAAGAATTCTCGAAGTTTTTGATGTTAATGCTTGCACTATTTGTTCTCAGACCTCAAAATATAACATTTTTAAGTTACACACGATTCAATCATTAACATAATTTAGGTCTGGTTTAAGGTAAATTTAACAAATCAGTTAAATATCATAAACAAAGGCACTAAAAAGAATCTTGAAAAAGCAACAATATAAATGAAGCATGTTTTCCTCGAGTTATCTCAGGCAAAATAAATAAAAACGCAAGTTATTGGATTTTAAAAGCTTAAGGTAATTCTGTTACAGACATCAGGAGACCCATGTCTCGCACTTCACCGGGTTGTCAGCACTACGTGATGGCATTTTTACATCAAGAACTGCTACTCATTTATATTAAGAGGCCGAGCCGATCTCAGTGCATGGGTTCCGCAAGGATGTTTAGGCAGGTTGTTAAAATATCGACCATATCGGAAATCGTTCCTTCTACTTCCGAATTTCACCAAAATTGCCATAACAAATAATGCATCTTGTCTCCAGCTAACTGTGTCAGCATATTGAATACTAACTAACTCACTGGCACTATCGAACCCGTATGTTCCTGACCGCGCGGACATACGCTCTCCTTACATCCCTATCCTCAGCTAATGTTTTCCAATCATTCCCTGTGTAATCTACTTCCCTCAAATTATAGTTAATATGATTCTCCACCTCATTATCGGTCTACCAACTGGGCGTTTTCCCTCTGTTTTTTTTACAAGAAGCTTCCATGCACGTCTTTCATTCCCCATTCGTGCCACATTGTCCTGCCCATCGCAGTCTACGTGACTTAACTGTTCTTATTATATCTGGCTTCCTATAAAGACCATGTAGTGTCACTGTTGTGTTAGTCTTCTTCATTCACCTGTTTTTCATCTCTCTTTGGTCCAAATATTATCCTAAGAACTTTATTCTAAATATTCGTAATCTCCTTTCCTCCTTTAAAGTAGAGTCCATGTTTCGCATCCATATAATATAAACTGGTATAATAATAGTTTTATATATTTTCAGTTTATCGTTTTTTTTGAAAGGAGTTGGGACTTAAAGAGTCTCTGCAATGCATAATAGCACGCATTTCCAGAATTGAGCCTATGTTTAATTACTTTGTGCATCTCATTCCTATTTGGTGTTATTGTTCCTAAATATTTGAATTCAGCCACTTCCTCAAAATTTCCCTCATTTGTCATTAGCTGTCCATTTCCCATTATATAATGTGTTTCTATATGTGAACCTATATTTATTTTTATTGATATTTATTTCCAGTCCCAATTCCTTAGTGTTGGTGCGTGAGTGTTGGCCTTTATATATCTTCACTATCGCCCATTAGTACTATATCGTCAGCAAAACTAAACAGCTTATTAATACTATTGAGTTATAGGCTTTCTTCATCTCTAAAGATTTTATGGTATGCGCTAGTACAAAATTAAATAGTAGAGGAGATAGTGCATCTCCTTTGCTTCAACCAATTGTGTATTACAAAAGTATCCGAAAATTATTTGCCTGCACTCAACCATACTCTTTGTGTCATTAGACACATTGGTGTAAGTCTAACTACCTTTTTAGGAATTCCGAACTCCAGCAGGGATACTATACAACGTTCCCTCTTAATTGAATCCATTTATCATTACTTTCGTTCATGGTTGGTAATTCTTCGTGAAAAAAAACTGTGAAAAACACATTTAATAGGTACTATGTGACTGGCCACGCTAGATCATTGGTTGTCAGGATTCCAGGTCCAACATCAAAACAAGACAAGAAATAAATGGGCTTACTCAGAGGTAAGTCAGTGAGGAGAAAAAAAAAGGTCAAATACTTATCCAATAATAACCCAAATAAATTGTAGGCCTGTACAAATTACATTAACATGATGCCAGTCAAGACCCGAAGAACTAAACTGGATTTAACATAGTTACTGGCCACACATCCCGTATTGTTCAAACCCTTGGCGACGACCAGACCAAAAAGCAATCCAGAAGTTAATATGTGCGGAACAAAAAATAAATTGGAATACCCCGGCAAAGTTGTGGAAGAGAGATCACTGGATGGCAAGAACACATTGGCCTTGGAAAAGATCATACTCTGACGTGAGAAATCCTAAACAAATTCTGGTCGCTGCAGGGTGGGCGTGGGATACTAGTATGATTGTATACGAAAACTTAGTAGAAGATGTCAAAGTGTTTTTATTTGTTTATAATATGTTATTTATATAGTGGCATTTTTAATATCTACGATACATTGTGCCCTAACTAAATTCTGATAGGTGGAAAAAGGTTTATCCTAAGCCTATATTTTTCAAGCATAAAGTTATTTAACGTGCCACAAATAAATACAGAAACACCATCTTGTCTTTTGATACTTTTAATGTAGCAATAGGCTGTGCTGTTTAATCCCCGAAGATTAACAGATCCCGGCGGTTTTGAAGCAGTTCCAACTATTATAAAATTTGGATCGCTGAAGGAAAAGTTGGAGATGAAATTAGGAGACAAAGAGAAAAACATTTGTTCTAGCCATGTAATCTACAACCTAAATGTTAAATTATCTATAATCTTTACTCAATTTCCTCTTTTTTACGAGGACAAAACACTCTTGTGAATACATAAGAATGTGATTCCACGAGAAAACGGTAGTATTAAATACTATATGAGAACTCTCCACTTCGAAGGGTTTCTTTTTGGTATGCCATACATTCGGCTTTTGTTCTATATATAGGCCTATGTTTAAACAAATATATTAAAATACTCATTTTTTCTTCCTTTATTTTCTTTCGTTTTTGTGATGTACACATGAAGGTATATTTCATACCAAGTAATTTCATATAAATATATTCTTGTACATTACATTTGGTATATGTTGTCTGGAATATGCATAAAACGATACGTAAAAGCAAGCAAAGTAGGCCTATAGCTGATCAAGTGAGAAAGGAATTATTTCGAATTAAGAGCTCTGGTATAGCGTCTTGTTGATAATAAACATACTTTAAACTAATCTCACTGGCAAAAACAATGCAATTCCTGATATGAAAACCGACTTTCATTTTTTCTTTCCGATTACGAAGACGGCCTCAGCGATATTTTGAACAGCTGTTTCACGAGTGATCTTGTGCCATTTCACAATTTCGCTGAGTCCAGGAATTTCATAATACTGTAATTGGTGATCCAGTTTCTTTAGCTTCAATACATGTGAGAGCTTTATACCGGGCTGATTTAATGAGTTTAATAATTCACACATTGATGTTGTGTCACATTCTGTATCCGCTGCTCGTTTATAAAGTCATTTGTGTGGATCCAGTGTATAAATACAATTTCAATTTCGAAAATAATTTCGGCAAAGCCTTGTGTTCTCATATCTCATGCTTCATTATTGCACGCAGTATTTTCTGCTAAAGAAAATTGTGGAAACGTGACCCATGAACCATATATTAATCACTTCAAAAATGTGTTTTGTTTTATTTTATCTAGGTTTACAAAGTTGTGGAAAACCTCCTGACAGGAGCAATAAAATACCTACCCTTATGTTCGTGGTCTTCCGAATATCGTAGAATATTTCATCTAGCAGTTCTCTCTGTTACTATTACTTTCAACCCATGTATCGCAGTGCCGTTACGCAGCATATTGGAAACTCTTGTTCAGTTAAAGTAAACCGTAAATGTGAGAACGCGGGATACTCCTTACAGTGGCTGCAATTTCTGATAATGCCAGAGCCAATGTGATTTGTTTTTACGCTCCAATTTTTTAGCATCACAGCCTAATTAATTTGTGAGAAATGATGACCCAGTGCCCTGCCTGATGAAATGAAAATGAAATAATCCCAAATTTTTTTCATCTGTTTACGAACCTGTGGAATAGAGTAAGATATATTTTATCACTTAGCGGAGCAAATGGGAGAACTCGCGGTTACTACAACACAATGGTTAGTTATAAGGTGAAATATACACATTACATAACTTTCTTTCCGCTACGTAAAATTTAGAAATTTTTAGTGCATAGCAAAAAAATGATGACATCTAACCTACATTACGGAACAACGCCACTGAATGTGCAATTAAAAATTACCTATGTAATTTGGTATTAACAGAATATTAATATTTCAGAGATTAAATTGAAAGCTGATTCTTCCATCAATTTACACTCTGAAATTTGTAGAACGAACAATGATAAAGGTCTCCTTTATGAGGTAAATATTAAATACATTTAAGAACAGCACATTTATCATATATTAAATGTTGTCACTTACTATACTTACTCACTGGCACTATCGAACCCGTAGGTTCATGGCCGCGCGGACATAAGCTCTCCACACATCCCTATCCTGAGCAAATGTTTTCCAATCATTCCCTGTATAATCTACTTCCCTTAAATCATACTTAATGTTATTCTCCCACCTCATTCTTGGTCTACCAACTGGGCGCTTTCCCTCTGGCTTTCCTACAAGAAGCCTCCACGCAAGTCCTTCATTACCCATACGTGCAACATGTCCTGCCTATCGCAGTCTACGAGGACTTTAACTGTTCTTATTATATCTGGCTTCCTATATAAGACCTGTAGTTCATTGTTATGTAGTCTTCTCCATTCACCTGTCTGTTCATCTCTCTTTGGTCCAAAAATTTTCCTAAGTACTTTATTCTCAATTACTTGTAATCTCCTTTCCTCCCTTAAAGTAAGAGTCCATGTTTCGCACCCATATAATATAACTGGTAGAATAATAGTTTTATATAGGCCTGTTTTCAGTTTAACTTTTTTGAAAACGAGTTGGGACATCAAGAGTCTCTGCAATGCATAATAGCACGCATTTCCAGAATTGAGCCTATGTTAATTTCTTTGTGCATCTCATTCCTATTCGTGATTATTGTTCTTAGGTATTTGAATTCAGCCACACTTCCTCAAAATTTCCCCTCATTTGTCATTAGCTGTCCATTTCCATTATATAATGTATATCTACGGTGTGACCATATATTTAGTTTTATTGATATTTACTTGCAGTCGTAATTTCTTAGTGTTACTCAATAGTGTGTGCGTGTCGTCATTTAGTATCTCCTCGCTATCGGCCAATAATACTACACCGTCAGCATAAACTAACAGCTTATTAACACCATTGAGTTGTAAGCCTTCCTCATTCTCTAAAGATTTAATGGCATGCTCTAGTACAAAATTAAATAGTAGAGGAGATAGTGCATTTCCTTGCTTCAACCCATTCTGGATTTCAAAAGTGCCCGAAAACTGTTTGCCTACACGCACCCTACTCTTTGTGCCATTTAGAGACATTCGTATAAGTCTAACTAACTATTTAGGAATTCCGAACTCCAGTAGGATGCTATATAACTTCTCCCTCTTAATTGAATCATATTCTTTTTTGAAGTCCACGTACAGTAGCATTATGTCACTTATTATACCGTACATATTTGAAAGCTAATTGATAAGTCATTATAGCAAATTGAAATATAAATTTTGAAATGTTCTCTTTAATATATTTTAGATAAGATTTTGTTATTGCAAGTGCATTCAGCCTTGTTATTTCCAACCAATACTTAGTAAAAATAAATATAACGTTTTCTATCTAAACTGAGATTTGAACCTTTACGCGCTGAAGCACTAAAAATTTTTGTTATTTAAGAAATCCAGGAGCAGACACAAATCGTCCTCCATTCGAAATCACTGTGAGACTGTAGTAGTGAACCACTATACAGAGTACAGTAGGGGTTTTTACATTAAAAACAAATTATTATATGTTTTATTGCGTGTCATATTAGCTAATTTTAAAAATGATGTAAAATTAATGTACTCAGTCTTGGTTTTCGCATGCAATTGTTAATGTACGTTGAAATATTATTCTCTTTAATGGAGATTTGAACCTTATATCTCCAGCTATATGCTCTGCCGTTCCTACCAATTTTGCTGCTAAAGGAAATTTAGGAGCAGACACACAATTCTCTATTTGAAATGTGTGTGTAACACTACTGTACGTCTGGTTTCCTTCTGTTAACAATATAATTATTACAATGGTGCTGATGATATTAAATTCATGTATCGATGTGTTTTGTTTTAATATAATAGTTAATACAATTTAAAAGAAAAATCTGCCTAAAAAGATTAGAAACCACGCTATCTTGCTTTGCGAGTGGCGCACTTACCGATTATTGCTACAAAGATAATTCAGGAGTTGACACAAATCTTGTTCTGTTAGAAATTCCTGTGTAACCCGATTACTAAACTTGTATACACATTACAGCAGGGTTTGCTTCTCTTGTGATGGATTTCATTCCATGCCTTATTGTACAGGTGTGTTTCAGAATAACTATTACAGATTTATAGGGGTTGTAGAGGGAACGAAGTAGATAAAGTTTTGATAAGGAGCCAATGTCCACAAAAGTACCATTTCGATGTAAAACAAGGTTGAAAATCGAAACACAAAAGGCTGATAACGTGAGTCTTGTGTTTCAGAATAAGTATTACAGTCTTCCTGGGGTTGTAATGTACGTGTCGAGTCGGAGGAAGATCTTTCTTCCACAGAATTCTGTTTGGCGGCAGCATGAATTATTGAAGAGACGCCAGATCTTGTGCGGCGTCGTGTATGAAAACATGCGTCGCAGATACACTTTGTACAATGTACATTATGGTCACCACGTGGAACCACACTTGTAGTACAACCCCTGGAAGTCTGTAGTGCTTATTCTGATATACATGGCAACATGTATCAAGCCCGCCCATTGTGTTTTGATATGCAAACCTATTTTTACATCGAAATGGTAGCATGTTCACTTCCGGATATGGGGTTTTTATCAAAACGTTATGTATTAAGTCCCCTCAACAACCCCATGAAGTCTGTAATATTATTCTGAAACACTCTGTAGATGTTGCAACTAACGTAATCAGACTTTTTCCTCGCATGCAATAACTAATACAACAAAATATCATTTATTCTGCCTAAAAATGAATGTACATCTTTTATCTCTAGCATTACACGCTGGTGCACTAACCTGTTGTGCTACTTTGGCAATCCACGAACAGATACAAATCTTTTCTGTTCTACATCCTCGTGTAACCGTATTAGCCAACTTCTATTCACATTATAATAAGTGTGTTTCTATTGAGAAGATAATGTAACGGGATTTAATGCATGCAGTATCAGATAATTATAATTATTAAAATTAATGTATTCGGGCTTCTTGTTCACATGCAATAGTTAACACAATTTATTAGAAACATAATAAAATCTGCCTAAACCATTATCGTAACTCTCAGATTTGCGTCTACTTCGATAAATGCATTGGTAGCACAATTGGTTAATACGAGAACCCGTAAAGCTGGAGATTTTCTGTTCAAATCCCGGTGTAGAAAAATAATTTTATCCTATTTACTTGTGTTAACTATTATATGCGAATACAATATCCGATTCCGATTGAGGGTCTTTCCCACTTTTCAGCGGTTGCCCTTTTTACCAGCCGGCTGCTGGCCCTTCACATCCACATGTGTCAATCACAGAGGTAGATGATCAACAGCCAGTGTAGGGGTGACATGTGGTTAGCATGTCGAGTCCCCCAGCCGTTATAGCTGGTTCCTCAACCTGGAGCCGCTACTTATTGTAGCTACCCAATTGCCTCACGATGCTGGGTGGACACCGGTCCCATACTGGCCGAAATACCATGAGACAATTTCTTTCCCCATGGAGACTCGAACCAGCGCAAGTCCCGTAGCTCTGCGCCAAGGCTTCCTACCTTAACCGCTCGGCTACGGCGCGGGACGAATACAATATCAAGTTTGTAATTAGCTGACATGACATGGCATAACGTGCTGCTAGCAGTAGCGACCCTGATGTAATGTGAACACAAGTTCACTTATATGGTCACACGGGGATTTCAAATAGAGAGATATTTGTGTTTTGCCTCCTTGATTGCCTAACTAACACAAATTGTTAGTGTGCAAAGTAAAGCAGGAGGTGAAGTGTTGAAGTCCAATTCAGGCAGATATTTTTCCTTTTTGTTGAATTAACTACTGCAGCGAACAGAAAACCTAAATACATTAACTTTAATATCGGCTGTCAGTAGCCGAGTGGTTTAGGTAAGATGCCTTGGCGCAGACCACACGACTTCCGCTGATTTGAGTCACCATGGGGGAACAAATTTTCTCATGGGACCTGTTCTCCCCCACCATCGTGGGCAATTTCTACATCAAAAATTAAAAAGATGACTGCAATAAGTAGCAGCTATAACGACCGGTGAACCCAATATGCTGAATACATGTCACCCATACACTACCTCTATAATTAGCACATATGGATGTGAGGACAGAAGCCGGCAGGTAGTCCAAGAGCCTTCTAGGCCTGTCGCGCCTTGCAGTGTTTTATAATTAGGTGATACAGCATGAACAGAATTCGATTATAATGTAGTGTTTAATTGAAGCGAAATTTTAGTAATATGAATACAAGTTCATTAATACAGTCACACGGGGATTTTCCATATCATGAACTCAGTTTTACCCTCTCACCTTACAGGTACTTTACGTGACACATATCACCCGGGCACCACCTGTCGGGAGAGGGATCTTAACTATGAATCACACTCATACTTACCGACTCCCCGCATCAGTCTCAGATACAACACAACATTATGTCGAAAAACACCCTTCACACACACACACACACTAAACATAAGGATTATAATCCTTACTTAATTGTAATATTATTGTGTTTTCTTTTTTGTTTTACGTTATAATTACCAAACATTCTGTATTGTAACGGAGTGTCAACAGCACGTACGGCTTATTACCCGTGCGACCCATATTTGTAAATAACATTGTATCTTACGTTTAGTCTAATAAAGTGCTACTAAACATGACTTGTATGGGGTAATATTGATTATAATGGCCGGATGATGTTCGGGAACCGTTTGGTCCCTAGCGTCTCCCGACATTTGTCTTACGGGGATTTCAAATTGAGGAACATACGTGCCTGGTCTTTGTTTGTTTATCTAGAAAGATTGGTTAGTGCGATAGAGCGTAAATATTGAGATCTGTGGTTCAAATCCAAGTATATGGAGATTCCCTTCTACTTATCTTTATCTTGTTATTCTGTTTCCAATTTAATCTTCACCGTTCTTTAAACATTGAACCCCTGCAGGGCTCTTGGTCTGCCAGACGATAATCGTGACACACTCAGCCTGACGAGTCCCTACTACGTAGTGTAGATAGTGGTCATCAGTCACACTGGGGGAATTTACTCGACAAAATTATTTTTCCCAAGGGACTCAAATCAGCGCATGTCCCGTTCCTCTGAACGTATTGTTGATGGTCTTAGAAAATGTAAGGTTATCTGTTATTGGAATTATTTATATTCGTAAGCTAATTTACTTTTAATAATTCTGAATCTTTTTCGGCCTCATTTGTCTTCAGTCTTTAACATTATGTTTGTTATGTAACATGTTTTAGCAGATCAAGTTAGGTCCAGTTAGTTACAGAGTTAATAAAACAGTTACATTTTATAAAATATCATGGAAATCTCTAGAACAAATGACAATTTAAGGTACAATCGTGTTTCTAGAATTACCTTGAAAAAGATACATATATAACTCAGACTTTTAAACTGTAAACAATTGACAGTCCCCAGCCGTTTGATGACGTGATTCCTAGAACCACAGGCGATCATGATAACCTGTCCTTAGAAAATACCGATTATAGAACTTAAGAAAATTAGAAGGAGAATATAAAACATGTTATGTAGAACAACATTTTCTTCTAATTCTAGGCGCACTAAATAGAAGTTAAAAAATGTTCTCAAATTATATTCTAATGTAACTTTTCCAAACACAGAAATGCGATTATGGAACAGTCGAAAACTATGCTACATATGTTATTTATCCTGATACCGTGCTTTCTTCGATAAGTTAAGTTCATTTGATTTTCTAATTAAAAACAAATGTCATTACAATGTGTATAAAATTCATCCTGTTGCAAAGCGATAACGAACATGATGACGTAACAATTATTATAACGTTACCAAGCAGTGCCACGGAATGTACAGGAACATTGTAATTCAATTCAATTAAATATTAATATTTCACAGATTAAATACAAAACTGGTTTGTGTTTCATTATATGGAGCAGTTATTTTTACACATACAAATGGACAAACGCTTCCATCTTCATGTAAATATTGAATGCGTTTTCAAATACATTTATCGTAAGTAACGCCACGAGTGATTTCCAAATGATCGATACATTCACGACTCACCAAGTGGAAATCAAGAGTGACATTTGTTACGACAATTTAACGAAAAAATTAACCTGTTTACTCACAAATCATTATTTAACTATAGTTATTTTAAAATATTTATATATTTAATGTAAACGGTGATGTTTGAAAACAAATGAGAAATGATTGGTATGCTTCATTTTCTTCCCTTGTTCATCACTGCAGCCAGATCATAATGTTATTTATTGCCAAAGGATCGCAATATTTTAAGAATGCACCCTAGTGGAGAAATTTATAAACAACGTTACAGGTATCAATTAATTTGATGTCCTATGATGTAATTATGTCAATTATATTTTTCTGCAACGTCATTTCTTGGAAAATAATTCGTTTAAGAAAGTGCAAACAGTGTTTTCTTTTTTTGCGGTATAATCAATTGTTACAAATGTTTTATATTATATATCGCATGCGCTTTCTGCTGGCATTCATGCACTATATATACAATCTGGTAGCCGTATTTCTTATGGAGTCAGTCACTGCAAAATAATGCTATGACCTATTCAGAATGTTAAAAAGGAGGTGCTTTCTTTATTATGATAAACTTTAGTTGATACATTTTAGGCGAAACGTGACTGTGATTGGTTGTAAATAGGAAATCATTGAAATGTGATTGGTATTGACTCCCAATTGGGGCATGAGTCAAATAGTCATCGTTAATTTGCTTGTTAATATGTACTGAATATATATTTGTTAAGGATAACTAACTGAAATTAGAACAAGTGCAACTCTCAAAATATGAATATTTTATTTTCCATTCTGATGTTCACTTTTAAAATTAAACCTCTTCATTGTTTTACACTAAACTACACTCCAGGGCGCGTAGCTTCCGAGTACCAACTTGTAACATATTTTATCAGCTGACTATAATTGAGATAGAATAAGATTGTCAAAGTTAGTTTTCTCAACCTGAAGTTACTGTTTACTGAAGATACCAAAATTCCTCACGATACTGCTTGGGCACCGGTTATATACAGGCCGAACTTTCATGCGAAAAATCTCTTTAAGGTCTCAAACCAGAGCACCTTCTGTAGATCTGAGTGGACCTATGATGCATTGAACTGCTGCATTCTTCAGAATCTGTATTATTTATTATTATATGCAAATGTTCGGAATAATTGTTTTCTTGTCTATTGTATGTTTTGTTGAAAAGCTCCAGTTTATCCAGTTGTTTATAAGAACGGTGTTATTAATATAACTGTTTTCCCTTATTTTTCTCCATCTTTTTCAAGACATAGCAAGAGATTTTGCCTTCACCCTTCACGATTATACATTTTTGAATTTCGATAAAACATTGATACATTTTGGGTCTAATTTAAGATAAAACTAACAAATATTTATTAAACCTTCTGAAACCTCTGTAAGAACATGAACGTCTTTCTCGAGATATCTGAGGGAAATAACTACAAGCTTTCTCACGGCAGATGATAAAAGGTGATCTTACTATCGGAGTTAAGACTCTTGGTATATTCGAGGTTAAGGCTCGCGTTTTTCTAGCAAATCTGCACCTGACATCAGATGGTTTGGGAACCCTGTTCTATGGCCTTTATATTCTAAGAACATACATCCGCTATACATTCCGTTTTGATGTTGAGTTGATACTCAGGGAAATGGAACTAAATTAATATATAAGCAAAGTTGTACTGATCGCATCGGGTATTGAAAACTGCGACCTTCTGATGTGTACCACATATCATATAGCACGTATTTGCCTTAACACATTTTCAATAAGCTTCCTCATATTTTTTCAGCAAGTTTTATTTAATACATTCTTCATATTGCAGCTGAAGTTTTTATTTATATTTATACACATATTTATCTTCACTTCTTTCTTTTTTACCCACAACAGGACTTCATAATGTTCGTCATGGGTGGAACTGTGAATAGGTACACAGTGACTGGCCTCACTGGATCCGTAATTTTCAAATACCAGGGCTATCGTCAAGGATAGCGACAGAAGAACACAAAATACGAAATTGCCAGATGTAAGTTTGACAGAAAAATTGTTGAATAAATAATAATTATGAGATATATCTGCATGACTTTGATGTTGGAGAGGTTGTTTGCATGTTTCAAAGACACAAAATACTAAACTATAAAAATAGCCTGCAATTTTATGCGAGAGATCAGATGAGTTGAGAGACCCGTATTATTGTAACCATGTCACATTGTATTATTGTACCTATGTTAGAATTAACTAGAAAACTACAACTACAAAAGTGGAGATAAGATTGAGATATGATTAAATCAACATTTTAAAAATGTATGTCACAAGTACTGAGTAGTGGTGAAAGTAAAGAACAACATCTGAGAAAAAGGGAGAAACGCCAAAGGAAACCAGCCCTGGATCAGATTCTTCCACAACCAACCCCACATGAAGTCGTGAACTAGGATCCAACAAATCAAGGACGTGTGCTAACTACTTGCGCCACAGAAGCGCTTAAACCAGAAGTTGCGTTGTTATTTTCAAGCTGTCTGGTCCATGGTATTTACGTATGTAAATACCATGGACCAGAAACCAGACAAAACACAATCCATCAATGTCGGAGGAGAAACTTTGATTATCCAATAATGGAAATGGTGTAAGAGAAATTAAGATGTAGTATAAACCTAGAGAAGATACAGGAGGGAACCTCTTCCTCCTACAAGTTGGGAGCTGAATGTTAGGCCAGTCTTCATAAATAAATTCCTCAAATATGTATCTTTACACAAACCTAATTCATAAGCGTTCAATCAAGTTATGATATTATTTATTAATGATGCGTTAATTCAGTTAACATTATTAATGTTGAAATTCAGAACCAGGCGAGAAAGGGCAGCATATTGAGCGGATATATTTATTGTTGAGATACTTTTACGTGTCGTAAATCTGGACGAACGGCCAAAGTCTTTAGTTTGTATCCGCATGAACCGATATTCAGGACTTTGGAACTGTGAACATAGCAACACAACTAACATCGACTACAGAAACTAAGAAGAAGAACATATGAAACGTCCGCTGTAATTACTCACCACATTCTAAATTGTCTACAAACAGTAATGCTATGTATATTTTTAAAGGAAAAGCGATGCTTATGATTACGAATATTGAAACAGGATTTCAACGGTGAAAACTACATTCCATTTGCTATTAAATCCATGAGAGCCTTTTTCCCTATGTACTATTTAGCCTAATATATTTAATAAAAAATATAAATATATCTTTAAAACATTTGCATGACATGCGTTTTGCTGCATAGCGATAACAAGAATGATGTAAAACTCTTAACGTTTCGAAGCAACGCTACCGATTGTAAAATTGAAGAATAAAAACAAAATCTAAAAAGAAATTATTAAAATGTTAATATATTACAGATTAAGTTTAAAACTGTTTGATACATATTAATAATAATACTAATATCCATAGTAATAACATTTTTATTTATACACAGATTTTTAATGTTTACACATATTTCTGTGTCTAAAGGAATTATAATAATACTAAAATTATAAATTAAATGGGAAACCGCATTTAATACATGCACATTACACGCGAAGGTAATATTCCAAACAAAGTTAAATCAAATATAGATTTAAATTGTTTTAAATGATTCTAAAGTGCAGCAGCCCCTGATTGTATTTACTAGGGAATTCCAGTTGAGAGAAGTGGAGATTATATCCCACTACATCCAGTAATAATCAGAATATATTATTATAATAGAAATGAATGTTTGTACTAGACTTGCTCGGTGGCGTAATCGGTAGCCCACTGGGATATATATATATATATATATATATATATATATTATAAATATATTTTTCACATTTGGCAATGAAGGCAAATATGATATGAAAAGAAAAGCATTCTTCTTTCTTTTCATATATATATATATATATATATATATATATATATATTATATATTAACTTTTTGACAAATGCCAATGCGAGCTCAAAATATCTTGTTAAAAATAAAAATGCTCGGACGGGAGTTGAACCCGGACTTCTGGATTTACACCCACTACATATAGTAATAATGAGAATATATTATTATAACAGAAATAAATGTTTGTACTAGACTTGCTGGGTGGCTTAATCTGTAGCGCACTGGGATATATATATATATATATATATATATACATACATACATACATATAATAAATTAATTGTTGACATTGAGCAATGCAAGCTTAAAATGACATGATAAGAAAAATAAATGCTCGGACGGGACTTGAAGCCGCACCTCAGCATTTAAATCCCACTACGTGTTGTATTAATCAGAATATATTATTATAAGGGAAATAAATATTTGTACAAGAGTTGCTTGCTGACGTAATCGGTAGCGAACTGGGATATATATATATATATATATATATATATATATATTATAATTAAATTTTTGACATTGTGCAATGCAGACATTAGATGAAATGGTTAGAAAATTAAATGTTCTGACGGGACTTGAATCCGGACTTCTGGAATTACATCCTACTACATCTAGTAATAATAAGTATATTTTTTATTGGAGAATTGTATGTTTGTAGCACATTTGCTCGGTGACGTAATAGGTAGCGCACTGATATATATATATATATATATATATATATATGTCATTAAATTTTGACATTGAGCAATGCAAGCTTAAAATGAGATGATAAGAAAGATAAATGCTCGGACGGGACTTGAACCCGGACCTCTGGAATTATATCCTACTACTTATAGTAATAATGAGAATATATTATTATAACAGAAATAAATGTTTGTACTAGACTTGCTGGGTGGCGCAATCAGTTGCGTAATGGGATATATATATATATATATATATATACATTTAATAATAATAATAATAATAATAATAATAATAATAATAATAATAATAAAATTATTGACATTGAGCAATGCAGGCATAAAATGTCATAATAAGAAAAATAAAAGCTCGGACGACACTTGAACCAGGACCACTTCATTTATATACCACTACATATATACATATGTATATATATTATTATAATTAAATTTTTCACATTGAGCAATGCAAGCTTAAGTGACATGATAAGAAAAATAAATGCTCCGACGGGAATTGAACCCGTACCCTTGGATTTATATCCCACTGCATCTGGTAATAATAACAATATATTATTATAAGAGAAATGAATGTTAGTACTAAGCCTGCTCAGTGGCATAATCGGTAGAACACTGGGATATATATATATATATATATATATATACATATATATATTTTATATCCCACTACATCTAGTAATAATATATATATATATATATATATATATATAATCTTATAACTAAATTTATGACATTGAACAATGTAATCATAAATTACATAAGAAAAATAAATCCTCGGTCAGGACTTGAACGCGGGCCTACTTCTAGTAATAATGCGAATATATTATTATAAGAGAAATAAATGATTGTACTAGACATGCTCGGTGGCGTAATTGGTAGCACAATGGGATATACATATATATATATATATATATATACATACTTACTTACTCACTGGCACTATCGAACCCGTAAGTTCATGGCCGCACGGACATAAGCCCTCCATACATCCCTATCCTGAACAAATGTTTTCCAATCATTCCCTGTATAATCTACTTCCCTCAAATCATAGTTAATGTTAATCTCCCACCTCATTCTTGGTCTAAGAACTGGGCGTTTTCCCTCTGGTTTTCCTGCAAGAAGCTTCCATGCACATCTTTCATTCCCCATACGTACAACATGTCCTGCCCATCTCAGTCTATGAGACTTAACTGTTCTCATTATATCTGGCTTCCCATAAAGACCAAGTAGTTCATTGTTATGTAGTCTTCTCCATTCACCTGTCTGTTCATCACCCTTTGGTCCAAAAATTTTCTTAAGTACTTTATTCTCAATTACTTGTAATCTCCTTTCCTCCCTTAAAGTAAGAGTCCATTTTTCGCACCCATATAATATAACTGGTAGAATAATAGTTTTATATATTTTCAGTTTAACGTTTTTTGAAAGGAGTTGGGACATCAAAAGTCTCTGCAATGCATAGTAACAGGCATTTCCAGAATTGAGCCTATGTTTAATTTCTTTGTGCATCTCATTCCTATTCGTGATTATTGTTCCTAGGTATTTGAATTTAGACACTTCCTCAAAATTTCCCTCATTTGTCATTAGCTGTCAATTTCTATTATATAATGAATTTCTACGTGTGACCATATATTTAGTTTTATTGATATTTACTTCCAGTCCTAATTTCTTAGTGTTACTCAATAGCGTATGCGTGTTGTCCTTTAGTATCTCCTCGCTATCGGCCAATAATACTACATCATCAGCATAAACTAACAGCTAATTAATAATATTGAGTTGTAAGCCTTCCTTATTCTCTAAAGAGTTAATGGCATGCTATAGTACAGAATTAAATAGTAGAGGAGATAGTGCATCTCCTTGCTTCAACCCATTCTGGATTTCAAAAGTATCCGAAAACTGTTTGCCTACACGCACCCTACTCTTTGTGCCATTTAGACACATTCGTATAAGTCTAACTAACTTTTTAGGAATTCCGAACTCCAGCAGGATACTATATAACTTCTCCCTCTTAATTGAATCATATGCTTTTTTTAAGTCTACATATAGTTGATGTACAGTACCATTATATTCCCATTTCTTTTCTAAAATCTGTCTTATACTAAAAATCTGATCTGTTGTAGACCTGTTTCTTCTAAATGTACATTGATGATCTCCTAGGATGTCATCAATATAAGGAGTAAGTCTGCTTACATATATTTTTGTAAGAATTTTGTACGAAGTTGAAAGTAATGAGATGCCCCTGTAGTTGTTGCAATCAGTTTTATCTCCTTTCTTATAAATTGGTACGATAATTGATTCCTTCCATTCATCTGGAAGAGCTTCTTTTTCCCAAATCATACTAAGCAACAAGCGTATCTTGTCCATCAATTTTTCTCCCCCTGATTTTATCAGTTCTGCTGGGATCTCATCTGAACCTGATGCTTTATACATCTTCAATTTTTCAATCGCCATTGCAAACTCTAATGCATTTGGTTCTGCTGTCTGTAAATTATCCTCCTCAATGTCCTGTTCTGTATGTACATTTAATAGCTGATTAAAGTAACTTTTCCATCTATTTAATATACTCCTGGAATCTGCAATCATATCCCCATTTTCATTCCGAATTATGTTTGTTCTAGCCTGAAACCCTCTCTTCTCTATACCAACTCCCTGATATAATTCTCTAATGTTCCTATTTTTTGCGTTCATTCCAAGATCATTAATCTTCTCTCTCAAATATTCCCTCTTTTTACTCTTTAGTAACTTGGTGGTTTCCCGTCTAATACTACCCAATTGCTCTAAATTTACTCATTTCACTCGAGTAACAATTTCATTTTTGCTAGCTTTATTTTCTTTACAATGTCGGCACATTCCTCATCAAACCATTTCTTGTTTTGCCTCTTTTTTAAACAACCAATGCTTTCTGATGCTGACAATTTAATAGTATCTCTTATAGCCTCCCATTCTTTATTTATATCAGTTTGTTCTTCGTTTGCCACATTGTCATCTGAAGATTCCAGTACTTCAAATCTATTAGCAATTTTGATTTGGTATTCTTGCCGCATTTCATCATTTTTCAAGTTTTTTAATTCGAATTTTACAGAATCATCTTTAGCGTTTTTTCCTCTCATAAGCGATAGCCGTTGTCTGATTTTCACTCTGACCAGATGATGATCCGATTTGCAGTCTGTCCCTCTAACTGATTTAACTCGATGATGCTACTGTGCCAGCGTTTATCCACTAATACATGATCTATCTGGTTCCGAGTTTCTCCATCTGGAGACGTTCAGGTTTATTTATGAATATCCTTATGCTGAAATGTTGTGCTGTTAACAATGAGATTCTTTGATGTGGCAAATGTGACTAATCTAACCCCGTTGTCGTTACTATCTTCATGAAGACAGAATTTGCCTGTTGTTGGTTTGAATATATCTTCCCGCCCCACTTTTGCATTAAAATCTCCTAAGACAATTTTCATATGATATCATGAAAGGCTATCAAATAAGCATTCTAATTCTTCATGGAATTCATCCTTGATCTTGTCATCTTTATCTTCTGTGGGGGCATGTACATTTACAATTATAAAATCATGTCGTTTACCCTTTAGAATTATGCATGATATCCTATCTCTAACAAACTTAATATCTCGGATAGCGGATAGGATCCTCCTTCTGACTAAAAAACCCATTCCAAATGCAGGTCTTTCTGCACCCTTGTAGTAGGCCTATAATGCAAAGCTTCCTGATTCCTGACTACCTACTCCTGGCCACCTAACTTCCTGTAAAGCGACTATATCCAAGGGCGATTTATGTAATTCCCGCGTTAATAACTCTAGCGCCCCGCTATTGTATAAAGTCCTAACATTCCATGTTCCTAGGAACATGTCTCTGTGTTTGAGCCTTTGGCATGGGTTCCCTGAAGTAGTCCCCGCCCGGAGATCCGAATGGGGGACTATTTGACCACTGGAATATTTTACCCCAGTTGAACACATGTCCGCATTTCTTGACGGTTGTATTTTTTACGGTGAAAGATCGTCACTCTTTCGACCAAAGGTACTTTTTTCGTGTGGCTTATCACCTTCGACCAGTCCGGCATGGGTAACCCTATCGTGCAGCAATGCTACCTGGACAGGCATGAATGAGGATTAGCCTTTACTCTAATCCTTATGTAACAGTTATACCGCTGTGACTCGGTCCCCAGAGCCTCGTTTGTTATAAACAGGTTTCACCACGTGAAGGTGAGGTTGGGATTTAAGTAGGAGAGGTTATTGAATGTACTTCACTACTCTTTTGTAACATATTTTCAAAATTTATGGTCCATCTCCCAGACTAATTTTGATTTACCCATATCTCAGAACGATGAATTTCTATATATCACTGAAGCAGAACTTGACACAGCTTTAGAGATCTGCAAAATAATAGAGCACCTGGTGAGGTTGGGCTTCATATAGAATTGTTTAAATATTCTGACAAAACTCGTAAACAAAAATTTCTGCACTTACTAAACAAAATAATCTTGGGAGAAGTCCTATCTTCATCTTGGCAGAAAGCCATTATAATACCAATTTTTAAAAAAGGTAACCTCAAAGATTATAATAATTATCGAGGCATTAACCTTGTCAACAGTGGATATAAAGTTTTTACAAAAATTCTAGTTTCTAAATTACAAAAACACTATGAAAACTTATTAGGGGAAGAACAAAATAGTTTTCGTAAGGGAAGGTCCTGTGCCGATGGTTATTTCACCTTAAAACTTCTTATCGAAAAGCACAAAGAATTCAATAAAGAACTACATATAGCGTTTATAGATTTTATCAAAGCATTTGATAGAGTTGACAGACAAAAACTTTTAGATATCTTAACTGATGATGGAACACCAAATCAACTGATCCAAACAATTTTTAATCTGTATAAAAATAACATCATAGCAGTACAAATAGGAACAGAATTGTCAGATTGGAAACATAAATTGCGGAGTCAGACAAGGATGCTCTCTATCACCACTTCTATTTAATGTATACATTAATGCTATCATCAGACACTGGAGATTGACAGTTCATGGTAATATTCCTCTCTCAAGACCCACAATTTTAGACACACTCTTATATGCAGATGATCAGGCTCTTTTCGGCAATAATGAAGATGAATTACAATATTCCACTCATCATCTTAATATAATAGCCCAACGATTTAACATGGAAATATCAACAACAAAATCTAAAGTTATGGCCTTTCAAGGGAAATTCCCAGTAAGAAGTAAAATTTGTATTCAGAATTCAATATTAGAGCAAGTTAATTCATTTAAATACTTAGGATATAATCTAACTTATAATGAGGAATGTGATATATCCTTTAAAATACAAAACTATAATAAAGCTTTAAGAATTATGAACCAAGATTTAAACCATCAAAAGTGCAGAGACACCCAAGAATGAAAATCTATAAAATTCTCGCTAGACCCATAATCTGTTATGGCAGTGAAGCTTGGACCATCAGAACTCAGGATGATCGTCATATTACAGCCACGGAGATGAAATTTCTGCGACGAACTGCAGGTTATAGCCTTCTAGACCACCAAAGAAATTCAACAATAGCCAGAGAGTTAAACATCGTACCTATATCTGAGTACCTCCAAGAATATAGAAACAATTGGCTAGCCCATATTCAGCGCATGGATCGTCACAGAATACCAAAACAAATTCTTCACTACATTCCTCGAGGCAGAAGATATGTGGGTCGACCTTTTCGGAGATGGCGGGAGACCGTAATGGGCCACTGGGCCTAATACTTGAAAGGCAGGTGATGATGATGTATGAACCCTCAGCATCTATTACCGCCCTCAATCTGCGGGGCATTGATGCAGTCAAATTTCTACAGGCAAGTGGACGATCGGCAGGCGTCTTGAATTTGTGCCCATAAGCCATCATTCGTTTTTCGTTGCATCTGCAGGCCATCTATTTTCATCTTAGCCCATACATTTTCGATTGGATTCAACCTGGTGAACAGCGAAATTTGATTTGCCTTCTCCTTTAACAATGAAATCAAATTTCGCTAAACACATTTCAGAACGCGGCCACAGTTTCAACAATATCGATAATACAATGTAAATTATACACAGAGAAAACAACACACACAAAATTAACATTTTAAAAGAAATCGAAATTATCAAGAAGGCCAAGAATACAAACATTCTCAACGAAACTGTGCCTAATAAGCAAAACCCTCTATAAGACATTCAGTTAATTCAATACTACTACAACAACTCCAGAAGATGAAGCATGCATTGAAAGGCCTACAGTGAAATCAACGAAAATGTTAGATAGTTGAGGAAGACGGTAGTATACAGTATAAAAATAAATAATAGTTTAAACAAACTAAAACACACGCGCTTTATTAGCAAACCGAACTAAAAATGATTTTTTTTACCAAAATGCTTGGGATAAAATTAAAGTGGTCAACAAAAAAATATTCTCCAACACATCTAGAATAAAACTAGAGTTATCTACAAAAAATAATTTTAATATCAAAAGCGTGGGGTGCTCTATATCAATTAATATATTTGATAATAAACAGATATTGGTAAAAGTAAAGTCTCTAAGAAGAAAACGTAAAAACCATAAAAACAACACCCCACGCTTTTGATGGTAAAATTACTTTTTTTTTGTAGATAACACTAGTTTTTGTTCTAGATGTGTTGGAGATGATTTTTTTGTTGACCACTTTAATTTTTTACCCCAAGCATGTTGGAGTTTAAAATTATTTTTAATATTTTAATTCGGTTTTCTAATAAAGCGTGTTGTTTTAGTTTTTTAAACTATTATTTATTTTTTGGTTTGGTTTTCTTATAAAGCGTGTTGTTTCAGTTTTTTAAACTATTATTTATTATTTTAACTTTTAGTTTAATTGATTGTTGTAAACCGGAATCCCATGAAAATTTAATTACTTACTCCTTTTCTAATAAAAAACCCTCCGCCCGGATTTGAACCAGCGACCTATTGATTGCTGAAATTGTATACCACTATTGTCCACCACTCTGCTAACTGAGCTCTTACAACGATTGGCTAAAAAGTCGATAAGTCCGCAACCTATTACACCGGTTTTTATTTATTTTTTTGATTTTCCGATGATTCTGGCCAGGATTTAAAAAAATTAAATTATTGTATTATCATGGGTCCTTCATAAAGTTTCAAGTCGATCCAATGTTTTTAAGTGGATGAAAATCGTGTTCAAAGATTCCGTTACATAGATACAGGTTCGTTACGTAGACAGATACAGGCCAAGCTAATATAAAGCGTGTAAAAATATATAATTTGTCATTGTTATAACCTCAACGGTATAAAATAATTATGAACTAAAAAGTATAGATTAATTCAAATGTCGAAATAAAATGTATTTAATTCATAAACATTTTAATACAAATATCACGAAAAAAACTGCATAATTGAAGACGCGAACCTGCTATCTTCATTTACAGAAGCAGTGACCGCATGCTTTACCGCTGAGCTATCGGGACACGTAGAAGTGTCTTCAGTTCATGCCAAATAACACAGTAGCTCAGGGACTGCACAATTATGACTAGTTTCCTAGTTTGAACCCAGCGCTGTGCGGAGTATGACTTAGAAGAAATGTGCGTTCAAGAGATGACTCATTTTTTTGTCGAAGGGTGTACGTTGTATAATTGAGGAGGTTCTGCAGTATTGAGAAAACAGTTTTAAAGTTGAAGTTGTGTAAGAAATTCATAGGTAATTCAAAATGATAACTTTGGGTGATGCGTGTTTTCCCCCACTTAAGTCTAAAAAGACAGCAATGCCTTTACACGCCCAATTTTTCAAGTGAATAATAAATGACATATACCCCTTTGTATGGAATCGCCTCAATTGAAAGACAATTATTTAGTGGTGGAAAAGTGATTTTCCTAGATTTTTCCTTGTGCCCTTCATTTAAAGATGATAACCATGCACCCGATAGAGGATAATCTATGTATACAGTATATATCGATAGATGAATTCAATCTGTGAAATATTAATATCTTTTAAAATTTAATTTGTAAAAATATTTTGCATTTTCACATTTAGTGACGTGGCTTCGTTACGGTACAGTTATTACGTCAACATTATTTTTATCGCTTAGCAAGAAAGGGCATTTTTACAATCTTTTTTGCACCATAGTGCGTTCTGTCGTACTTGCGACCATGATTGAAAGTTCAGTTTCCTAAATTTCGGGGTTGCCAACCAATAAGTAACTATACTGTAATATTACAAATTACATACCTAGGGCGGGAAGTGAAACCACTGCCGTTTTCGTATACTACGTACAATGTATATACAAAAATATATCCAAAATATAATGTTAATATACATTATATGAAACAAATCACTGCATTTTAAATGAACTGAACTTTATTTGAAACAATATACAACAATAAATTGGTACTTGTACCCATTTTACTCTAATTGGTGTCACGGCCTGCTGTAGTCTCAACTAAATTATTTTCGGCATTTACCGTAATTACATTGGTCAGACTGCTAACGTCAGTCAGTTGTTTATAATGAACGCAAATATTTCCAACAAAGATGTTATTTTACTATTATTTATTATCTTGAAAACACTATCGTGCAAAAAATAGTACAACACACGTTTGTGAAGTGTTTTATAGAATCTCGGAAATTAAAAACCTTGTTATTGCTGGGTTTTTAATAAATCCTCGCTTCTGTAAAAACCATTTCACAACATGGCATTGTAATTTACTACTGTGAAATCTATTCCTTTTTAATAAAATTATTTATTGGATGCAGGGGAAAAGGTCCATATCGATTTAGATATCAAATTACAAGTTTCCTCTTGTTTAAATATTCATAAGCACAGTTTTATTTCTTAAAATAGTGAAGTTATGTTACAATTTCGGATAACATGACATTGAGAATGTGATATGCATACATTAGAGCAATCTTCTTCTTAGGCGCTGTAATCGATGTTGCTAGACTAGAGCTTATAATGCTCGCTTCTGGTTCTAAAGTTCACGGGAACAAACCCTGCCGGCGGTTGCGGATTTTTAATGACGTAAAAATCGCAAGAATATGTTCCTTCGGAAAGGACTAAAATCAGTGTAACCTGTCTGGATTTAGAGAATATCAAGCTTGTAACAAGAGGTCTCCCCTAGATTATAATTGCGACACTAATTAGTTTAGCTTTTGAAGAGTGTCTCTGATAATTAATTATGACTGATTGAACATATTGGTTCTCCCACATGAGAGTCCCTTTTCCTACCCGTTGATCTCTCTTCCAATCATCCCCTGTATAATCTATTTCCATCAAATCATGGTTAATGTCATTCTCCTACCTCATCCTATGTATACCAAGTGGGCGTTTTCCCTCTGGTTTTTATAAGTTTCCATGTCCCTCTTCCATTTCCCATTGGTGTCACATGTCCTGCCCATTTCAGTCTATCAGACTTAACTGTTTTTAATATATCTGGTTTCCAATAAATATCATGTAGCTCACTGTTTAATAGTCTTCTCCAATCGCCTGTTCATTTCACTTGGGTCGAAAAATATTCCTAAGAACTTTATTCTCAAATACTGGCATTCTTTCTGTACTCTTTTGTAATGAGAGTCCATCTTTCACATCCATGTAATATATTTGGAGAATAACAGTTTTATATACTTCCAGTTTAACAGTTTTTGAAAGGAGTTGGGACATAAGAGTTCCTGTTGTATAATAACATGCATTTCCAGAATTGAGCCTATGTTTAATTTCTTTGTTCATCTCATTCCTGTGTGTGATTATTGTTCCTAGGTATGACTGTTATTCCCTCTCTAACTTAACACATGTGTTTGTCATGTGTTTTGTCTTCAATCCTGAAAACTATGATCCAGCGATATATTGTATCGACATATGTGATTATTGTGTAATCCTGTTGTGGTATATAAAAATATATATATAGGATAAATTTGTGTCTGACATGCATGAAAGATCATGTGCCGCAATAAAAGTTAATTGAAATGTCCTAAAGCAATTCATCTGGATCACATTTATGATTGGTTAAGCCAATATGGTACACGCGGAAGGTCGCGGGTTCGATACCCGATAGGGTTCAGAATATTTAAAGTTTACCTAGACATTCTGGGATCACTAAACACTAGCCAAAAACAGCTGATAGACAGGCCTGTTGCGCCGTGGAGTTTAAAGAACGCTTGCTTAATTTTAAAACGGAATTACAAATCTTAATGTGAAAAGATGTAAAACAGAATATTTTTTATAAAGTTAAATGACTAGGTCCTACAGTATATCACGTGATATAATTTAAACTATTATAAATTTGGTATCTGCAAATGTATGTAATATTAACTGATTGACCAAGTGTTGTCTACATATTTCAGCTGTATAAATTGTAGCTGAACTCGTTTTGCATTTAATCTGTGAAATATTAATTATTTATTAATTTCAATTAATGATATTTCACATTGAGTAGCGTTTTTACGTAATATTAGAGTTAATTGTCTAGGGCTGTGGTGGACACCGTCACTTCATTTTAATATTACCGACACATGAATACATTTATTACTTGTAATAACCATAGTGTGATATCAGAATTATAGTCAATTTATTCAATGCATTAGAGTAGTCATTTGGACGTTTGTGGTGTAGTCTTCTGGCATTGGTGTAATTTTTACACTCTTCTGAGGTTGGGGCGCCTAGAAGGCAGAGTTACTGGTGCGCCAGAAGTGTCATTAATCCTAAACTTGTAAGGCGAATATGAATGATGATAGTTACGGTTATTTTTAGTCGCTAAATATTTTTTAGAATTACTTCCAAAAATTAACACTTTCATAAGAACACCAAACTACAATAGCACGTTTTTAATAAGGTCAAAAGATCAATTCAACAAGTCAATGAAACACCTGCTAACTTCGCATATGAACGGAAAGATCCAAATTCAACAGAGTCTGCGCCACCTACGCGAGCTCGCTTGTTACGATACTCCAACCGGCTTGATATCCGGATATACGGATTCAAGTTTTGCCAGATATCCGGTATCCCCCCAAACAGATATCCGTTTTATCTGTAATCATAATGAGAAAGATGGATTGTGATTGGTCATCAATAACTCGAGCCTGTGTCCTACCATAGAGTTTAGTTTAAAGTAGCGGAAGGCTTAATGTAAAACTGTAAAACATAGTAATACAATTTTTTTTATTATTTCTGAAAGTTAGTCTTAAATATGAGTGTTTGCTTTAGAGTAGCTGGCTTCACACAAGTAGATTATCATATAGCAAGCTCGTCATAGCAGATTTTCTAAGCCTGGAGCCGCTACATACTGTCCTATCGTTGCTGGGTCCCTTTCCTTCTCCCAATGGGACTAGAAATTGCATTAAATCACTCGGCCACAATATACCAGGTGATATCAAGATGATAAATGTAGTATTTAATGTTTACCTGACGGGAAAAGCTGTGTCCATCTATAATACTCTGCTTTATAAATCGATTTTTATTTTATTTGTAAATATTATTACTTACTAATTTCAATTCAAGTATAATTTTACAATTTTAAAAATTCAGTGGCGTTGCTTCGTAACTTTACAGTTACACAACATCATTATTATTGTTATCGCTATACAACAAGGAGAATTTATACATTTCTTATGAAAAGTACTTTTTAATACAAATATTAACTGAACGTATAGGAAAAACATATTAAACTTAGTTTCCCCCTGTTTAAATATTCATAATCGCAATTTTGTATTTAAAAAGTCGCATGTTTGCAATTTTGTACAATTTGACAATAGGTGTATAATATGCATACAATAAAGCAAATTTTTCTTCTAAGATTAATTTTATTCTTTTTATTATCGTTTGTAATAGTGGTTATCATAACTGCTTTGGTTCTAAGGTTCAAGGGTTGAAACCTCAACTCACATGTTTGGAGTTTTCACAGCATAAACAAAATTGGGGTTATGTTTGCTTTCCAAGGTATTAATCGAGAAAGACTTTTACATTTAAATTCTGACTTCAATCAAAGTATTTCTAATGTTTTATTTCATTTAATTATTTTACTTGCTTTAAATTTAAATTTTAAACCTAAAATGTGATGTTGATCTGTGCAAAGTAATTAAAAATATGGACAAATAAGCATAATGACCAAATTCAAAAAGCTACAGAATTATTGAAATGAAAGAATTACTTTAATAATAATAACAATTAGGTGTGGCCACACTACGCTCGTATATTATCTGCCTCTGTGATAAGGAACAAGTTGGCAGGCCTGCTTCACCGTACAGTTAAAGAACAGAAGGTTTAATTTTGAAACAGAACAATAATAATGTTTCTAAATGGATGTAAAACAATATTTGTAATTTTAGGTTTAAAATTTGTTATATGGAGAAACGAATTTAACTTACCGAACATATTTTCAGTCCTATAGAACAACAGTACGCATGCGCCAGAGTTTATAGAGTCGGCGATAACTCACCATCGAACCACATATAGATTATCATCCTTGCCTAGTGGAATTATCGCTGTCCGCCACATATCGATTATTATCGATATCGTACTGAAGATTATACAGCTTTAGCAAGATGGCAGCACGTCGTTGTGAAATTTGAATGACCAATCTTTGCAATAAATCCCAAATGTATTTTAAAGAAATGTATTAATAACATTCAAATTCGCAAACGTTTATTAAAAATGGATGTACGTTACTTATCTTTACCTAATGTAGTTGCAACCAGCGACAACCCAAACCAGCGATAACCCAAACCAGCGAGAAGAGAGAAAATCATAGCCTAATAGTCCGGTCAAAATAGACATTTCAATTTAAGAAAAATTCGCATAGAGCTGAAAATTGGTAAGAATGTTGAGAACACCATTATAAATAAAATATGAAAAGTCCCCATCGATTCGACATCTGCAAAAAAGTTATTCAAGGTCAAAGTTCGCGAATATGGGTTTTTTAGGCATTTTTCAGCCATACGGTACGTTTTATCATAGGTCCAGGTCAGACAAAAGTTGTAGATCATGCAATTGTCTACAAAAATTCTTTTTATACTATTTTCATAAGAATAACCATTCTTGAGATATCGCGATTCAAAAATTTGAAGTATTCTAAATATTATGCACACATTTCCGCACCAGCTATGAGGTAGTGTGCTTGGCGCATTTTTTTAATGTGGAATATATTTTAAAGATTACATTTAATTATGTTTACAGTAATTATATATTAAATTGAACGGGTTTACTCTAAATAATTATTGAAATTGTCATACGTGGAATTGCTCACCTGTCGCCGACGTGGCTACTTTCGCGTATGGTACCGCTAATGCAGCAACCCAATTCGCAGTGATCCAAAATATCAAAGAACCGGTGAAAATAAAAACTTTTACTTTTTGTTAAAGGGAAAAAAATGTGAAGAACTCTGTACGAAAGTAGATGATTAAAAATCTGCCAAAGAATTATATTGTATACAAATTATTTGAGCTAATTTTATGGTCGTTAAATTAAACATTATAAAAACTGCATTTTTATTAAACATTTTGGTCAAATTATTAACAATTTTTCTAATAATTATATTAATGCGACTCACTTCGTATAATTGAGTTAAACAGACTTATGCATTCATATTATTGAACAGAGCACGAGGGACCGAGATCCCGAGAAACCGACAGCCAGACAACCCATGAGCTCGAGAGTCAGAAACCCGCCGGATATCCGCTTGACTACCTCCTTAATACCGCCAGACTACCGTGAGAATACAGACTGACTGCCGCCTGACTACCGCCCGATTCCTTCCGCCCGATTTCTTCCGCCCGATTTCTTCCACCCGATTTCTTCCGCCCGATTCCTTCCGCCCGATTCCTTTCGCCCGACTTCTTCCGACCGACGTCTTCCGCCCAACGTCTTCCGCCCGACGTCTTCCGCCTGACGTCTTCCGCCCGACGTCTTCCGCCCGACGTCTTCCGCCCGACGTCTTCCGCCCGACGTCTTCCGCCCGACATCTTCCGCCCGACGTCTTCCGCCCGACGTCTTCCGCCCGACGTCTTCCGCCCGACGTCTTCCGCCCGACGTCTTCCGCCCGACGACTTCCGCGCGACGTCTTCCGCGCGAAGTTTTCCGCGCGACGTCAACCGCGCGACGTCTTCCGCGCGACGTCTTCGCGCCACGTCTTCCCGCGCGACATGTCTTCGCGCCGACGTCTCTCCGCGCGACGTCATCCGCCCGACGTCATCCGCCCGACGTATTCGCCCGACGTCTTCCGCCCGACGTCTTCCGCCCGACGTCTTTCGCCCGACTTCTTTCTCCTGACGTCTTTCGCCCGACGTCTTTCGCCCGACGTCTTCAGCACGACGTCTTCCGCCCGACGTCTTCCGCCCGACGTCTTCCGCCCGACGTCTTCCGCCCGACGTCTTCCGCCCGACGTCTTCCGTCCCGACGTCTTCCGCCCGACGTCTTCCGCCCGACGTCTTCCGCCCGACGTCTTCCGCCCGACGTCATCCGCCCGACGTCTTCCGCCCGACGCCTTCCGCCCGACGTCATCCACCCGACGTCTTCCGCACGACGTCGTCCGCCCGACGTCTTCCGTCCGACGACTCTTCCGCCCGACGTACTTCCGCCCGACGTCTTCCGCCCGACGGCTTTCCGCCCGACGTCTTCCGCCCGACGTCTTCCGCCCCGACGTCTCGCCACGTCTTTCCGCCCGACGTCTTCGCCCGACGTCTTCCGCCCGACGTCTTCCGCCCGACGTCTTCCGCCCGACGTCTTCCGCCCGACGTCTTCCGCCCGACGTCTTCCGCCCGACGTCTTCCGACCGACGTCTTCCGCCCGACGTCTTCCGTCCGACGTCTTCTGCCCGACGTCTTCCGCCCGACGTCTTGCGCCCGACGTCTTCCGCCCGAAGTCTTCCGCCCACGTCTTCCGCCCGACGTCTTCCGACCGACGTCTTCCGCCCGGCGTCTTCCGCCTGACGTCTTCCGCCCGACGTCTTCCGCCCGACGCCTTCCGCCCGACGCCTTCCGCCAGACACTGGGCCGATTTCTGCCGGACATCCGCCCGACTTCCGCCCGTCCTCCGCCCGACTTCGACCCTACATCCGCTTGACCTCCGCCCGACTACTGCACGATGTACGCCCGAACTTCCGACCAGACTTCCCACCTACTCCCGACCAGCCTTCCAACCAGACTTCCGACCTACTTCCGACCTAATTCCGACCTACTTCCGACCGACTTACGACCTACTTCCGACCTACTTCCGCCTCACTTCCGCCCTATTTAGGTCTGACTTAGGCCTGAATTACGTCAGACATCCGCCCGACTTCCGCCCGACATAGGCCAACATAGGGCTGATTTCCGCTCGACTCCCGCAAGGATTCAGCCGACTTCGTCCCGACTTCGGCCTGATTTCCGCTCGACTCCCACTAGGATTCAGCCGGACTTCGGCCCGACTTCGGGCTGATTTCCGCTCGACTCCCGTAAGGATTCAGCCGGACTTCCGCCCGAGTTCGGCCTGATTTCCGCTCGACTCCCGCAAGGATTCAGCCGACTTCGCGTCGACTTCGGCCTGATTTCCGCTCGACTCCCGCTAGGATTCAGCCGGACTTCGGCCCGAGTTCGGCCTGATTTCCGCTCGACTCCCGCAAGGATTCAGCCGACTTCGTACCGACTTCGTCCTGATTTCCGCTCGACTCCCGCTAGGATTCAGCCGGACTTCGGCCCGACTTCGGGCTGATTTCCGCTCGACTCCCGTAAGGATTCAGCCGGACTTCCGCCCGAGTTCGGCCTGATTTCCGCTCGACTCCCGCTAGGATTCAGCCGGACTTCCGCCAAACTTCCGCCCGACTTCCGCCCGACTCTTGCCCGACATCCGCCCGACTTCGGCCGTACATCCGCCCGACTTCCGCCCGACTTCGGCCCCCCGACTTCGGCCCGACATCCGCCCGACTTCGGCCCGACTTCCGCCCGACATCGGCCCGACTTCGGCCCGACTTCCACCCAACTTCAGGCAGACTTCCCCGACTTCAGGCCGACTTCCGCCCGACTTCCGCCCGACTTCGGCCCGACTTCCGCCCGACTGCCGCCCGACTTCCGCAAGACATCCGCCCGATTTCCGCCCGACATCCGCCCGACATCCGCCAGACTTCCGCCCGACTTCCGCCCGACTTCCGCCAGACTTCCGCCCGACATCCGCCCGACTTCCGCCCGACTTCGGCCCTACTTCCGCCCGACTTCGGCCCTACTTCCGCCCGACTTCGGCCCGACTTCCGCCGGACTTCGGCACGACCTCCGCTCGACCTCCGCCCGACTTCAGCACGATGTACGCCCGATTTCCGCCCGAACTTCCGACCTACTTCCGAACATACTTCCGACCTACTTCCCAACATACTTCCGACCTACTTCCGACCTACTTCCGACCTATTTCCGACCTACTTCCGACCTATTTCCGACCTATTTCCGACCGACTTCCGACCGACTTCCGACCGACTTCCGACCTACTTCCGACCGACTTCCGACCTACTTCCGACCGACTTCCAACCTACTTCCGACCGACTTCTGCCCGACTTGTGACCTACTTCCGACCGACTTCTGCCCGACTTCCGACGACTTGTGCCCGACTTCCGCCCTATTAAGGTCTGACTTAGGCCTGAATTACGTCAGACATCCGCCCGACATAGGCCAACATAGGGCTGTTTTCCGCTCGACTCCTGCAAGGATTCAGCCGGACTTCGGCCCGACTTCGGCCTGATTTCCCCTCGACTCCCGCTAGGATTCAGCCGGACTTCGGTCCGAGTTCGGGCTGATTTCCGCTCGACTCCTGCAAGGATTCAGCCGAACTTCCGCCCGACTTCGACCTGATTTCCGCTCGACTCCCGCAAGGATTCAGCCGGACATCCGCCGGACTTCGGCCCGACTTCGGCCCGGCCTCCGCCCGACTTCGGCCCGGCCTCCGCACGACTTCGGCCCGACCTCCGCACGACTTCGGCCCGACCTCCGCACGACTTCGGCCCGGCCTCCGCACGACTTCGGCCCACCTCCGCACGACTTCGGCCCGACCTCCGCACGACTTCGGCCCGGCCTCCGCACGACTTCGGCCCGTCCTCCGCACGACTTCGGACCGACCTCCGCACGACTTGGGCCCGACCTCCGGACGACTTGGGCCCGACCTCCGCACGACTTGGGCCCGACCTCCGCACGACTTCGGCCCGGCCTCCGCACGACTTCGGCCCGGCCTCCGCACCACTCCGGCCCCGGCCTCCGCACCACTCCGGCCCCGGCCTCCGCCCGAACAATAATTACAAAAAGGAATGAGATGCTCAAAGAAATTAAACATGGGCTCAATTCTGGAAATGAGTGCTATTATGCATTGCATAGACTCTTGATGTCCCAACTCCTTTCAAAAAACGTTAAACTGAAAATATATAAAACTATTATTCTACCAGTTATACTATATGGGTGCGAAACATGGACTCTTACTTTAAGGGAGGAAAGTAGATTAATAGTATTTGAGGATAAAGTACTTAGGAAAAAGTTTGGACCAAAGAGAGATGAACACACAGGTGAATGGAGAAGACTACATAACAATGAACTACATGGTCTTTATAGGAAGCCAGATATAATAAGAGCAGTTAAGTCTCGTAGACTGCGATGGGCAGGACATGTTACACGTATGGGAACGAAAGACTTGCATGGAAGCTTCTTGTAGGAAAGCCAGAGGGAAAACGCCCAGTTGGGAATGCAAGAATGAGGTGGGAGAATAATATTAACTATGATTTGAGGGAAGTAGATTACACAGGGAATGATTGGAAAACCGTATCTCAGGATAGCGATGTGTGGAGAGCTTATGTCCGCGCGGCCATGAACCTACGGGTTCGATAGTGCCAGTAAGTAAGTAAGTTATTCTTTGCCCGAGCTTTGTTTTGTTACTATATTTTTCTCATAAAATTCGCGAATTTTATAAGTAAAATTGGGGTTAATATATTTATACTAGAAATGGTAAAGTAAGAAAGAATCCAGAAGTATCTTCGTGTATAAGGGTGTAATTAAGGTATTTTTGTCATAGGTCCTGAAGCTAAATTAAGATTATACACAGCCTAATATTACTAAAAAAATACATTTAAAACAGAGCGGAATATATAACTTTACAATTATTTTCATCAACAATATTATTTATTTTTTAGTTGTTTCAAATATAACTCTGTAACTTGAGTACTTACAAATTATCTGTTGCATAGTGTACAAGGTGTATAGTATCTTATCGCATGTGAAGCCTGCAACAGTATCTTATCGCGTACATCATCGATAGTTATATATACGGCTAATCTTTTTTTTTTTGTGCAGAATAGGATGAGGCAGTCGAAGTTCGTTTCATCTGCGTTCACTGACTTTCTATCGCAGCAATGTTCACCTACTAAGTCAAAACAAAATAACTGAAATTGTCAGATGGAATCAGAATATTCCACACTTAATTTACTGCATCGTTATGTGTTCTATCCTCATATCCACCCCAGAATATCAAGCAATGAAAAATAGTATTTTATATTATTAAAGTGTATTCAATTTTATAAAAATTACTTTTAACAACATCAGAATCTAATGGACCTCCCTGTTTGGATTATCATGATATAGTTAAAAATAGTAGAAACTCTTCAACCTTCTCAATTACCCTCATATTTTCCCCTCATGGTGACGGGGGAGGAGGAAGCAAACTTTTTTTTTTCAATATTTGAATCGATTTTGAAAGATACGAAAAATATCTGAGGCTAAAGTTTTCCATGAAAACTATTTGACTTAATGAAGGTTTGCATTTTGTTTAACTGTGGGATATTCCATGTCATTTCCCCCCCCCCTAGAAAACTAAAAAATCAGCAGGGTTGACTACACAAATAGAGTGATATGACTTTGGCCTGTGAGCCTAAAAACAGAGTTGAGAACAAATCATAGAGACATTTTACCTACTTGCTAGCACTGTACACAAACATTTTATGATCTTACATTTGAAGACGATTTTATATAACATATATGTAACATTCTAAAATAAATATGTAGTAATGAATAAAATATGTAAAAATATGTAATTTAAAACTTGAGTATAAGGTCTCGCTTTATGTGAATCATTATCATTTTCGGTTATTACGTTAGAACATATCAACGAAAAAATATACAACTACATAGGAATACGAACTGTGATTATAAGTCAAGATGGATGCAACTTGTTAATTGAATGGAGGTTCACAGTATATGCAAGTAGATGTAAATCTATCAACCTGCAGGCAGAAGACAAGGACGTCCACTTAAAAGACTTTTGGATGGTATTTCTATTGAGACGAATACAGATCATCATATTATCTAAATTCCTGTATTCACTAGGATGATGATGATGAGAAAAAAGATTATGAATGAAATTTTGTAAATCAAAATTCAGTTTCCTTTGGATTAAAATATATTCCTTCTATCAATATAATAATTGTACGCCTCAAATTACATTTAATTTCGTTTTAAGAAAATAGGTAGTACCTATTTGATTATTGTTCGTTACCAAGTTGTTATTAAGGATGAACTAAAATCTTAATATTAAATGTCAGTATTACTAATTCAATTTCGCGTTATTTGCTAACATGTTCTGAATTGTAATAAACCATAAAATAATTGTTTCTTCTCCCGCGCTATGCTATGTTTAGTATTATGTATTCATGAGTATTAGAACTTACCACACAAGGAAGGTAAATTACTTACCTCCCTACCTACTTCGATACAATGGCGGAAAAACGCCAACGAAGTTTCACAATGGTTGGTACAAATTTTAAAACTCATTTCTTTGAATCATTTGAACGCACATTCGTATACTTTCTTTGTTCCTATCTTATATGTGATGCGACCAGCCTCGTGGTCAGTGTTCCTGAATACTGTTCATTAAGTCCCGGTTTTGATTCCCGGTCAAATCATAGGCATTTTTCCTGTGGTTTCCATGGTCTGGAATTTAGGTCACGTTTAGGTTAACAACTCTCCTGGCGCTTCTCTATCATGTAACATCCATCATATCATCGTGGTAACGTACCTCCGCCTTCCATGTGCCCCAAGCTAAGAAATGGATTACAATTCTGCCAATTTTAGGGAAGAGAGCCAGAACTGTCATGAAAGACAACTTGATGGCAATAGAGGAAAAAAAGTGATATATCTCTCATTGCAACAAACAACACCAAACATACCAATATATAATTAATATATGGGACATTCCATACGAAATCGACAAAAAAAAAATTGAAAATTGAACTCATATATTTAAAAGTTTACAATTTTTTACACTGAAACTTTATGATATACTGAATATCTGCACCGAATTTCAAGTCTTCGCTTGGTGTAATTAAAGAGAATAGAGCTGTCAATTTATCGTATTGTTTTAAATAGTCTATTTCATAAAATAGATTTCTCGAAGCACAACTACTCCCTCAACTTGAAAAGACAGTCACATTATAGATTTACGTTCTTCTGAAGGGCGTAAATGCAATTAATATGCAATTGATCTTTGCCACCAAAAATTTTACAAAGTCAAAAAGTGCCACTTTATTACCTGAACACAAGTTATTTTTTTGTAATTAATATTAAAGTGGAGTTTTGAAAGAAAACTACCAAAAATAATTATTTTCCCCTAAATCTGCTATGTGTAGACTGCCCGCAATACCTCCTCGCGTGAGTGAAGATCGCTCGCTCGTACAAACAATGACGGAGCTACCTGGTAATAGTCCTTTGCGCACTTACAAATATTTTTTATTGTTATTATAATCATTACATTATTTTTATTATCATTATTACAATTATTACATCATCATCATCATCATTGTGGACTAGTGGTTACGCTGCACGCCTCCGATTCCGAGGTTCGCGGGTCCAAACTCGATAGGAATCAATGCAATTTTAAAGACGTAAAAATTCTGAATGTAGCTTTCTCCAGAAAGAAGGAAATCCGTGCTACGTGGGAGAACCTCGCGCTTGACATAAATTGCTACATAATAAACGTCATTAAATATAACAATCTTTATTGATATCTTCAGTAGACGGTTAATTTTGTTCTGATTTTGGCTAATGCATAGTTTAATTTAAATGCAACCCTTGAAAGAGGTAGTCCACTCTTGGGAGTAGGCGCCCCTGCCCTTTTGTGAGCTCCAGGTCCCACTCGCCCAGAGGGTAGTACCTAGGTAGGGCCCTGTCCACAGGGTTACGTGAGGAGAAGAGAAGTCCCCAAAACCGTAGTGAAGGCAACTTCTCTAGGAGACGAACACTCCGAAATTGCAATTCCCTGCACTCCAGGAAGAGGAGTTTAGCTAGAGGCTGGTAACCTCTACTAGTAAAAAATAACTTACTCATATACTTCGGCAGAAGATATGAATGAAGATAGATATCCAAAACAAATAACAAAATACAAACCTAAAGGCACCCGAGATGCAGGCAGACCTATAGAGAGATGGGCTGACGTCGGAACGGGTCAACAGACCTAATCCATGAATGCAGATGATGATGATGATGATGACTAAGCACCTACGAATTCAAGCTGGTAGGCCTATTAAAAATATTTTCTATAGAGTAGTTTTGTAATGTGTTGTAATATTTTGTACTTGTACCCTACACCAATGTCTGATGTTGAATATTGCAAGTAATTTTAAGCTATCGATAATAATTTATAACAATTTTCATGCTGTTACAAGTAATATTTAAAAGATATAAATATATTTTATTGGCTTGGTATCACTTACTGATCTTGCATCCCCTACTCATGCATATCTAAGATGATATTAAAATGCACTATAATATTAGCTTATATTATAAGCTACATTATTGTTATAGTGTTTAATTTAATGTCTAAACTTCCAATTATTCTCCTTTTATAACACGAAATGTATACCTCTACGGCTATTCTCTCATTCCAGGAACATTTAAGAAATTGTAAAATTATATATTAACAAATAATACTGTTAAAAACTACTGTATACTAATATAAGCATAATTAAAATTATATTTAACTTCTAACTCACCATTTAGTCTTTGTAGATCTGCAAACTTGTTAGTTAAAAACAGTAAGATATTATTTTAAATTTGACTGTAACACTTAAAATGACGACATGAAGTAAACACACGCACTGATATAAATCAACTGTCTAGTATGTAATCTGAGCTTGAGATTTTTTGATGGAAAACCAGATGTTTAAGGAAGACTTGCTGAGCATTATTATCGTTTGGTAGGAAGTTGTACGAGCATTAAAACATTCGGTTTTATTTGGAAGTGATATCTTATAACAATACTATTTCGTCACATTTTTCAGGGTACAATATAGTACACTGAATAAGAAGTTATTTCAAGACTGAAATTAGTAATTATAACATAATGAAAAATTATACCAGTATATTCAATTAATGATGCAAGAGTTTTTATTATATAATATAACATTATAACTGAAGTGAAAAAATTGTAACAAAATAAATAATTTCTTTTAAAAAAGGACAGAAGACTACGAGTATTTGAGAATAAAGTTCTTAGGAAAATTTTTGGATCAGAAAGAGTTGAACAGACAGTTGAATGGAAAAACTACATAATAATGAGCTGCATGATATGTGTAGGAAGCCGGATATAATAAGAACAGTTAAGTCACGTAGCCTGCGATGTGCAGGAAATTTGGCACGTGTGGGTGATGAAAGAGGTGCTTGGAAACTTCTGGTAGGAAAACCGGAGGGAAAACACCCAGTTGGAAGACTAATAATGAGGTGAGAGAATAACATTATACGTGATTTGAGGAAGTAGATTATAAGAGGATAATTGGAAAACGTTAGCCCGGGATGGGATATATGGAGAGCTTATGTCCGCGCTGCCATGAACCTACAGGTTACACAGTGCCAGTGAGTGAGTGAGTTAGTTATAAATAATTTAATTATATTATTTTTGGTCTGGACATCTTACCTCAATATTAATGTTGATTTGTTCTTGGACATGTTTCAAAACAATTCTGTTTTATCGTCAGCTTTCCCAGACTGGTTTTATTTATGTTGCATTATGTTGCACCACCTGGATGTCGATGTCAGCTCCATCCTGTGTTGGCCAAAGAACCTCCAAACAAGGTCACCCTCCATCGGAATATCAAAATTCATAACTCTGTTTCTGTTCTTCTGAATATAATTTTTTTCCCAAATAGTCAGCTCTTTTGTATTTTCTAACTGTTTTAATTATTCAGTGTCTGAATTTATATTATGTTTTTCAGACCAAACATGAGCAGCAACTGCATATTTTTCAATTTCTCCATTTTTAATATTTCTTATGTGTTCTTTGGTTCTAATTTTTAGGTTTCTTTTTGTTTTCCCTATATATATCTTTTCACAACCCATGCATTTAATTTGATATATTCCTGACTTTTTATTTTTATCAGTTTTTTTCATTTTTGTTGGTTTTTATTAGTTTCTTTAAACTGTAGTTGTTTTTTGATGCTAATTTAATATTAAACTTCTCAAATATATTTTGAAATTTATTATGTACCCAAGGGAGATATGTGAATTTTTTATATTTATTCATAGGTGGTTCTTCTTTTTCAAGATTACTTCTGTTTATCAGTTTTTGTTTTTTATACTTTTCTATCCTCTTATGTACCATTTTTTCATCAAACCCATTTTCTCTTGCTACTTTGATTATGTGTTTTTTCTCATGTTTGAAATCTTCTTCGTTTAAGGGTAAGTTTACCAATCTATGAGTTAAACTATTAAATGCTGCTAATTTATGTCCAATTGGATTGAACCCTGTTGATTTTATAAAATTTTCCGTATGAGTTTCTTTTCTATGAATCCCGAATTCAATTTTCCTTTTTTCTTCGTTTCTGACCAATTTAAGATCCAAAAAAGGTATTTGTTTATTGTCTTCTATTTCTTTGGTGAATTTAATGTTTGTACTCTGTAAATTTAATATTTAATTTATTTAAAGAAATAGAAGACAATAAACAAATACCTTTCTTGGATCTTAAATTGGTCAGAAACGAAGAAAAAAGGAAAATTGAATTCGGGATTCATAGAAAAGAAACTCATACGGAAAATTTTATAAAATCAACAGGGTTCAATCCAATTGGACATAAATTAGCAGCATTTAATAGTTTAACTCATAGATTGGTAAACTTACCCTTAAACGAAGAAGATTTCAAACATGAGAAAAAACACATAATCAAAGTAGCAAGAGAAAATGGGTTTGATGAAAAAATGGTACATAAGAGGATAGAAAAGTATAAAAAACAAAAACTGATAAACAGAAGTAATCTTGAAAAAGAAGAACCACCTATAAAAAATATAAGAAATTCACATATCACCCTTGGGTACATAATAAATTTCAAAATATATTTGAGAAGTTTAATATTAAATTAGCACCAAAAAATAACTACAGTTTAAATAAACTAATAAAAACCAACAAATATGAAAAAACTGACAAAAATAAAAAGTCAGGAATATATCAAATTGAATGCATGGGTTGTGAAAAGATATATATAGGGAAAACACAAAGAATCCTAAAAATTAGACCAAAGAACACATAAGAATATTAAAATGGAGAAATTGAAAAAATATGCAGTTGCTGCTCATGTTTGGTCTGAAAAACCATAAATACAATTCAGACACTAAATTATTAAAAATAGTTAGAAAATACAAAAGAGCTGACTATTTGGGAAAAAAATTATATTCAGAAGAACAGAAACAGAGTTATGAATTTTGATATTCCGATGGAGGGTGACCTTGTTTGGAGGTTCTTTGGCCAACCACAGGATGGAGCTGACATCGACATCCAGGTGGTGCAACATAATGCAACATAAATAAAACCAGTCTGGGAAAGCTGACGATAAAACAGAATTGTTTTGAAACATGTCCAAGAACAAATCAACATTAATATTGAGGTAAGATGTCCAGACCAAAAATAATATAATTAAAATAACCTCAAAATATAACTTCCTAGAATTAAATATTATATAAATAATTTGTTTAATAATTCACATAAGTAACAGAGCTCTTTACTTCTCGCTTCAGCAATAACATTTGGTAAATTAATATCTACTGCGTAAGAATTAAAATAACGGCACTTTTATACATTTACGGAACTGTTCCATTAAGTGGAACATATAATGATATATTCTATTTAATGGCAGTTGAAAAGTCACTGATAAAGCGGGGTCAGTGTTATGAACCCAACTGGATTTATTAGGCTTAAAGGACCTTCGGGACTTGGAAAATCTGGTAGCGGTTATCTAGCCGAGGCGTTAGTATGAGGATGTACAGTTTACATGTTCTGAAATAAACAAATGGAGTCTTATTTTAAACTATTTTATTACTAAAGTATAAATAATTAGAAACACTAAATATTCTAGCCCTAAATTTAACCTAAGCCTATATTAAAAACTACAGTACTTTCTTGGGGGGGGGTTGAGAAGAGGGAGTTGTGGAATTTTTAAATCTAACCAAATCTACATGATTAAAAATGTTATATCCCTTTTCTAAAATATAGTTTTCAAAAATGTTAATGGTACTTGATACAAATATAAAAGAATGGAACTACATTATTAACCCGTTGGGTGGGCGTTACGTGAAATCCGTCTCAAGAAAGCCTTCACTCGGTGGGAGTTACGGATATATCCAACGAGATATATATAATTTTTTTTGTAAGTTATTTGGCGATATAGGAACGCAAAATTTTGAAGATCTGTTCTGTATGAGTATGACAATCTAGTGTGATTTTTTTCAACCCCCTTTGACCGGTCCTCTTAACAGTTTCTTATTAGGAGAGTTAAAATCAACATATCATGTATGCGCGCAAGAACGGACTAACGTATATCGGTAACTGGCCAGCTATATAACATTCATGATAAAATATTTATTCACTAGACGTGTTCAAAAAAAAAAAACAGACACCAACTGTTGCTCAACATAATATATCTCTCAACTTCAGATTAGCCTTAAACCTTAATGCAAGAACGGTCTAAGTTTAATGAAAAATAATAACTCTGGTACAGTTTTCTTTGTAACTTCTCATTCACACGTTTAAATGAGAGGTTCTGTCTTTTATCACAATTAGAAAAATAATGCAACAAACATTTAATTGGGGTTGCTAACTTTACCTTCCATTCTCCAGTCTTGAGAGTAACTAGTTCAAACGTCTTATTTCGCTTCTAGTTTTTTTTCACTTCGTCATATTTTTTTTATAAGCTACTTACAATTTACTGAAAATATGAGTGTTTTCTAAAATGAAAGTTATGTAGCATCATAAATACTAACAACAATAATAACCAGTGACTTCTCAACACACCAGTGTTCAATAACGCCACTGATACTATCTGATGACGTCAATAATCACTATACTACAATAAAACATACTAATTGTACAGCTATATATTTTTACGGTATGTTAAAGTTCAAAAAATAAAAAAAATTGCGATTATTTGTAATAACTCAAAACTGACAGTATTTAGTAACGCCACTGGTCATATATGTCGTAAAATTTTAATATATACACAGTGTTAAAAGAGATCGTATATTTACATTATAAAACTTCGGAGTAAATTGCCAATATAAATTAATTATTAATTATACATATATCCTAAATGGCTTAGTTTATATCGATGTAGACTTGAAATAACGCCACTGATGACAGCCACCATGTAAGCCAGAGTTAACATTATATTGCATTTAAGAGATTTGCATACTTTTTAATATTCAATACATGTATATTTAAATAATGTTTTCCAATTTACTTTTAAATTGAAACACGAGAAGACACTTGTGCCGTTTTGAGTAGGTAAGTTGAAAAAAAATAAAATATGAAATTTCGATTAAAAAATATGACCATATGAAAGAGAATGGTTGTTTTGTATAATATTTGATGGATATGTTACAAGTGCTTACTCCCTGTATTTTTATAATATTTTAAATTAAAACGAAGAAAAGGCTCCCCACAGAGCTGTAGAACTGCACTAGCTAGGTCCCCAGTTAAGGGGTTAAGAAAAATGGTCGGTGACATACCCCTCCAGCCGTTTACACACGCATGACAGACACGAGTCCCTCACTTTCTCAAGGTGTATATACTAAAGATGACCTCATTTCAACCCTAACTGTAATCAACTAACATTCCAATGAACTAATGTAGGGATGTTACAGTTAGCTTCAACAAGACTTTGCTCTGAACTATACTCTATCTCCAACAGAATTTGAATGTCTAAACTCTATTTCAAAAGGACTCTTGCTTAAATAATTAAAATAATCTATAAAACAATAAAAAAAATCTATATAAAAGACTATGTCTTCATAATATTCCCCCCTTTCTCATTCCCAAGAAGGGTCTTTTAAGGCCCTTTTTGGGGCCGCTGAGTTGTGTACTTAGACATACGCACAAGCTTTTTAATTGATCTGGATTTTGTTTACATTTGATACTACAGATTTGCTCTATCCATCTGTTCCTAAACCTACTTAACTTTTTCTAACATAGTATTCACAAACAGTAATTTTTAACAGAAACAATTTTTTTTTTTTACATAGTCATGAAAATTAGTGTGTTCAAGTTAATATCCATTTTCTCTTTACAATTAACCGTAGTTCCCTTCCTCTATATGGGACATAGACGTTTTCAAATACTTTATCAACCACATTTATCTGGTTTTCAAATTACATCTGAAAATGGATTGCCTGTCCACTTCGAACCTGCAAACAAGAAAAACATATATAAAACACAAATTTATCTACTCTTCTTCTTTTACAAACTGTTCCAATAGTCTGTTTTCTTCAAATGCTGTTCCTCTCTCCACACTGTCATTCTGAAAAAAAACAGAAAAATCTAAAACTTTAATTAGAGCTTATCACTTTCTTCACAACACTCGGCTTTTCCACTAGCCGCGTCCACCGAGAAACTTGAGCACTTAGTTCTTGTTGGTCGCCGCGCAATGTACCGCGCTCATGTTGAACTCTGACAGCATCCCTGGTTGAATCCGATGCCTGGGACACGATCGGTGTGGTATCTTCCTTCCGGTCGGGAGAGAGCCATGCCGGATACTGGGTCTGCCTTTGAATTGTCGAGACCAGCAATTTCTTTAGGACCCATGATTTCCGGAGGATAGGTTTAATGGGATTTCTGTGTTTTTATCATTTTCTTACTGTATAATAGTGGTTGGATTATTAATGATCCACGGACGATCAGAGGTTCGGTTTGATATGGTTAAGTATATCTTGGTCCCTCATGTCGCACCGTATTGACTGTGACATTTCCCACGTTGAATGACTACCCTAGGTAGTATCGTACCCGCATAGACCCTGTCTTCCTCCTTTTTGTTTTGGTATCAGCTGATCTGTGTTTCGTGGTGTGGGGGATTCCTAGGTGACTCACATCTTCGCGTTTCTAGTTAGCCCATCGTGCTCGTAGTGTTAGATCGTGTGCGTAGTCCGTTCTTCTTGTGCTAGGGTTTTTTTTCTTGTTTACCGTTATTTTGTTCTTGTGTTGGTGGTTTTTTTTTCCCTTCTTTTTTTATTTTATTGGTGAATACTATGGGTTTGCACTACCTTTGTCTTAATAAATTCCATATGGACTTTTGAAATGAATCATAGTACCTTCTGGGGTTTCAAAACCAAATCCTAGTTTTCTTACTAAATAGTAGCCCTCTTACTAAACCCCGAGCTTGAGCAACCATGTACATCTTTACTTTTATATTTTCCGAGGTTAGTTCCTCTAAATTAATTTTAGGTAGTCATATCTCAAGGTGAAACACCAAAATGTATTTTGATCAAACTTTAAACGGCCAACCTCGTTCCTTACAATTTTATCCCTGTTTTATCATTTTGGGCGTGCAGATTTAAACTGGAAACCGAAAAGAGTGCCCTTATGCCTACCATTTGCAAAACCATCATCATCAAATATCAGTTCCTAATCATCTTTATCTTCCCCGAAACTTCATTTGCAGTATGTAGGTATAGATATAACACTAATTCCAAATTAGATCGGTTGATTTTACCATATTTAGCGGCCCTAAATTTTGCCTATTCCTTTATAATAGAGTCCTAGGTTCGACTGGGTGCGTCCGCTCCATCAGTCGAAGACATACTACACTTATTTATCAGTAAATGCTCTGACCAAAGCCGATTAGTCTTACAAACACCAATTATATGCGCATCCTGAATCTGTCATCGTTTCCTTAGGGTACTGAGTTTGAGAGCATTCTTTCCTTTCTCCACTTCGAAATAACTGCCTCTCTTCTTATCTCGCCTTTCCAGTCTGAATTGTACTTGCATTAGAGTGTTTTTAAAGCTACTGTGGTCTGGACAGGGATTCAGGTTTTCACTATTCATTGGTCTTTTTCCCGACTTCTGATCTACTGCTAATATATCATCCACTTAGTTTAACTAGTTTAACCTGTAAATCCTACTGATTCAATTTTAGAAGTCACCGTGATGTTACGTAACCTGAGTCCTTGTCCTCGTTCTCCCTTCCTGTCTCGCCCTAACTCGGATACGCGACTTTACCACTCACACCTCCTAACTGTTTGTTGATTGCAAATTCTCATAGCTGTTGTTGAACTTTTTTACTTTATTTTCGTTTGTATACTTTATTCCCAGATTGTTTCTTCTACATTATTTAAACTGCTCTTTTCTACTTCTACCCCCCGGGTTTCCTTGATTTTCCCTCTACATATCATCATTTATGGGGTTCGATTTTCCCTTCTTACTTTCGAATTATTTAACCCACGTCCTCTCCAGGTTCTCTCCTACTTCTCCTTCACTCGGAACTACTCTATCTGTTCTGCTTTAATCCTAGATTCCCTATTTATTTTTAGACTTCTTATGCGCTTAAACTTTCTACAACACCTAGGTGTTTAACTCTGTTTATATCGTCCTTCTTCCCTTCCATCCAGTCAATCTGTCCCTCTGGATCCACCTGTCGATGCACTATCGTATGTATGTGCGTTTCCCAATTTTCCTTCTGTTCCCCTCTATGCACTAGTGTTTCCGGTGTTATTTTGCTAGTATTAGTTATCTACCCGGTAGGACCATATTCCATCTGTGCGTACGTCTTTACTTCGCGTATTCCTTTCGCTTCCTCACCGCCGGCGGATTTCCTGGCAAAATCATCCGAGGCTAAGTCCCCCGCGACCTCACTTTATTTCAAGTCTGGCAGTCGGCGGACTTGTCGAGCTAATCGCCTCAATGGGGGACGGCGCTAGTTCCTACTCCTTCGGGGCCCAGAAACTCGGGCGAATCGCCTCAGGGAGGGGATCCATCACCACCCTGGCCATTCGGGGCCCATTCGTCCCAACCGCACTCCCCGCTCTTCCGTTTTTGCATTCTGGCACTCGTCGAGCTATCGCCTCAATGGGGACGGCGCTATTCCTTACTTCCCCTCGGGGCCCAAGAAAACTCGAGCGAATCCGCCTCAAGGGAGGGGATCCATTACCGCCCTGGCCAGGCCATTCTGGGCCCAAGTCGTCCCTACCGTACTCCCGCTCATTCTGATCCTTCAGAATTTCCTCTGATATCTAGTGGCTTCACCGAATCCACCGTTGCTCCAATTGGAGGTGGATTTGACCGATTTCCCGTGCAGGGTTCGTATCGTGCTCCCCTTTATTATCCAACCGGGTGTTGACTAAGTTTATTTTCCTCGAGAATCCGTGTTCTCGTTTAATATTCATATTCTCCGATGCCTAACTCTCTATCTGCTGTTGTTCATGGTCCTAAACGTCAGTGCCAAGTCGGCAAGGTGCTATTTGCCAGTGCCCCAGGATCACCGAGGAGGTCTGTGACTCCAGATCCTTTTATTACGGGGGTTGTCCACCTTCCAACTGTACACGGGTTAGCTTCAGCTTCGGCTCAACCTAATCTGGTCTCACAGCAGCGGCAGGGCGACGTCCCGCGGGTTGCGGATGGAGGAACGGTCCGTGGAGATGCTTGCACTCCTCCCGGCTAGGTCTGTATAGGGCCCGCGGACAAATTGTGAGGTCATCAGGTCTGGGGCGACCTGGTGACTATTTCAAGGCCCCCGGCCTCGCGGGCGTGCTGGCGAAATCCCGGGCAGCTAGATGTTGGCTTTCTGGTGGTTCGGTGATGGACTCTAGTAGACGGCCCGTGTGCCGCGACTTATCTACGGTGTCAGCCTCGCTTCTCACACCTTGCCGGTCTCACAAACGGCGGCAGAGCGCCCTCCCTCTCATTGCAAACAGAGGAACGGTCGGTGGTTTGTCTTGCATTCCTCCCGGCTAGGTCTATGAAGACCCGCGGACAATTTGTGGGGTGATCGGTCTGGGCGTCCCTGGTTACTATCAATGCCCCAGCTCTCGCGGCCGTGCTGGCGGAAGTCCTGGGCGCTGGATGTTTGGTTTCTGGTTTGTTCGCTGATGGACTCAAGTAATGGCCTGTGGCGCCGTGTCTTATCTGACGGTGTTAAGCCTCGGCTTTTCGCCTAGCCGGTCTCCAACGGCACGCGGCAGAGCGCGTCCTCTCGTTGTCGAAGGAGGAACGGTCAGGTCGTCTGGTCTCACCTTCCTCCCGGCTAGGCCCTATGAGACCCGCGGACAAATTGTGGGATCAATCAGGTTTGGGCGTCCTGATGACTATGAATGCCCCGACTCGCGGCCTGCTGGCGGAAGCCCCGGGCGCTGCATGTTGGCTTCCGGTGACTCGGGGATGGACTCTAGTACGGTGCCGCGAATTATCTGACGGTGTTATCCTCGGCCTTCACCTAGCCGTCTCACAACGGCGGCAGAGCGCGTCCTCTCTCGTTGCGAACGAGGAATGGTCGGTGTTTTGCTTGGCACCCCTCCCCCTCCCGGCTAGGTCCATGGGACCCGCGGACCAACCTGTGAGGTCACCAGGCTTGGAGTGGCCTGGCGACTACGGAAGCTCCCAGTGTGTGGGCAGACTGTCCTGGCTATAGTCTCTCTAACCAGTCCCTTCAGGTGCCCACGTGCCTGATTGTGATAGAAGACTGCCAATCTCTCCTATCATCTGTTTTCCTAAAATCCTATCTTCAAAGTTCCGCCTAAGATGGTGAGGGAGAGTAAAGAAAGAATTGTGTACTACACCTCCATTATGATGGGCTAAGCTGCTGAGAGAAGGGGCGAAAGCTTTAATACCGTGTGGTCCCCGGGGTCGGGGCCACTCTTGGACTTTCCTCAGTGGTGTTTCTCATCCGCTGATGTGTGTGTTGCACTTGCATATAATGAAATCCCGAGCCTAGGCCCATAGTAACTGGACGTAGGGGGGCATCCTCACATACACAGCCCCGGTACATCGAAGGTTCGCGTAAACCTTGGGCCCAAAATTAAAAGTTTCCTCTCTGGGACTAGCTAGTATCGCGTGGAGTCAGTAAGTTAGCTTCGCCGGCTCGAGAGGAATGTTCTAGGATATTCCCATGGAAAGAGCCCCTTCCGGTTTGCTAGAAGCAAACACAGGTGCAGTCACGCAAGCCTGCGCCAGGGCAGGAAATTTTCAATAAATTAGACACTGCCCCTTTGGATCATCGGGCATCTGTGTATATTGAAATTCCCCCTTACTGCCAACCATGTCGGAGTGGCTACACGACTAACACATTTTTGACGAATAATGGATGACCACGATCGGAAGAAAAAATAGTTCCAAAACAAAAGGAAGGAGGCCGGTGAGCGGAGGCCTCACCAACAAAAGAGATAGAGATAGTGTAAGAACACCTCCATCACAAGTACGTGGGGAGGATAGGCTTAAAATTAAACATAGGAATAATACTAACTCTAATGGTGATAGAAATAGTAACAATAATACAGAGAGAACAACGTATGACTTTTGAACAACAGTTCCTCTGCGGGAAGTTCAAACTCCCAAACGCAGGTATTGCATAACGAACAACACAAAGAACAGAAAATGTGGACGTAATCCTTAAAAAGTCAACAGAATTAAGTACAAATATTCACACATAATGAATCAGGGACAAGTCGTGTTCAAACCGCTAGTAAAATATCCCTGATTGAACAACTAAATGACCTTCGGAATGAGTCTGCAAATCGGCTCTTGCCGAAAAACGTAGCATTAAAGACTGAAGTGAAAGTATTGAGGGAGACCAAGACCCCTCAAGAGGACATTCCTCACAGGTGTAAACAACACCTGTGAACAGGAACCAGATTGAGACAAGCAACGAACAACTAAACGCCCATACTGCCTTCATTACGCAAATGGCAAAAACGACAAAGAGGTCCAAAAGATAGTGACCACCAATGTTAATCCAGGTAAGGACAAAATCAGAATCAGAAACCTAAGATCGACGGAAGAAAGTCCTAATAATTGAAACGGAGTCGGAGGAGGACAATAACTAAGCTTCAACAACACGAAAAGCTAAGAAAATATCGTCACAATTGAAAAACCCAGAAAGAGAATCCGCTAATGATCATCTATGATGTTGACATCGGACCAAATAACGATGATCTGCTCGAGACTATCCACGAGCAGAATATGGTCGATAAGATGACTCTGGATGAATTCAAAGCCGAATTCAAACCACGTTTCAAAACAGGACACAGGAACAGGTCAACAGTTCACCACGTCGTTGAGGTTTCAGCGCGAATGCGAAAAGAGATTCTGGACGCAGGGAAGACTATATATAGACGCTTCCTCTGCAGTATATAAAAGATTACATTGTGGTGGCTCGCTCGTCCTTAAAATGTCAAGACCTAGGCCACGTTGCTAAAGCATTGCAAACAAAAACACGGTATGTTCCCACTGTGGGGAACATGACCATGAGAAAAAAGATTGCGAGAAGGCAAATCACCGTCGATTTGCACATACCGTCAACCGAGTAAAAAGAAACGGTGCACGCCGAGTCGGCAAGATTGCCCGACTCACAAACTCATGTTGGAAAGACTAATTTCCAAGACTGACTATGGCTAGTTTTCCTTCATACACAAGATCAATCCTACGAACTGGAAGTGTTAGACATTCAGTAAACGATAACAGTGGACGAAAAAAAGTTATCAGTATTGCGCAGACCAACGCGCAAAGAAGTTGTGATGGTATTAGCTGAGATTAAACGTTTAATAACGGAAAAACATCGAGATAGTGTATGCATACAGGAACCATACAGCTGGAACGGCATCCTCCCACATATGCCCCAGCCACCGCAACGGTAATTAAACAGGGAGAAGGTTTTAATGGCTGCTATTGTAGTCCATAAACACATCGCTAAGAATAACTAACATCTCGCAGCTGTCTGGTAGTCATACAAATTGTGGTGAAATATCCTATCCTGGCGGAAGATTGATTCTCGGAAACTCCTATTTCCAGTTTAGCGAAGAGCTAAACGTGGAACCCTTGACAAGATATGTGAGACCTCTCCTGATAAACCGGTCATTCCTGACGGCTGACGTGAACTCTAAATCACCTTGGTGGTTTAAGCTCTACACGAGACGCCAGAGGGGAAATGATTGAGGAATTCATCTCATGAATTCAACCTAAACGTGGAGAACAAGCCTCATAATCCTCCCACTTTTAAAAACAGAGCTGGTGCCCAGTCAAATATTGACATCACTTTAAAAAACAGGGCAGCCCATAACAAAGTGAGAGACTGGAGAGTTGGGCAAAGTCTCACAACGAGCGATCATAACATGATCCTCTTTAACATCATAAAGGATGAGAATCCAGGACTCCTCAATCCCGCGAGAAGGAGATTTAACTACAAACTCGCTAATACTGAAAAGCTCAAACAGGGTTTCATCATACCCACTGATGTCATACTGGGTGACGACATAGACAGAAAGGCGCAGGAAATAACCATAGCTATCCGTGCCACGATGAGACATTCTATCCCAATGACAACGGGAAACAGAGCAGACTCGTATAGTCCATGGTCTGACTCTCTGCAGAAACTGCGGGGGCAGGTCAGACGGGCTAGACGTGTTTATCAGAGAGCTCGAATAGAATGCAATCGACAAAGATACATGCAGGACTACATACGGCTTAAATCTCGATTTAAGGAGAAATTGAGAGAAGTCCGAATGGACTCTTGGAAGACTTTCGTTGAGAAAAGTCTGGACACAGATGCTTGGGGTACACCGTACCGCCTTGTAATGGATAAGATCAGGAAACCTACCATGCTCAGTACACTAAAGAAGGTAGATGGGTCGTTGACTAGTGGATGGAGAGAGTCGGCAGAATACTTGTTGAATGGATTGTTGCCTCTAGATAATGAGGCAGACGAAACAGACGAGCAAACTACACTAAGAGGTCAAATTGACAGTGTAGATAGACTGGAAGGTTAGTAATCCATACGCATTGGAGGAGGTAAAGATTGCCATTAGGCCAATTAAAGAAAAACAAGAGTCCGGGTCCGGACCAGATAACAGCCGAAATTCTACATCTTCTGGAAGATGACATATCGCCCTTTTTAAGGACATTATATAACGAATGTCTACTTCAGGGTAGATTTCCCACTGCCTTCAAGGCAGCTAATATGGTCGTCTTGTCGAAAGGAGAGGACAGGGATCCTACGTTGCTGAAGTCTTATAGACCAGTATGCCTATTAAACACTATGGGAAAGGTTCAAGAGCGGCTGTTGTGCAGAAGGCTGAAAGACCACAGAATAACTCGTGGTATGGTGCAGAATCAGTTTGGCTTCCGGAAAGGAAAGTCTACTGAGGACGCAATTAATTATATACTAGCTCATGTATCAGGTTCGACCAGCAAATATGTATTGGGAATGTTTGTGGATTTTGCTGGCGCATTTGATAATATGTGGTGGCCATATCTCTTCTCTCGTCTGAGGGAAATTGATTGTCCACGGCAGCTTTATCTTAGCCTGCTGGACTACTGCCGCAATAGAAAAGTAAGCATCCCAGATTGGGGGGAAAACTTAGAAAAGACAGTGAACAAAGGCTGTCCTCAGGGCTCCATCCTTGGCCCTGAGTTTTGGGATATATTCCTTGAGCCACTCTTAGAGATTATAGCGCAGAATGGAGATACTATTAGTACAGCAGCAGCGTATGCAGACGATCTGCTCCTCATACTGGAATCTGATAGCAGATGTGAACTCGAGGCTCGTTGCCGTGAAGCCTTAAGGCTTCTCGATGATTGGTGCATGAGGGTGAAACTGCAGATATCAGTGGACAAAACGACAAATATGCTCTTAAAAGGAAGTTTGCAAAGAAATCCTGTGGTGAGACTTCATAACAGCCCGCTAACACGGACCGACTGTACGAAGTATCTCGGAGTGCACATTGACGAAAAGCTCAGCTTTAGGCAACATGTGGAATTAATACGTACCAAAGGTGAAAACCTAATGATGAAGTTTGCGAGGCTGGGACAGTGTAATTATCACTTGCCCCTGCGCCTCGTACGCATATATCATGATACAATATTAACCGCAATAGTTGGCTATGCAGCTAGTGTATGGGCACATCGGGCTACCGACAAGCGAATCGTGCTACACTTGAGGAGGACTCAGAGGAAAGTTCTCATGAGACTCGTTGGTTCCTTTGGAACAGTGTCAGCTTTGCCACTTTTGGCTATAATGGGAATCTGGCCCATAGATTTGAAAATAAGAATGAGAGGAGCCACTTATTGGCTCAAGAGAAATAATTTTGAAAAAGTACAGGAAATCGTTGGATTTCCTGTAAGGCAGAAAATTGAAATTAAGAGAGCGTTGCTCTCCGAATGGCAAAGGGAATGGGACCAAAGTGACAAGGGAAGGCGAGTGCATGAATTCTTTCCTAATATCGGACAGAGACTAAGGATGAGCCACATCGACCCTCTGCCTGGATTGGTACACTTCCTAACAGGACATGGGCCTTATGGTGTGTACTTGCATCGCATAGGACGCAGAGCTGATGATCTGTGTCCCTCGTGTGGCGCAACGTCCACACCGGAACATGTGGTTTTCGAGTGTCACTTGGGCAGAGAGATGAACTCAGCCGAACGGCATAAACTTGCCGAATACACATTATATGACGTGTTAATAAACCCAGGTTTATTTGAACACATAAACAATCTGGCGGACAGAATATCTCGGGCAGCAATGCAAGAACATAGACGAGCGCCGAGAGCCGCGGCTCCAGCAATTGTCCACGAAGAAGGTGAGACATACAGGTAAGACGCTCAGCCCGCTTGCTCGAGAGAAATGTCCCCGAAGGTCGAAATAATTAGTTAGTGGTTTTTCTTTATAGAAAATCACAGCTTTTTATTAAGACAACATTGCTTTTAAATAATGTCATAGTTTTCAATATTTATAAATATAAGATAGAAACTGGAACCAAATCACCTTTAGATTATATCTAACATAACAAATTAACAATATCTCTATCTCATTTAGTATTAGTCTTAGATATAGTCAAGTGCACTTCAAATCAATTAACTAACAATTTAACTTTTTGAAATAACACGTAACTAAATTAAATATTACGAAGTGCACTTTAGTTTATAAGATATATTAGATTTTAAGTAAATATTGTAAATTTCTGTATGGAAATAATAATAAAAATGTAATAACACTGTACTTGAAGCAAACGCAAATAAAGAGATCCCTGGGGATCTGTGCATACTACGGTGTGGTTTAAGATAATTAGACACCACACTACGGTATCACAGATCCCTTTTTTTTTTTTTTTTTTTTGTACACTCCCTAACTCCTCACTATTTCTCTGTCTCTGTCGTCTGTGCACTGTTTTTCCCTAAGAATCGCTGTTCGCATCTCTATCCCAGTGGCTCTAGCATGCTAGGCCTCCATCAAAATAGAATGCCAGGGTCTCTGCCCGCATCTCTATCCCAGTGGCTCTAGCATGCCTGGCCTCCATCAAGATAGAATGCCAGGGTCTCTGTCCGCATCTCTATCCCCTCCTAAGGGTCGCTGTTCGCATCCCTACCCAGTGGCTCTAGCGTAGGCCAGGCCTCCTCGAAGTAGTATGCCTCCCTTGCTTCCTATCCTAAATCTGTTACTCTTCTAACTTATTTTGGGTTTCTGGGTGATTTCCCTAACATCGCTTAGCCAAGATTGACCTAGGTTACAGTCTGTTCGCTTGTTTTATCTGAATATGGTTCCGAGTGATTTGTAGGCCCAAGTCTGGCGAGCCTTAAGGCGATCTAGTGGTCATTTACTATTTAAATAAGTTTCAAATCCCATGTGTGTGTGTCTATTCTCAACTGGTCACTATTCCCACTGATATGCTATCAAGGTGTACAGAGGGAGAGATCCCGGCCGGAGATTCTATCTCTGGTTCCTCCTGTAGGCACCTCAGTCAAGTGTCATGATCAGCCGAGTATAATAATTGTTGTGTAATTTCCATTAGAAATATATTCAGTGTAGCCCTTGAAATCTCAAATTTATATGATAATACTTTCCACTAGATCGATTAAGACACCCAACTATCGGTGAAGTATCCTAACCTCCATCTTCTAAATTACTATGGGAATAAATTAATTTGTTTTCGATCATTTCTGCATGTTTGTCACTCGATAATTCTGGGGAAATCTTTCAACGCTTGTCCTATTCTTCATTGCGTTTCAAAAAGTTTATAAATTTTTCTAAGTTCCCATGCCCCTCTTCGGTTCTCTTTATAATACATTTTTTTAAACCAAGTTGGATAATGCACATCCTCCCTTCTTAATCTGAACTGTTGTCACTCCTTATTTCTTGCGATGTTAAAATAATTTCTACCCTCCGTGTTGGCATAACTGCTGGTTAATTGAACCTATCATTCGTCTTCCGCTATAGGCTTAACATACTACGTGCCTCTATCTGGACTGCTTTCACGTTATCTTCTCGCAAACTAGCCTACTACTTATCCCGGAACCCATTCATACTTAAATGAGTCCTAATTGCTGAAATTGAGATTGTGGTTTCCGTTATCTTTCATTTTATTCATAAGCAAAAGCCTTATTTCTGGTAGTTCGCTCTTATTTAATCATCATTATTATTATTGTTAATCATTAAATTACCGTGAATTATTATTATTATTATTATTATTAGTCGTTATAAATTTACTGTGTTTTTTTATTAACATTATGCATTATCATTACTGGTAATTTGATTTTATTTTTTATTATTATTATGATCGTTAAGATTTATTGTTATTACTGATGTCTGTTATCTTTTAATTATTATTATTAATGTAGTTATTGTTATTATTATTATGATGATGATTATTATTATTATTATTATTATTATTATTATTATTATTATTATTATTATTATTATTATTATTATTATTATTATTATTATTTACTTTTCGGGCGGTTTATTATTATTATATTTTTTATTAAGTTTTAGGATCTCCATTGATATAAATATTTTGATCTTCCTGGTTACATCCTATTAATCTCACATGGATATCATAACTAGTCTCTAGCATCCTATCCTTACCCAGCTTGAGGGTTATTCGTCGATGTTTGTCTGTAACTCCTTTCACGTTTGTTTACTTCCTTTACTTCTGGTATTAATTATTATTATTCAAATACTATATAAGGATTACTGCTAGTCCTACCTGGCATCTCAGTATTACGATCATTTAGACCTCTTTTCTTTTAATAATATCCGCCATCCTTTAATCTAATGATTTCTCCTATTATTAATTATTTTAATATAACGTTTTATGCTTATCATTATGTTATTGCAATTAGTTTTATTTATTATTATTATTATTATTATTGTTATCATTATTGTTTATTGATTTTCCGTGAATTATTATTATTATGCAGTATGATTGTTAACTTTTATTGTTATTACTGATATTTGTTATCATTGTTTATTTTCATTAATATAGTTATTAAGGTTATTATTATGATTATTATTATTATTATTATGATTATTATTATGATTATGATTATTATTATTATGATTATTATTATTATGATTATTATTAAAATACTATACCAGGATTACTGCTAGTCCTATCTGGTATCTCAGTGTTACGATTTTTAGCCCTTGTCCCTTCAATATTTATCCGCAATCCTCCAATCTGAGGGTTCCTCATATAATTAATCATCATCATCATGAAAAAATTGATCCTTAAATCTGAGTGTTCCTCATATAATTAATTATTACTTTAAGTATCGATATAACATCTTATGCTAACCATTTGTTATTGCAATTAGTTTATATTTCTTACTATTATTATTATTATTTTTATTATTATTATTATTGTTGTTTATTAACTTTCTGTGAATTATTATTATAATTATTACTATTTTCTTTTTATTATCATTATTTTCACTATTATATCGATTAGTTATCATGTTTTGCTTTTATAGCTCAGATTGCCCGTTGGTTATTCACTGAGTCTCGGTCGTCCTCTTTTACCTCATGACCTGTCTTCGTAATCTGATGCTCCTTTATACCTGCCAAACTGCTTTATTATTAATTACTTAGTTATTAATATTATTTAATTTAGTTTGTAAAGAATACTCGTAGTTGGTCCATATTTACTTGTGGTTCTCATAATCTTTGGGTTTAATTTATTGTAGCGATTAAGATTATCTACTCGCTTCCTAAGTTAGTTTCATTTACCATTTCCGTTAGTTCATTTACTTACCCATGTTTTACTTTTAAATTAGTTAGTTTAAATTCACAGATTATTAGCTTATTTTAGTATTTATTATTTATTATTCTAATGATATCATTGTTTATTGGTTATTTATTATTATTACGGAGTTCATTAATTGAGTTCTAACTTCCCACATGTACTTCATTCCCAATATATTTCCTTCATCGGGAATATATAATGAAAGTTTTTTTATTTATGATGATCGAGCGTTTACGGATTAAGTTAAACCACTAAGTCTGCTTCACTACTCAAATATTCGAAAACTGCGCTTGAAATGACAAGAAATCATTTCCAGAGTCCTATGGTCCTACAGTGCGCCGGCATTATCACCACGTTTCAATTATCAACTTCGCTTGCTACAATAAAATGTCAAAAAGATCTACGACTCGATTGCCTCACCTCACTATGAAATTAAATGATCCAATAATATTATAAATTTTATCGGAACAGTTCACAATTTTACAAAAAAAAAATGATGCCATCATTAAATCTAAATTATATTGTTTTAAGTATGTAGTTGCATTAAACGATAATGCCTAAAACAACTAGACACTCTTGATTTAATCCAAACTCTTCACTGCATAAAATCTCTCTGGGGAAACTGCAAGTCACCATTCACCATATGGGTTTTCAAATAATTACTCAAAAATCCTAAGTAATGTATAAAGTCGGTTGAAAATTCAAAAAAAAAATTTATAAGGTTGATAAAACATAAGACTTATAATTCACAACAGAAACTCAAAAATCCCTGATTATATAGTATCATATCACTTGTGGTTAGAATTAAAAGACAATACCATGTATTTATTCATTTATTTTTGTGGATATTATTATTATTACTTTTTTATTATTTCCTTCTGAAGTGAGATTTAAAATAGACGTAATTATCACCACATTTATATAAAAGATTATGCGATCGTTAAGGTATAGAATTTTTATGATTCCTAGTATATATTTTTTTTTATATATCATCTTCGGGCCTATCAGTGTATGTTTATTTTGCCAAACATAATGTTCTGTTATTATTTAATTAAATGCTTAGTCTAATGCGGGCAAGGTCGTTTACTCGGACAGAGAATTATAAGAATGGTCAGCACCAAGGTTCCCTCAGCGGTACTAACTATCTTATGAATCACATCATTTACATCATTATAATTCATCAACTACCTGTATCCAACCCATTTGTTAATAAATTCACCGCTTATGGTTATTAACGTTCATCGACCGATTCGATAAGATAGATTAAAATTCTGCATCCCTCAATTATGTTATTTTGTTTCTAAATTATAAGGACGTTATGAGACAAATATGTGTTCTAGTTCGAACCATCAGCTGACATACCTTGTACCAGTGTGGAAAGTTTTCAGAATCTATTTTCAATACACCGTTACGAGATCTAATCTGATGTGGTAGGTTACCCATCCAAGTATAATTAGGTCTATTATAAGTTACACATTAAATAAACTCCCGTTGAAACCAAGATTTTATCTAAGTTAATTATTTATTTTGTAAAGGAAACTGAGTTCCACGAGCCACTTTTATTTTATTTTAAATAATTTTGTTATTTAATCTGTAAAAGAATCTAAGTTCCATACTTCCATATTTTCCTTCGATAAATTAGTTATACGAGTTGCAGAAAATTTCCAATTTACTCCCGACTAATGCCAAAATTCCTGATTTGTATAAAAAAATGGAAAATAATTTACGAGTTCAAGTTCCAATAACCCTGAATACATTTTCCTGAGTTCGAATCCAAGACTTTTAGTGACGACATCCTAGCCAACACATTACACGTGTTGCCAAATCAATCTGTTTAAAAAAAATTTGATACTCTTTATGATTTCGGATATTTGATCTGATGATTCGGTAACATGTATCGTGCAGAGCGAATTATTTGAAGTGTAACTCCCTCATTCAAGTTGGAAAATTTCCCGAAACTTCCTCAAAATCCCGTTAGATAACCTCACATACGGGGACATATTTCAACCTAAATATTCCTCGGACATATCTTAACATTCCTGCTAGGAATATACTTGTATTATAGCTAATTTAGAACACTCCTGGCTTGCCGTTCTCGGACAAGAGATCTAATAGCCTTCACTCCAGCCGCCATCTTGTAAAGCTAGTCACCAGGGGTTCGAACCCGAGACTCCTTTTCGCTAAATATTTTCTCAACAATACCCTGTAGTTACCCCGTAAATTATTTCATATATGCTACATAAACATATATATATATACATATATACATATATATATATACATATGACCTATCATTTTTCATTAATTTTAAACAAGTCGGTATGGTTTCGACTCGACATTATGTATTGCCAACTTAGGAGTGACCACAGTCCGTTTATTTATTTAATCTCCATATTTAATATATTTTCCAACGCATGCAGAAACGATCTGTTGGCAGGAAAAGATCTAAAAATAATTCCTATATAACGTTTCTAAATTCTCTCATTTAATTCAACATTTCGTTCATATGTCGGTATCGCTTGAGTTGCCCTGAGGTAATTAATAACCCGAGACATTTAAATCATTTGTATTTCAGTATTATATGGAAGTAATTTTCCACGAAGGTAATTAGTTCATGCTATTTTATTCGTAATTATTATTGCAGAGAAATTATTTTATTACTATTATTATTGGTCACAATCACCATCGGCAAAAATATTCATGTTAGTATGATGGCGTGTCATCCCGCCCACAAGCCACGAGTTCGGTTCGCATACGTCGACATATCCCGTAAGGAGGGCCACGTTTCAGGCCACGTTTCAGCAATGAGTTTTGCCAGTCTCTAATGGTTTTATATTTTTATCCTATCTTCTAGACAAAAAAATATAGTATACACTCTTAATATATCATGCAGATTTTACAATTTTACAAGAGAAAAAAATGGTTGCTCAATTATTATAGGCTACATCGAAAAAACATTTTTTTTTTGCTTCTTCCACATCTCCCTCTCTCTCACAAGGTCTGATCAATTTAAATCCCAATCCAGAATTAATATCTTGTTATTTATTTAATTTCTATTAAATAATAAATATCCTATGTTCTACATAAATCTTACACTGCTGATTTTAACCTAAAACTGTACGTATCACAAAATTTTAATATTAATTGTATTTCAAACGGTCCAGAAAGCTTGCAAGGGTCCGTTTCCCTATCAGAAAAAATAATAAAACATTTATACGATATACCACCGCTGCTAACCAATGTTATGACCCCAACTGGATTTATTAGGCTTAAAGGACCTTCGGGACTTGGAAAATGTGGTAGCGGTTATCTAGCCGAGCGTTAGTATGAGGATGTACAGTTTACATGTTTTGAAATAAACAAATGGAGTCTTATTTTAAACTATTTTATTACTAAAGTATAAATAATTAGAAACACTTAATATTCTAGCCCTAAATTTAAACTAAGCCTGTATTAAAAACTACAGTACTTTCTTGGGGGGGGGGGTTGAGAACAGGGAGTTGTGGAATTTTTAAATCTAACCAAATCTACATGATTAAAAATGTTATATCCCTTTTCTAAAATATAGTTTCAAAAATGTTAATGGTACTTGATACAAATATAAAATAAATGGACTACATTATTAAGAAAAATGGTTGGTGACTTACCCTCCAGCCGTTTACACACACAGACATACACGAGACCCTCACTTCTCAAGTGTTATATACTAAAGATGACCTCATTTCACCCTAACTATTCCAATGAACTAAATGTAGGGATGTTTACAGTTAGCTTCAACAAGACTTTGCTCTGAACTATACTCTATCTCAACAGACTTTGAATGTCTAAACTCTATTTCAAAAAGACTTTGCTTAAATAATTAAAATAATCTATAAAACAATAAAAAAATCTATATAAAAGACTATGTATTCATAATAGTCAGCTCTTTCAATTAACTATGGGCGCGACCTTGGTCGTGAAATGAATCAGCTGCGCCTTGGATCCGCCAGTTTTGTTTAAGAAAATAGAATAAAAAAACATTTATATTGTCTCAACTATTCAACTATCGAAAACGGTAATTGCTGGAAATTAATCCTTATTACGTGAGTAGTATCCTGTATTTTTTATCATTTTCATTCTTTGGTATGTACCGCCATAAAATAGAAAATTGACACCGAAAATAGAAATATCCTAATTATCAAAATAACACCCTTAAACTACATGATATCACCTATGTTAATATGTTTGAAACAAATTTTTACTGTTTACTGTTTCATAAATATTAGTTAGTAAACTTTTAGTTTATCATATTTACGGTAAATTTAGATCATCATAACTACGAACCTATAACTGATAAAAATTAAATTTCGATATTAATACGTTTATAAATGTATTCACTATATTTAGGGATACATAAAGTTAAAAAAATAAATTGGAAGATTTTTTGCTGTCCGATTTGATATGAATTATCCCATATACGATCTCGTGGTGTTGGTATATATATCAGTTATATATTATCATTATAATCCCAAAAAAAACATAAATAAGTAAAAACAGTCCATATATTCCAACAACAAAACTATTAATTTCAAGAATTGAAAATGGGAGCTTTGTTATTTAAACGCGTTGATGATTTCTATTTTTTTTGGTATTTGGAATAGTAATGATAATGTATATAACAACTATGACATATAAACTGCGAATGAATGATATAAATTAATATAACATTAAAATTATATATATATATATATATATATATATATATATATATCTGTTTATATTTTAGGCCTATATACTTCTAAATCGCTCGACCGATCTTCGTGAAAATTTGTATATCCAAGTTTTCAGATCCGGCGAGTGATTAGCCGTTATCTATTATGTTGTAAAATTGTACGACACTAAAATTTTAAAAAATCGCTCTAGCGGTCACATTTTTCGATTTTTCACAACGAAACTCGGTATATCCTATTAAAATAACTATGGTATATATTTCCAAAAATTAGTGAAATCTTACAATTAAAAGTGGTGGTTTACTTGAAATCCGAAATAAAAAACTGCCTAAATGACTGGACTGATTTAGATGAAACGTTTTGTGTGTGTCTGATTGGGTTCCTGGATGGTTGAGAATCACAAATGTACCCTACAAATTCCTTAGGTGTAGGAGTCCACATGAAATTAAAATTTATAAATTGCTCTAGCGGTCACAATTTTCGATATTTCAGACCGAAACTCAGTACATCCTATTCAAATAATTCGAAGTCGGTATATCACAAAATGAGCGAAATCAATTAGAAGTGGAGGTTAACTTGAAATCCTAAATTAAAAACTGCCTAAATGACTGGCCCGATTTTGATATTTTTGTGTGTTTTTAAGTTGGTTCCTGAATGGGTTTAATGCATGGTTGCTCCGGGATGGTTTAATTAGGTGTCCAGGATAAGGTACATGGGTATTTGTTGCACCTGACTAGTTGGGTTCAGGTTTTCGGAGAACAAGGATTTATCTCGGGCATCCGTGATGAATATTCACTGGGAAAAACAGTAGACCCCTGTGCTCATTTAAACTGGATTACCCACTTTTATTGGCACTAACTTGTATTTGACGACGACTTGACTCGAAGACAGTTGGTGGCCGGAAGCGTATATTTATTATTCTCTGCACGTGCTTATATAATTATTCTAATTCTAACGTTTGGGTAAAATAAATGCACTATCAATTATTTACAGCTACTTGACTTTAAAGGATCGAAATTAATAATATTTATAACACTAAAAAAAGTGCGCTCTGACTGAAAGTGCTGATATGCGCTTGCGGCTGGCTTAAACAAAGCGATGTGCCTCCTTGATTGGCACAAGCGCTGGTAACTTTGACTTATGCAAAGCGATGTGCCTCCTTGACTGCCACAAGCGCTGGTAACTTTGACTTATGCAAAGCGATGTACCTCCTTGACTGGCACACGCGCTATTTACTTTAATTTTTGGTAAGGATGAATATTTATTTTCTCTGAGTGGGCCGGCATCCGTCCCTTCCACCAAAGTCTTAGCGTCTCACAAAATTCACAAGTTATAACAATTTTGATTCGTAAATCATATATTGAGGGCGTTGTCGGGGGTGTTAAACTTAAGCGTTTGTAGTCATATACCCTCCTTTAAATTATTTGCGTCCTAATATCAAATTTGCAGGTTTGTCCAAATGAGTTATTTTCATTAGGGGGAATTTGTTTGCGGCATCTTCAACCTGCCGCCAAAGAAGACATCTGCGGAGTGCGCACATGTTCTAATTAAATTGGCTTGTGGGGGCTCTTTTCCATAGCTTACCTAGGAAAACCCGGTTGCTTGTTCGCTGCTGTCCAGCCTATTGTATGGAGTTTTTTATTTAACATTGTTATTACAATTTAATATTAGCACAGTCTTGTAATTCCCTTCTACAAAGGAAACTGCAAACTTTTTTCTCCATTGTATAAGGGCTACCGTTCCATTGTATGTTGTTTACGAGTGTGGTTCACCAAAATAGCATATGTCCAGGTCTGTGACCGAGCGCTAATCACTTGGTACTAGTGTTTTATTTATTGCATATGAAATTGTTTTATGGTAGGTTATATCATTTTGTTACCAATGAATTCCTAGTTTAATTCCATTTTATTTGAATATAAATATGCCCTATTTCTCATAATAGTTATAACTTCATAAATTACTCGCCCTTAATAAAAGTGCTTATGTTTCTGAAATAAAATGACTCGGTGCAGTTTAGGTTAACAAGTGGACCCGGTAGATAGCGCTGCGATGTGATTATATAACCATTTTATGTCAAATGTGTAGTCATCTGTATTATCGACGTATCCTGCGTGAATTAAATGTAACATCATAATATAAGGTTCTTGAGCCACAGCAGATAATGGTGAGGAGTTTTCCTGCGAACGTATTTATTAGTGACTTTTAAGATAAAAAAGTAACTTACATTTTAATGGTCCGGCCATGACACGAGAACTGGCCGTTCCGACGTGACAATGCCTGCCGGGTCGGCTAGTATATTATGATGTTACAATTCATTCACGTAGGATATACTTTCTGGAGTGGAAAAAGTAGACTACGTGTATAAAAAATTGGGAGTTAAGGACAATTGACCAGTCTGGATCCCCATTGTCGGTTCTTTCAAAGTTCTGGTCAAAAATAATTTTGAATATGATTTGAAAATAAATAATATTGCTCTTTCGACCTAAGTCTAAACCGCGACCCCCGTTCTCCAATGTTTTATTGTTTCAATAATAACTTAAATGAAAATTCACAGAAAATGTAATGAAACCATTGCCATGATGAAGACATTTGATTTTGTAACATACATTCATAGATTCTCTGTCTTTATGGTTGCTATGGAAACGATAAAAAATCAGAAAACCGCGGTCGTTGTTCACACTTCGGTTGAGAAATCCACCCAAAGTCAATTTGGATTAATGATGTCCTCGACTGTCAATAAGACTGTTGCCTACCTTACAGCATAAATAACCCTAAAGCGGTTTGATATTTAGTTTAGTTCGTAATTGTCATTTAAGTGAACTATAAAACCCAGTAATGAATGTGCACTGTATAATATCATGTGGTTATGTTCCTTACAACTCTAGTCCGAAAATCGTAGGTTCAAACCTGACAGTCGTCGATGGATTTTTAATATCAAAAATCCAAGGGGAATGTCCTCCGGGAAGACTTTAAGCAATTGGATCCGAGTGTGAAGATTTTCAGGATTGTAAAAGAATTTGATGTATAATGACATGATTGTCTACATAAATTGACGAATAATAATTTATATTCCTTTACACACACGCGCGCACACGCACACACATACAAACACATACAAATACACACGCACGCACGCACACGCGCACGCACACACACACACGCACACGCACGCACACACACGTGCACACGCACGCGCACACACATACACACGCACAGGCGCGCACGCACACACACGCACGCACACGCACACACACGCACGCACACGCACAACACACACAAATATAGAAAGTCCCACGTATTATTTATCCATATTTCCATGTCACCGTCAGCTTACTTTTCACCTTTCTCACTCCTCTTATGTCGAAGGCAGTAGACGTGTAAACGTGAACTTGATATATGGGAGTGTCACCATTGTTCTCGGCGACCAAGAATTACGGGTGTGAAGTAATAAAAGTGGGTTTCCATTATATATAAATCCCTGAGGAACTAGGGGCCTAATGCCATCGGGATGTAACCAATCTGCCTACCGTCTACAACTCTCATAGGTCCGACACTAATGTCGGCCTCTTTTTACGTTTTATTTTTATTTCCATCTCGCTCCCTCTTAGGGAAACTATTCGTGAAAAGTTGGGCTTAAATTTAATTGGTTTCGACACTACTATCGGTCGTATAACATTGTTTCTATACGTCATATCTCTATGGGCCTCTCACTCCTCATTAGTATACCTACTTACTCACTGGCACTATCGAACCGTAGGTTCATGGCCGCGCGGACATAAGCTCTCCATACATCCCTATCCTGAGCTAATCCTTTCCTATCATTCCCTGTATAATCTACTTCCCTCAAATCATAGTTAATGTTATTCTCCCACCTCATTCTTGGTCTACCAACTGTACGTTTTCCCTCTGTCTTTCCTACAAGAAGCTTCCATGCAAGTCTTTCATTCCCCATACGTGCAACATGTCCTGCCCATGGCAGTCTACGAGACTTAACTGTTCTTATTATATCTGGCTCCATATAAAGACCATGTAGTTCATTGTTATGCAGTCTTCTCCATTCACCTGTCTGTTCATCTCCCTTTCGTCCAAAAATGTTCCTAAATACTTTATTCTCGAATACTCGTAATCTCCTTTCCTCCCTTAAAGTAAGAGTCCATGTTTCGCACCCATATAATATAACTGGTAGAATAATAGTTTTATATATTTTCAGTTTAACGTTTTTTGAAAGGAGTTGGGACATCAAGAGTCTCTGCAATGCATAATAGCACGCATTTCCAGAATTGAGCCTATGTTTAATTTCTTTGTGCATTTCATTCCTATTTGTGATTATTGTTCCTAGGTATTTGAATTCAGCCACTTCCTCAAAATTTCCCTCATTTGTCATTAGCTGTACATTTCCATAAAATAATGTATTTCTACGTGTGACCATATATTTAGTTTTATTGATATTTACCCTGTCCTAATTCCTTAGTGTTACTCAATAGTGTGTGCGTGTTGTCCTTTAATATCTCCTCGCTATCGGCCAGTAGTACTACATCATCAGCATAAACTAACAGCTTATTAATAACATTGAGTTCTAAGTCTTCCTCATTCTCTAAAAATTTAGTGGCTTGCTCTAGTACAAAATTAAATTGTAGAGGAGATAGTGCATCTCCTTGCTTCAACCCATTCCGGATTTCAAAAGTGTCTGAAAATTGTTTGCCTAGACGCACCCTACTCTTTGTTCCATTTAGACACATTCGTATAAGTCTAACTAACTTTTTAGGACTTCCGAACTCCAGCAGGATACTATATAACTTCCCCCTCCTAATTGAATCATAAAGTGCTAACATTCCATGTTCCTAGGAACATGTCCCTGTGTTTGAGCCTTTGGCATGGGTTCCCTTAAGCCGTCCCTGCCCGGAGAACCGAATGGGGGAGTATTTGACCTCCAGAAAATTTTACCCCCGTAGAACCCACGTCCGCATTTCTTGACGGTTGTATTTTTACGGTGAAAGATCGTCACTCTTCCGACCAAGGTACTTTTCGTCTGGCTTATCATCTTCGACCAGTCCGGCATGGGTAACCCTATCGGCAGCAATGCTACCACCAGCATAGCTCTCAGGATCATTTAAGCACGCAAGCCACTCCACCACGACAAGGTAAAGATACCATACTTTCCTAAATGTAGGTCATGCCCGATCAGACATTAAAGTATGATTTTTAACAAACTTCAAACTTGCGCATTTCTTTTTACTGAAATTTAAAATATGAAATCTGCTTTGTTTATTCTTCCGTCCATGACTGATCTATTTGTTGTGTTTTATTATAATACCATATGTAACATTTCGCCATTAAAACTAAATTGAAGAATATATTTTGATAAAATACTAAATATATCTGGAAGTAGGTCCGGTACAAAAAGTGTACATCCGAATTACGGATATGTTTGCTTTTAAAATGAAACTTAGACATGTTCAACAATCAAACATGAACATTACAGAACGTCTTTATTTAAATCTGAAAAATAACAATTTACACGTGGGCACATAACTTAACAACATATAATTTTAAAGTCTGAAGACAAAATAATAATCATTGAGCATTAGTTTAACTTGATAAAGATAATGATAATATCCTCTACTTGTGTTCGGGATGAGATGAGATGAAGCCCATATATTTGTAGAAGTATGTGAACGACAAGTGTGCTGACGCTACGTCACAGAGGCAAATGAAAGAAATGTATGAGATGAATTGGAGAAATTCTGAATTGAAATTTGTGGCGAGGAAAAACGGTAGAAACCTAAAAAGATATAATTACTAATGACAATAATTGTGTTAAAATATGGATATCCCAAATAATTACATTACCTGGAGTTAGTAAATAAAATAATCAATAGACGGAAAAATATAATTGACCTAGAAATGTTTATATAATTAATAATGTTGAAAATTAAGAATGGATCGGGAAGATGCCTTGGCGCGGAGCTACGGAACGTGCGTTACTTTGATTCGCTACAAGGAAAATTGTTCTTATGCAATTTTTTCCAGTTTTTGACCGATGCCCAGGCAGCATCGTGAGGAATTCTGGTAATTGTAAAATATAGCGGCTCCAGGTTGAGTGAATTAAGCTATAAATAGTGTAGGATCGGCACATGTTACCCATATACTGTCTAGATTATCGACTTCTCTGAAAAAAATGTAATAGTCCTAAGTGGTTAGACAGTTGCAGTCCTCTGGCACCAAGAAGTTTTTCATGGGTTAAAGAAGTTTAATAAAAACAGTATAACGCAATATTTATGTGAAATTATATAAAATATAATATTTATAATTAGAGAGTAAATTTGTTATAATTTCAATTATCATGCCTTGTACACATCACGATATATCATAATAACGAGCATTTAAACGATGATAAATGAGATATTTGAAATTTATTTAACATTTACCTGATAGAGGAAGCGTTGTTTGTAAATCTCAGCTACACAGGTTAAACAGTTTGGAATCCAATCTGCAAAATATTAATATTTTATTAATATAATTTAAAACTGTAATTTTATATTTTCTATTCAATGGCGTTGCTTTGTAACGTTATGGTTATTGTGTCATTTGTGTTGTCGCTATGCAACTAGATGCATTTTGTCCAAATTGTTATGGAATCAATATATTTTTAATAAATGTGTTAATTGTGCGTAGGGGAAAATCTAATTATACATTTATATGGTTATCATTTATAGTTTTGATGCGGTGGACTAGTGGTTATGCTCCTTGCTTATGGTTCCGAGGGTCGCGAGTTTAAACCCGGCCGGGGTCGATGGATTTTTAGGACGGAGGGGCTTTAAGCTGTGGGTCCCGAGTCTGAATACTTTTCAAGCCCGTAAAAGATCCTTAATCCTGAATAATGAAGCATGTAAGCAAAATTTACCGACCTCAACATCCTAGTAATACCTTAGTTGCCTGTTAGATGTCTCACTGGGTCTGTGTGTTGACGACAGCCATCCCTGACACCTATGAACAAATACGATAACTAAAAATTAACTTGGACCAGTAACTGCTTACAAAGGAGAGGCTGTGACTCAACAATGCGCTTCGCCATTATACATAGATTATACATTGTTTTCTTCGTTTAAATATGCATTATGGCAAATTTAACCTTTAACAAAGTAGCATTGTTTTAATATTACATAATTTGACTAAATACATGATATATGCATATAATTAGAGCACAATGTTTTCTTCTCTCTCTCTCTTCCCATCATAGGTGGTGCAATCGATATGGTGGATGGCAGGTGGAATAGGGTTAGCATACGTGATCCTGGATTTAAAAACGCAAGGGGTTTTTTTAAAACACGGCCAGTTGAGGGCGATTTTCAGGGTTTTAAAAATTCCTTCGACAAGGTTCCTTCGGAAGCGAACTAATCGATTGGTTTTTCCGCTATGTATTTACGGCACGTAAAAGAACCTTACGCTTGTAAAACAGGACTTTTGGAGCATTTGTGGCCATCTATCGCTCGGATTTGAATTGTAATACTTAAAATCTTTGATTTTAAAAAGTACGTTTATCGTTAAAGCAGGAAATAATACAAAACACATGCTTTAATGATTTAGCCTTCTCAATTATGTTTTTCCCGACTATATGCAATTTTTCTCTTAAGTTTGGAGGACATTTTACGGAGACTGACCTAACAATCATTTTCTACAACTTGGGGGAGGGTCAGTAAGTACTTGTTTCATGTTGAGAAATGGACACCTGCTAACGTGTTTCTACTACAGTTGTTCTTTTTTCACACTTCATTTCTGATATTGGAAGACCAAACTTAACCTCCGCCATGAATCATTATTGCTTTCATTGTATGGTCTTGTCCAGTGTTTGTTCTATCTAACAAGGGGGAGGGGGGATGTTAATAGCTATGTTAATTGTAGTCTTGAAGAACAGAAAATCCCCCACCACTCTCAAGGTCATTCAGCATCAAGGGGGGACAAATATGTGGTAAGTATGACAGAAACGTTGCTTGTACGAATTAAGAATCCGTTTCATTTGAACGACCTAATGAACGATGTTTAACATTCATTGTAAAATGAACCATTGTCACTGTTCTTGTTGTGTCAGTTAATTTTATTACATGGAGCGATGAGGTTTCGTATATTTTAATTTTGCTTTAATATTTACAAGCATTCTTGCGGTGTGCTGAAGGAGTTTGGGAGTTGATGCGGGCTCGGCGAAATAATCCACTCAAATAATAACTCCAAGCGCGAAAGGCCTAGAAGGCCCTTGGATTCAGCAGCCGACTACAGCGCCGAACATCCACATGTGTTATTCATAGAGGTAGGACGATCATCGAGACAGGGTATGGGTGACATGTGGTCAGCATATCGGATCCCCCAGCCGTTATATCAACCCATTCATATGATTTTCAACATACAAAAACTATCCTAATTTTGAACCATGCACCTCATAAAAGGTCTTTATCAGATAATAGTTAACACAAATCGACTCACATCCGATGTACGAACAATAGTATTTAATCATATTTGAAGAGAAAAATTATACGCTCAGACCGGGACTTGAACCCGGGACCCTTGGTTCTCTAGACCAAGTGCTCTACCAACTGAGCTACCTGAACAAGTACCGATCTAAACGCAAATCTTTCTCTATATACATTGTAATTCCCATCCACCAAATGCTGTGAAGCCATGCTTCTATCTTGCAAATGGCGGCTCCTTTATTAAGAAGACATATTTGGGAATTATACATTACAGCCAATACGGCTTTTTTTGGGAATTACAATGTATATAGAGAAAGATTTGCGTTTAGATCGGTACTTGCTCAGGTAGCTCAGTTGGTAGAGCACTTGGTCTAGAGAACCAAGGGTCCCGGGTTCAAGTCCCGGTCTGAGCGTATAATTTTTCTCTTCAAATATGATTTATCCATAATTGAGATGTACGAAATCAATAATAATAACATGGAAAAAGCCGTATTGGCTGTAATGTATAATTCCCAAATATGTCTTCTTAATAAAGGAGCCGCCATTTGCAAGATAGAAGCAATGCTTCACAGCATTTGGTGGATGGGAATTACAATGTATATAGAGAAAGATTTGCGTTTAGATCGGTACTTGCTCAGGTAGCTCGGTTGGTAGAGCACTTGGTCTAGAGAACCAAGGGTCCCGGGTTCAAGTCCCGGTCTGAGCGTATAATTTTTCTCTTCAAATATGATTTATCCATCATTGAGATATACGAAATCAATAATAATAATAGTATTTAAGTTATATATACCACATGTCAACACGTCTGTCTTGAATTTAAAAAACTAACAAATATGAACTTACATTAATCTTAGTATTTTTTGTCTAGCGTTGGTTTATTAGTAAAATCCAGATTTCTGTTTTAATATTCCACAAATCATTCAAATAGTGTGAGGATTCCTTCACATTAACAAACATTGGTCGAAAATTAAAAGAAAAAAACTGCAATAACTCACACTAACATCAGATTTCTGTTTAGCATTGGTCATTAGGTCACATATCAGTTAGATTTTTATATTTCTTCATTTAGATAATAACATTTAAAAATTGTTTCTTCTCCTTTATAAATACAACACATATGAATATCGAGGACAAACACTGGGAATGACGTAATAGATACGTCACGAATTTATATATATTTCTGGACTTTCTTTGCTATTTTATATTTAGCCATTTTTCAATACTAGGAATAAATTATATTTCGTGAAAAAAATTGAAATTTATTTTTATTTTTTCGAAAACAGAACCATAACATATAACGCTAATGAAAATATTAGTTTTCCAACGTGGCTAATTAGCCAAGACTTTCAAGGAATAGATCTGACGTCCTAGGTTCGAATACCGCTGAGAACCATGGTGAAGTTGTATTTAAAATACTTAGGAATCACAACAATTTTAAAATGTTGTTAAAGCACCGTTGAGGTTATGTAATAAGATGTTACCTGGTCGTCCTCAACTAAGTTACTAAACTTCTTCAAGTTATTCTAATATGGAGGCCTTTCGAAAACAATGTTCCATCTACTGCGTTTTAACTGGAACTGACGGCTGATGGTGTTGTATAGGTTGTACAACGGATTTATGTCTGCGGTTATGTTCTCGTTGAGCAGGTCTTCATTCCTTTTTTCTTTCAGAACCTTCTTCAAGGATGCTGATCCTGTTGTTTGTTGTTATACTCTTTGTGAGTATTGACATAGAGTTATCGATTTTTTCAAATCAACGAACTGTTTCGAGTATATGTTTGGCAAAACTTGATTTACTTTCATTCTTAATAAGATTTTTGAAATGTTCCGAATGTCGTGAAAATGCTATGATTGCAGTGAAAGACCTTCCCTCGGACAGAATTACTATGGATGGATATAACCTAGGGTTTATAAAAAATAAGCAATGGGTGAAGAGAGTTGTTGGTGCGGAAATGTTCATATAATAATAATAATAATAATAATAATAATAATAATAATAATAATAATAATAATAATAATAATAATAATAATAATAATAATAATAATAATAATAATAATAATAATAATAATAATAATAATAATAATGTGCAAATTGAAAAATACAGCGTCTAAGGCGTTACGCATTGTCGCAGAGCTCCCGAACATGCCCTGGTTCGAGTTCCTGTGCGGAAGAAATTTACACACTGAATGTCGGCTAGTGTGGAACGGTGTCCACCTAGAATTGTGAGGAATATCAGTTGTAGTATGTACCGTGTATAACATTTTGGGAATCCGACGGTTGACCACTTATCACACATAGCTATAACGTCTACCTCTCTGTTATACCAAGTGCCTTGCACACTTATCGCTCCATGAGTTTAATTTAGTTTAAAGAAAGGAATGGCTTAATTTTAAAGCATAAAAACAAAATGTTATCTGAAATAAGGTGAAATAATATATTTGTAAGTTTAGAGTTAAATTTGTTTCTTTATTGAATGAGCCATTTAAACGATGATAAATATGTTATGTGAAAAAATATTTATATTTACCTGATAGAAGAAAATCGTGTCATTGATCTGTCCAATATTCTTAGTAGTATAAACTTACAGATAAAACAGTTTTGAATTCGGTTGGTGAAATATTGATATTTAATTAGTCTCACATTCAGTGGCGTTGCTTCGTAACGTACTCGTGAATTATTGCATATTTCTTTGTTTTTCAACAAATGTTTTATGAAAGTTATCTTCTTTGTGAATTATTATTATAGTTGTTTGTACTGTGTAGGGTAATAGTTAATTATTTTAAAAGTTTATTTTATTTTTGTACCTAGGGCCAAAATGGTTCCCGAACATCATCTGGCCATCATTATCATATTCGCCGTGTGTGGTATGAATGTGTGTGTGGTTGGTGTGTTTCGTCTTAATGTTGTGTTGTCTTGGAGGAGGCACTAACATTGAGTTGATCACACATTCGAGGAGGACCTCCATGTCCTGTGTGGTTAAAATAGTAAGTGTTAAAATCCCTCTCCGGGCAAGTGATGCGACTGTAAGGCCCGGGTGGCGTGTGGTACGTAATAGTACCGTACCTACAAAGTATGAGGTTAAACCACGCTAATGGAATAGAAATATATATTAACTATACGTAGCGGAAAAGTCCCATATTGAATAATACAACAAATTACATTTAGTTTTCTCGTGGAATCCCTTGTTTAAAAATTCTCAAATCACAGCTTTATCTTCTTAAAGTCCACCGCTGTGGTCTCGAGGTAGCGTGCTGCCTTGTCACGCAGCGGACACGGGTTCGATCCCCGGTCGTAGCTGTTTTCTGGGTGAGGTTTTTATCGGGGCTTTTCCTCACCTGCAAGATAAATGTCAGGAAAACGTTAAGGCCCAAACGGTCCCCGAAATCATATGGCCATCATCATCATCATCCTTATCATTATCATCATCATCATCATCATCATCATCCTTCACCGGTGTGGAAAGCAACGGGAAGCTACCACCCTACAACTCCTTAGTAAAGCTGCAAGCATAGCATGAAAATGCTATGATTGTAGTGAAGGACCTACCCTCGGGCAGAATTACTATGGACGGATCTTCATAAAATTGTGACACTAGGTTAAAATTTTGATAATTTGACATTGAGTGAAGTTCTCAGATATTTTTTTGGACCTAATAGAGATCAACAGAAAGGTAAATGGAGAAGACTACATAACAGTGAACTACATGACCTTTATAGGTAGCCAGAGTTAATAAGAACAGTTGGCCTCGATGACTGGGATGGCAGAACATCTGTCAAGAGTGGGGAACGAAAGACGTGCGTGGGAGCTTTTTTATACGAAAATCCGAAGGAAAACTCCCAATTGGTAGACCAAGAAATATGTACGAGAATAACATTAAAAATAATTTGAGGGAAGCCGATTATACAGGCAATAATTGGAAAACATTAGTTCTGGATAGGGATGTATAGAGATCTTATGTCCGTGCGGCTATGAACCTACGGGTTCAATAATGCCACTGAGTTAGCATGAAATATTCATGCAAAGAGAACAAATATATCAAATATATTCACTGTGTCCTATGTTTTACTCCTTCTTCTTCTTCTTCTTGAACGTCGTAGACAATCTTGGTGACCAATGGTTAGCATGCGTCCATCTGGCTTCCAGGGTCACGAGTTCAAACTCGCCTGTGGATTTACAGGACGTAAAAAGACTGAGTACCGGTTCTGTCGAAAAGTCGCCAAATATTTCGGTACCGTGAATATATTTACGGAACGTAAAAGAACCTCAGGTTTGAAGAAATATAACTGAGAGTAAAATATGTTGATCCTATTTCGCTCAGATTTGAATTGTGCTCTAATGATCTTAGATGTTAAAGAACGTCGTTAAATGGAAAGAATATCATAACGCTGAATGAATATTTTTAACCTTCTAAACTAAGTTTTACCAACTCTACATGGTCTAGCTTCCTTTGTTGAAATATTTTTTGGAGTGGATTCTAACATCCAAACTCCAACTTGGAAGATTTGGATTTATTTAAGGTTATATCCCGTAGAAAATGACCTTCTCTATCGCTAACATTTTCCTCCTGCCCATTGATCTCTCTTCTGTCATCTTTCGTTGGAAAGTAAAATTTTCTCTTCATGCATTCATGCAGTTTGACACGTTATTGAGGTTAATTAATTATTTTGTTTCTCGCTCAAGGTTTGTCCAGTAAAGATAGCCCTCCTGCCATGGTACTTCTGATTTAGTTCGAAACACTCCCACTATCGCCAAGGTCATGGAATCCCTGATGGTCCTAGATATTTTTTACGCGTGTTATTAAATAACTATTTCCTCTTTCTAACTTAACTTTGGGTATGATATGTGTTTGTTATATTGTGTTGTTCTTTGCTACCTTCGTGTGCACCGGAGTCATAACTAAAGACTCGGCTGGGCAAATTTATAATGTACCTATTTAATGTTTATTTGTCGTTCACGTTTCTTTTCATTCGCCCAGCAAAGAAGTAAGTAAGTCCAATTGTGGTGCAATAAATAAATAAATAAAATAAACAAAAAGAGAATGAACTAATGTTTTAAATAAGACTATCAACATAAGCTAGAACAGGAAAAATTCATTAAAATATTCTAAATAAAATAGTTGAAAACACGTTGAATAATTTGCGAAGGCAATATACTACAAGGCGGGAGGTCACGAGGTCGATTCCTGATGCGGTGTGGGTTTTTACCACTTGACCAAAAATTGTGGTAGGATCATGTCAGCCTCCAAAAATAAGACAGGATAAAATAAGAAATGAATTCCTTTGGAGAGAAATGAATGTCTCCACATCTATTGTTAAGAGGATTGAAAATCAAACGCTTAAATTGTATGTCCATGTACAAAGAATGGAAAATGAAAGATGGCCAAAAAATATATATCAGTGGTCACCCCCTGGAAGAAATAAACATGACAGACCAAGAAGGAAATGGAAAACCTACGTCAGAACTATAATAGGTGATAAGAATTTGGAAGAGGGAATTGGAATGATAGAGATAAATAGAAACTGAAGACGGCAAACATATAAGTGGGGGAAAGCCGAATAATAAGAAGGATCATGTCACTGGGTTCTACTCAGCCTCTAAAATCAATGAGAACCAGATATATTTCCTTAACTCAAAATGTCCGTCAAACAATGCTGAAAACTCGGGAGATAAATAGTGTTCAATTGTTTAAAGAAGCGTCAGCCATATTCTCCTATTTTTATCAATAGCTCTCTGAGACCTTTACTAAGATCGCTTTATACTTTACAAATATATATAACTTGGGGTGATGAGTGCTTTCCGCCAGATAACTTGATGCCTTTACATACTCACTTCTTTCAAGAGGTTTCGTGATGTTTTATGAAATTTTGTTTTGTTAACTTTTACATTAAACTAGACCTAAAACATTATGTTGATCTACCGAAATAACTAACTTATGTAGTGTATAATATTGTAGTCTGAGTGTCATGTATTAACTTGCAAAACATAGAGAATTATTAAAGGAGAAAAATCAATAAGATCGATATTATAAATAAGTAGATAACCTGGAGTTAATTAACAAAGCAAGCAATAGGCGGAAGTAAATCATTAATGCGAAAATGTCCATATAATAATCGACACAGGTATCGAAAAATCCAAAGACCTAATGTATCATGTCTTGGCACAAGTTCCTATGGAAAAGGTATTATTTTCTCATGGAATATTAGTCATTGAAGATCGGTGTACTTAGGGAAACGCCCAGTTGGTAGACCAAGAATGATTTGAGGAAAGTAGATTATATAGTGGATTATTGAAAGACATTAGCTCAGGATAGGGATGTATGGAGAGCTTATGTCCGCGCAAAAATAAAACTTCGAGTTGGACAGAGCCAGTGAGTTAGTTAGTTAGTTAGTTAGGAGATCGGTGTCCACCCAGGATCGCGATTAATTTGTACACATGACACATAGCGACTATAAGAATGAGGACACATACCAACCATATACTGTTTACATTATCGTCTGTGGCCTGTAGTGGGGTCACTTTACACACTTTTACCTACCTCTATAAAATGACACAAGAGGTCAGCCAATTAATAGATCAATTGTCTTACAAGCCTCTCGCGGCATGAAGTTTTGTTATTTTCAAGAACGCAGATGTTTACTTTAAAAATAGAATGAAAGGAAATGTTATCCATAAGAATGAATTCAGAATATTTGCAAATTTAGGGTTAAATTTGTTTTGATTTGTAATGAGTTAGCTTTCACATGCATATATGTAGTGTGTCACGTGATATATTAATACATATTTGAGGGTACAGGAGGGGAGCCGTGTTAGTAAATTTTTCTCGAAATAGAAACTTCTTGTACGAAAACCAGAAAGAAAACGCCCAGTTATTAAACCAAGAATGAGGTGGGAGAATAATATTAACTTTGATTTGAGGGAAGTAGATTATACAGGGAATGATTGGAAAGCATTTTCTTAGGGTAAGGATGTATGGAGAGCTTATGTCCGCGCGGCCATGAACCTATGGTTTCGATAGTGCCAGCGAGTAAGTAAGTATTGTCGAAGTAGGGTGTAAGTTTGCATTAGAACTCAATGGAAAGTTTTAGGAGTACGAAATATTAAAAGAAGCTGTGTAACCATAGGTTTATTTGTCTTCCAAGTTAGACACATATTTTAAAATGTAGGTACGTTGTATAACTGTGGAGGTTAGAAGCAAAAGTGCAAGTTTTGCAGTATTGAGAAAACAGTTTTAATGTTAAAGTTGAATAAAAAAAATGACATGTAATTCAAGATGATAACTGCGGGCGATGTGTATTTTCCCCCAGATAACTCGAAAAAGACATTAATGCCTTTGCGCACTCACTTTTTTCAAGAGAAAAAAATTACGTACACCCCTTTGTTTCTAATCGCCTCAATGAAAAGGCATTTCTTTAGAAGTGGATAAGTGACTTTCCTGGATTTTTCCTTGTATCCTTAATTTGAAGGTGATAACTGTGGTATTGAATATATACCTGATAGCGGAAGGTCTATATATACATTTCCACGGTATATATTGATAGATGAAACATTTCTGAATTCAATCTGTCAAATAATATATTTTCATATTTAATTTTGAAGAAAATATCTTGCATTTTCACATTTAGTGACGTTGCTACGTTACGATACAGTTATTACATAAACATTAATAACAAAGGGCATTTTTACAATCATTTGCACGATGGTGCGTTCTGTCGTACTTACAGGAATGACGACCATGATTGAAAGTTCGGTTTCCTAAGTTTCTAGGTTGCCAACCTATAAATAACTAAATAAGTGTACTGTAATATTACAAATTAAGCACGAGGGCGGGAGTAAAACCACTTCCATTTTTGTATACTACGTATAATGTAGATATATACTCGGTAATCTGGGTCGAATGCCTGATATTCCAGTCAGCACATTAGAAAACATGTATGGAGCGATGGTCCGGCCAGTAATGCACTATGGTAGTGAGATTTGGTGTTTCCAAAGAACGGAAATACTAAATAAGGTATGTACGCATTTTCTAAAATATATTACAGGACTTAGTAAGGCCGTTTCTAACTGTGGTATTTTATATGAATTTGGGTCATTTCAGGACGACATAAACTGCACAATTCGTGTACTCAAATACTAGTTGAGGGTAAACCAAGGTGAACAAACAATGCTTAGAGCAATTTGTTACGACCACCAAACTAGAAACATAGATGTTAAATTTTGGGCAGACGATGTTAGGAGAGGACTCCAAAAGATTGGGCTGGGCTGGATATGGGAAACAGGGACTGAAAATCGCAAGAACGTGTGGAGAAAAATAAGGAGGAGGTACTTAGATATAAACAACAAAATACTTTCGCCGAATGTACAGGAAAACGCTCACTGTGTTTACAAAGAGACCTAAAATACGTCTGGGGAAAAGAATCGTATATACTCTACCTAGGATTTAAAGAGAGATCAGGGCTTACTTGGTTTAGGCTAGGGGCATGGAAATTTCTGAAACTTAGCGACGATCACGATATTCGAATATGTCCAATGTGCGGGAACTTTGAAGATGAGATACATATGATGATTTAGAATATTGGAGAGTCAGTTATTACCGGAAAGATTTCTACATTCAAATCGGGAAAGATTGGCATGCTACGAGTTATTGGTAAATCCAGAAAATTGGATAAACTTGGGTAAATTTCTGGACAAAACGCGGAAAATAAGAACAACACTCATTCATGAAAAAATATGTTATCAAAATGCAATACCATTAATTCTTAATAATTATACATAACTTAATTAGTGTATAATGCTATTGTATTATTATGTAATTGTAATATTATTATGTTTTCTTTATGTAAATGTAATGTTATTGTTTTCTTTAATTTTTTTTTTGTTTTTCTTTATACTCTTACCAATTATTACTTTATTGTAACGGACTGTCAACAGCACGTACGACTTACTGCCCGTGCGACCCATATTTGTAAATAATATTGTAAGTATCTTACTTTTTGTCTAATAAAGTCCTACTACTACTACTACTATACAGAAGTATATCCAAAAGGTGGTGTGAATATGCATTATACCAAACAAATCACTGCATATTAAATGAATTGATTTAATAATATTCGAAACAATATAAACAATTAAGATACACTTGCCGCCATTTTATCGCTGATTGTTTTCTCAGCCTGCTGTAGCCTCAACTAAATTATTTTAGGCATTTACTGTATATACATTAGCCAGACTTCTAACGACAGACAGTTGTTTATAATGAACGAAAATATTTCCTACAAAGATGTTATTATTTTACTATTATTCATTATAACACCATCGTGCAAACAATATGTACAAAACACGTTTGTGAAGTGTTGTACGGAATCTCGGAAATTAAAAACCTTGGTATCGCTCGGTTTTTAATAATTTCCTCCCTTCTGTAAAAACCAATTCCCTTCCCCGCATTGTAATTTAATATTGTGAAAATTACCTGTTTTTAATAAAATTATTTTTGGGGTAAAGGTCCCATATAGATTTAGATATCAAATTACAAGTTTCCTCATGTTTAAATGTTCGTAAGAACAGTTTTATTTTTTAAAAAGTCACATTATGTTACAATTTCGGATAATATGTAATGTGCATGCGATTAGATAATTTTTTGTTTTCCTTCTTCTTAGACGTGAAATCGATCTTGCTAGTCTAGAGCTTATCATGCTCGCCTTTGGTTCTAAAGTTCACGGGAACAAACCCTGCCGGCGTTTGTGGATTATTTAGGAGGTAAAAATCGTAAGTATATTTTCCTTCGTAAAGGACTAGAAACCAGTGCCACATATGTGAATTTAGGGCACATAAGATAATATGAAGCTTGTAAAAAGAGGTCTCTGGACAAAATTGTTGGTACTTTCTGCCCTGGATTATAATTCCGACACTAATTAGTTCAGCGTTTAAAGAGTGTCGTTGATATACACCGTTCGGCATTTTAAAACTTATTTTCTGTTTTTAAAAATCTGATAGGTGAATTTAATATAGAAACACACTTGGCATTTATTGACTTTAAAAAAGCCTTTGATAAAGTGAACAGAAGTCTGTTATTTGAAATTTTGATGAAAGATCAGATCCCAAAGCAGATCATATATAATATTTATAAGTCAACTCTCATTGCAATAAAAATAAAAGAAAAAATAACTCAGTGGAAAGAAATAAACTCAGGAGTCAGACAAGGTTGTGGTCTCTCCCCTCTACTTTTTAACATATATATGAATGCCGATGTAAAAGACTTTAGAGAAACAAAACACGGAAGTATCACTATCAATAGAAATTTAAATTTAGATATAATGTTTGCAGATGATCTTGTTTTACTAGCAACATCTGAAGATGATTTACAATGGTCAGTACATAATTTAAATTTGATAGCCCAGAAATATTCAATGGAAATATCTACCAATAAAACTAAAATAATGGCCTTTTGTGGAAAATTCCCAATACCAAGCAAAATTTGTTTAAGTAACAAAATTTTATAGAGAGTTAATGAGTTTACTTATTTGGGATATAAACTCTATTTGTTGAAAATTTGGATTTATCAGAGAAAATTGTGAAATTCAACAAATCAATGGGAATCATTAATAGAGTTTTAAAACCTTCATTAGTGCAAAAATCAACTCGTACTCGTCTTTATCAAATAATGGCTCGACCAATCCTATGTTATGGGAGTGAAGCGTGGACTACAAGGACGAGAGATGAAAGCAGACTAACAGCTTGTGAGATGAGATTTATGCGCCGAACAGCTCGCTACACCAAATGGGATCGAAAGAAAAATGTAGAAATCCTTCAAGAACTTAATGTGTCACCAATAATGGACTACATTTCCATATATCAGCTAAACTGGAAGGAACATGTCTCAAAAATGGCTAGATCCAGGATCCCCAAGGCAATAATGAACTACTGTCCAAATGGGAAACGGTCACTTGGCCGACCTATGAAAAGATGGCACGAAAACCGCTTTCTCACGCTGTAACAGTTCTTCTAGGACCAATACCTGGCAGGATGATGGTGATGATACTTGATTCTAAACGGATTTTTGGTGCTGAATTCGAAAATGATTTCCATTTTCTCCCATCACTTCAGGGTTTCAAAATATTCATGAATAACTAGAAATAAATTATAGCTCTGTAACACGCAAAATAAAATATTTTCAACATAAATTTTTATGTAAAAAACTAGTCGAGAATTTATTTGCCACAATAAATCACTACTTAATAATAATAAATAATTATAAGCATTCCAGGCATACTTCACTTTTCGACTCATGGTATTCTCGAACTGAATTTGTGGGCTAACGATGACAACAGCTTTAATTTGTTCACAGAATAATGAAGGTAAGTAATGTAGTGCTGTGGTATTTAAAGCATTCACTGTCTGCATCTAGAGTCTTCACAAATTGTTTCATTGAACCTACTTTAACCTGGAGAGGTGGCAACAATACTTTTGAGGGATGAATAAGAGGTTCACTTCTTACTTTTTTGGAGCGGTATTAAATTAGTGCTACGTGGTGACTGTTCCCTTTCCCACTGTTCTGACCTAGCTCTGCTATCACGTTCATCTACGAAATAAGGGTATATTATATGAAACCAGCTTGCTCACCAAGTAACAGTCCAATAATCATGAAATCTCCACAGACTAGCATAAATGGTTGTCGTACTGCAGTTTTAGTAACAAAAACTTTACAGTTACATATGTCTCCTTTACAACAGAAGAGTAGGCCACAGGAATGGAAGGGTGAATGTTTCCATTATGAAGAAAAACACGTTTAAGACTTTTTTGAGAAAAATCTATGAACAACCTACACTCTTTGCAATTGTAGTTTATGCCATAAAATTTTAAGACAGCAGGGATGACTTGGCAATACACTAAATTTTCTTCTTCAGAAAAAAAAACGAAAAAGGACAATTTCCTGTGCCTGTAACATGAAACATATGTACTGTCAGTCAATACTTTCTTTACTTTTAACCAAAAGCCTAACAGTTCTGCTGCTTCTTTAAACAAATTTAAATCACTCACTAAATCATTAAGCTCGCTTTGATTAAAATATCTATCATGATCAGAATTATATGGTTCATCATCCACAGGAGATTCAGTTTCAGTGCTACTGGATGCAGACGGCCATGTATCTGATTCAGGGTGTAAGGGAACCGGAATATCAGGATCATGAAGTACAGGCTGAATGGCAGAGGGAATGTTAGGATTTACAATATATTTCTTCTGTTTAGCATTATATCCTGCTATCTTAACTGTGCAAAAATAACAATCGTCTCCTTCATTTGTTGGTTCCCTACAAATCATAGAGATACTTTTTTTTCCCCCATTTTTCAAATCCGCAAATCTGCAACAAAACTACAACACATTTGGAGAGGGCACTACGATTTATCCAGGTCTCCTAACTTAATGCCAAAGTATTGAAAGTAAGTTTTGTTTACAAAAGCAGTTATATACTTAGTTTTTCTAACACATATGACCCACGTGTATAGCAAACTAGATTATTATCATTTACACAACCACACATTTGTGTACGGACCTAGGGCGGATATAGTTAGTATATTTTAATAAATATAAACATAATTTAAAATATTAACACAATAATAGTTATATTGTTTCACATTTTAAGTAATAAAGTTGAAATTATAAACTTTTGAGCCTTTCTAACAAACAATAAGCATACTGTAATATTACTACAGTACGTTCATTACGAAAAATAAACAAAACATACAATTTTCAATTATAAAAAATTCTGACGTGTACGTGAAAACGGATTTCATTTTTGCAATTAGTGTGAAATTTGTGATTCAGAAAGACTCATTTATTTAAAAAAGGCCAAATCCGTGCAGAATAGTGTTATTAATTATGGCATAACTCTGATTGAACGTATTGGTTTGTTTAAACTTTTCTCCCGTTCGAGAGTCTCTCTTCCACCATTTCTAACGCTGAAAAGTAAACATTTCTCTTCCAACATTGATGCTATTTGATATTCTCTTCTGAATTCCTTCTTTGTGTGGTTTGTCGGCAAGATTTTCCAAGCCAGGGCGAGCTAACAATAACTATGTAACTATACAATTGCTGGTTTAGTTTATTCCCCCCCCCCGCATCGTTATGGAATTCCTGTTGGGTGCAAATATTTCTTATGAATTAACCAATTCACTACATAACAGTGTTTCGCATACATATAACTCGGAGAATAATCATGTTAGGGCCTATAGATTTTTAAATTAAATATATTTTTTGTGAAGTTAGAGATGGCAAGAGTCCCTATGATGATAATAGGATGTTTTTACAGAATTTAGCCTGTGTTAATTTCTTTCTCCGTATAATTTCTGTTTTTAATTATTGTTCCTATATATTTGAATTCCGCCACCCCCTTCAAAATTACAAACATTTTTTATAAACTGTCCATTTTATAATGTATTTCTAGTAAGATCATATATTTTAGGCCTAGTTTTTGTAGTGAGGCAGTAGACTATGAACTGTAACAGTGTTTTGTTTTTAATGTGTTTCTTCTGTTTTTATTTCTGATTTCTTCTCTTTATAATCTTTGTTTTCTGTATGCACTTTGTAGCTCAATTAAGGCTGGGGAATGTGAGGTTGTGTATTTTATCTCACATGTGGATGTAGAGCGAGGTGGCTCAAGCGGTAAGTTGTGGGATTCATATTTGATAGGTCCCGAATTCAAATCCCAATACCGAACAACTTGAATGTGGGTTTTCCTCGATTCGCAAGCTAAATTGTGGTTTGCAATGTCATTAAAAGTGCTGTTTTATCGTGTTCACCGTTTCATAATATAATTATGTCTACATTATGTTAATAAAGATACAATGAAATAAATACACACGTATGACCTACACTATCTTCGAGCTAAGTTCCAATTGTACTGTAAACAATCTTATTACCGCTCCGACTCGGTCTACTGAAGGAACTGTGGTGCTACTTTCACTCGCCATGTGATTGAATTCTGTACGGAACTGTCATCGATATAAAAAAGTTTCTAGACAACATCGTATTTTACTGGACTGGATACAAAGTACGTAAGACGGTGTCAATAATCAGTAACTTCCTTATTTATTTATGACAAGAACAATTATATATGAAAGTACCTAATCAGACGTCTAGACCTAAGGTCTTTCCATCATTTCGATAGATATGCTTTATGTATATTTCTATTATGAGCAGAATATATGTTCCATGCTAACTCGCCCGTAAATTCTGTTATTTTCATCACATCCTCAAAGGCTAATGTGGGATATTTCTCACTAACCGCTTTGAAAATATTCAAAATACTTTGATTTTCTCCGAAGTTTCTAAAGCTTTCCTTTCCAATATTATACACATGCTTGAGAAGCGGCCATTTTGAAACAGTTGAATTTGCAACGTATTCTGCATTGCGGATGCGTAGGAATAAAACAATGCTTATTTTACCTATTCAAATTATAATTATGTATTTTAAGAGACTCCTACATAGCATACGTAGATATGTGCTAGATATTACATTTTATTATTTTCCTTATTTAAAATGTCATAGAGGGAACTATATTTTCTTGCTCGCTCAAAAGTAAAATCATCTATCGACCAATGAAAATGCAGTCATACATCTGCTCTGTTTACATCACAACTGGAACTTGGCTCGGAATTTATATAGATGTTATATGTAGATCTCTCATGATAAATGAAATAATGTTGAATACAAGCCTTTACAGTTAAAAAAAATATAAGAAAATGTGGTTGTGTGTTATTGTATTGTATAAATATAATTATGTATGTATTTTGACCAGCCCTTGTAAAGAAAAGAAAGCAAGCAAAAATGAAATGGTTACACGAGGCAAATGAGGTAAATTTGGAGCACCGGGGTGGTCTTAGACGGGAAACCACGTTACTAAATAGTGAAAAGAGGGAATATTTGAGAGAGATGATTAATGATATTCAAATGAATGCCAAAAATATTTACATTAAATAATTATATCAGGGAATTAGGATAGAGAAGAAAGGCTTTCAGGCTAAAACAAACATAATTAGGAATGAAAAAGGGGATATGATAGCAGAGTCCAGGAGTATATTAAATAAATGTAAAAGTTACTTTAAACAACTATTAAATGTACATACAGAACAGGATATTGAAGAAGATAATTTACAGGCAGCAGAAATGCTAATCGTAGAACCAAGTGCTTTAGAGGTTAAAATGGTGATAGAAAAATTGAAGCTGTATAAAGCATCAGGTTCAGATGAGATCCCAGCAAAACTGATAAAATCAGAGAGTGAAAAATTGATGGACAAGATACGCCAGTTGCTTAATACGATTGGGATAAAGAAGTCCTTCTAGATGAATGGAAAAAATCAATTATCGTACCAGTTTATAAGAAAGGAGATAAAACTGATTGCTACAAGTATAGGGGCTTCTCATTACTTTCAACTTCATACAAAATTCTAACAAATATATTAGTAAGCAGACTTACTCCCTATATTGATGACATTCTAGGAGATCATCAATGTGCATTTAGAAGAAACAGGTCTACAACAAATCAGATTTTTAGTGTAAGACAGATTTTAGAAAAGAATTGGGAATGTAATGGTACTGTACATAAACTATATGTAGACTTCAAATAAGAATATGATTCAATTAAGAGGGAGAAGTTATATAGTATCCTGCTGGAGTTCTGAATTCCTAAAAAGTTAGTTAGACTTATACGAATGTGTCTAAATGGCACAAAGAGTAGGGTGCGTGTAGACAAACACTTTTCGGACACTTTTGAAATCCAGAATGGGTTGAAGCAAGGAGATGCACTATCTCCTCTACTATTTAGTTATGTACTAGAGCATGCCATCAAATCTTTAGAGGATGAAGAAGGCCCACAACTCTATGGTATTAATAAACTGTTAGTTTATGCTGATGATATAGTACTATTTGGCGATAGCGAGGAGATACTAACGGCTAATACGCTCACACTACTGAGTAACACTAAGAAATTGGGACTGGAAGTAAATATCAATAAAACTAAATATATAGTCACACTTAGAAATATATTATATGATGGAAATTGACAGCTAATAAATTAAGGAAATTTTGAGGAAGTGGCTGAATTCAAATACATAGGAACAGTAATCCAAACATTAATGAGGTGCACAAGGAAATTAAACATAGGCTCAATTCTGGAAATGCGTGTTATTATGCATTACAGAGACTTTTGACTTCCCAACTCCTTTCAAGAAATGTTAAACTCAAAATATATAAAACTATTATTCTACCAGTTATATTATATGGATACGAAACATGGTCTCTTGCTTTAAGGAAGGAAAGGAGATTACGAGTATTCGAGAATCAAGTTCTTTGGAAAATTTTTGGACCAAAGAGAGATGAACAGACAAGTGAATGGAGAAGACTGCATAACAGAGTATTAAATGGTCTTTATAGGAAGCCAGATATTATGAGATCAGTTAAGTCTCGTCGACTACGATGGGCACGACATGTGGCACCAATGGGGAATGAAAGACGTGCATGGAAGCTTGCAGTAGGAAAACGAGAGGGGAAACGTCCAGTTGGTAGACCAAGAATGAGGTGGGAGAATAACATTAACTATGATTTGAGGGAAGTAGATTAAACAGTGGATGAGTGGAAAAGATTGGCTCAGTAGAGGGATGTATGGAGGGCTTACGTCCGCGCGGCCATAAACCTACGGGTTCAATAGTGCCAGTGAGTTAGTTAGTTGGTGACCAGCCCAACTGACTAGTGGTCAGAGGTTCTGACTGTAGTTCATGAGGCCTCGGGTTGGATTCCTGGTCAGAGCATGGACTTTATTGTAATGGTCGCTCATGTGTGGATGTGAACTAAGTTTAGGTTTAAGGACTCTCCTGGTGCTTCATTACTATTAATCACCCAACATGTCATCGGTGAAACTTAACTCTGTGTTCCAGGCGCCCCTTCTTAACCCTTTGCCTCAGATTTAAAATATCCAAAATGTATTATATTGAAGTCGAAAAAGTAAGAGAAAGCTGAGATCTGTGCACTAAAAAGGTAAACTCAAACAAAATAGGATAAAATTCTGATAATTAGCGTTCAATTCAAATCCGGGCGTCAATGGCCTGACACAGAGGTCTATCTATTTTATTTTGTTTTATTTTTGGGTTTTAGGATTTTTACGATCTGTAAGTCTATGTAACGGGATTCATGACTCATTTCCTTTTACAAGAAAGATCATCATCATCATGAACAAATTCGTTTTAGGCAATGTGGCCTGTACGGTAAACCTAGCGAAGATGGTCTTGATCTTTCCACCGATGTTTTGGTCTTCCTTGGTCCCTATGTCCAGTTGGGGTATATTGGAATGCCAATTTTGGAAGTCTATTTCTTGCCATTCTTCTCAGATGATTTTTCCATTCTTGTTGGTATCTTTGTATATCTTCATTTAAACTTGTTACTCCAAGTTTTCCTCTGATAGTAGTGTTCCTTTGGTGATCCAGTCTATTAACTCCTAACAATGATCGTAAGAAGCGCATTTGGCTTACTTGAAGTTTATGAGAGTTTCTTTTATTTAAAATCCAAATTTCACTTCCGTATTTTAGAGCAGCTTTTGATGTGACGTTATGTAATCTTAGTTTTGTCTCAGCCCCATCTGTTTACCAAAATGTCTTCGTATTACCCCATTCATTTTATTATATTTTTGTAATTTTGAATCAATGTCACTCCTATACTCTGAAAATACACTTCCTAAGTAAGAGAAATCTGACACTTGTTCTATAATTTTCCATCAATCTCAATTTTCACCCGTTGTATGTTTTTTCCACACATGCCATTGTTTTGGATTTTGAAGTGGAAATTTTCATATTATATTTGCTGGCAATTTTGAATAATTGATATGCTGCTATTTGTAAGCTATCTTCGGAATCTGATAATATTATTTGATCATCAGCATATAATATTGTTTGAATTATTTTATTCCTAGTTATTGAAATTCCACTGTTTACTGTTTGTTTCCATTCTTGCACTATTCTGTTAATATATATATTAAATAAGAGTGGAGATAGTCCACATCCTTGTCGAACACCTTTGCCTGTGTTTATGTGTTCTGTTATTTCTCCATCTGGTAATTTAATTTTGATTTTATAATGTTGATATAAGCTTTGTATGGCTCGTATTACATGTGAGTGTATATGTTCTTCATGCAGTATCTGCCAAAGTTTATCTCGGTTTACATTATCATATGCCTTTTCATAATCTATAAATAGTATGTATAGTGGGAGATTAAATTCTCTCCTTTTTTCCATAATTTGTTGCAGGGTAAATATTGCATCTATAGTGCTCCTCCCTTTTCTAAATCCACATTGTTCTTCTTCCAAAAATGTTTCAGTACTTACTGATAACTTATTTTTAATTATGTTGGCATATAATTTAGATGCAGTTGGGAGTAAGGTAATGCCTCGGTAGTTATCACATTTGTTTTTCTTGACCTTTTTTATGTATATTAATTACTAGACCCGTTTCCCAATCCGTTGGAATATTATGACAATGCCAAATATTGTTAAAAAGTTCTAATAGTTTCTCTCTCAAGGCAGTTCCTCCATACTTAAAAAGTTCTAAATTTAAATCATCTAAACCTGGACTTTTCCTGTTCTTGGCCTTCTTTAAAACTTCTTCTAGTTCGTCCATTGTTATGTCTGGTTTTTCTATTTCATTTTCACAAGTCAAATTCGAAGTAATTTTTTCAGTGTGAGTGTTCGGTTCTGACCAAAGATTTTTGTAGTAAGTAATCCAGTCTTGTTTTGGCATCAGATTAACATTAATTTGTCTTTTGTTTCCATCTGTAATTTTTTGAATATTTTAAATCCCTGTCTTTGTGCTCCTGTAATATCACGTTCTAAGGATTTTACAAATTTATCCCAATCATCCCTTCTGTATTTTCTAGACAATTTACGAACCTTAGCTCTGAGTTTTTTATATTCTGTATAATGTTCCTCTTGTTTAGTTTGTAAATACACTTTATAGGCTTTTTTCTTTTGTTCAATATTTTCTTTTAATTCGGGATTCCAAGTTCGTAATCTCTTTTTGTTTTTGATTTGTTTATATCCGAGACTCTCATATGCTGCTTCCATAATTGCTTGTTTTAGATTTATCCAGTCCTCTTCAATATCGCCCGTGCTTGTTTTAAGTTTATTCTTTATTCTAGTTTGATATAATATTTGTGTACTTGGTCTTCCAATAAGTGAATTTTAAACTTTTTGGTGTCTTATTTTGTACTGTCTGCTTGTATTTTCTTGTGCTGATGTGTTTGTGATATAATTTTATTTTGCTTTCAACAAGAAAATGGTCACTATCAATTTCACTTCCTCTGTATACTCTAGTGTCATTTACAGACTTTTTAAATTTATTATTAATTAGTACATAATCTATTATAGACTTTGATCCCCTTGCTGCCCATGTATATTTGTGTATTTTCTTGTGTCTAAAGAAGGAGTTGTGATTCTTAAATTATTGAATATGCAAAAATCTATTAGCAGTTTACCATTATTGTTGCAAGTTGGTTCTCCTTCTGATCCAATGCATTCTCTTATCGGTTGATTTCCGACTCTTGCATTAAAATCACCAGCAATTATGAGATAATCTTGTTTATTTACTTTGTCAATGGTTTCTTGTAAAATATCATAAAATTCTGTGGTTTCTGAATCGTTTCCTTCTACAGGGGCATAAATTCAATTATATTCAAATTATGTCCTAAAATTTTTATTCTAACTGTTACAATTTTTGGGGAAATCCATTGGTAATATAAAATATTGTGTTGCAAATTTTTCCTTATTAAAATGTGACTCCTGATGATGCCCAGTTCTCTGCTGGAACTCCAGAATAAATCATTACATATTTTCCTAATTCTTCTGATCCTTTGTTCTTCTTTTTGTTTCCGAAATATGGCAATGTCAATTTTTCTTTTGTCTTAACTCTACTTCTAACTCTTCTTCTTTATGTGGTATTCCTCTCACATTCCATGTTGCAACTTTGAGATCCTTAATCATTAACCTATTTCTTGCTTTGTCGTCATCAGTGTGATCATTCCAGTCTTTGCTTAAGTTTCTTCGAGTAGTAGGAAGTCCCCTGGGTTGGTTACCAACCATCCGCAGAGCAAGACTAGTGGTAGGGCTGCTACCTTATAGCCTCTAGTCAGGCGTTAAAAATATGGAATTTCCTCCATATTCGATGGAACGGTTATACCGCCGTGACTCGGTCCCCATTACCTCGTTAGTTAAAAGCAGGGTGTACCACGCGCAGGTGAGGCTGAAGAATTAGGTAGGAGAGGTTATAGAATGCACATCACTCCTCTTACACCCCTACAAGAAAGATGTATTCAGAAATTTTATGTCCGTTAATATCCATTCATCTGAGCCCAGAATTGCACCTGCGAATCTCGAAAGCTGAGACGACTATGATATCACTAGCCAATAAGAACCGACCTGTTGAAAGTAAAGAACGCATTTTCAAGGTGTGTACAAAATATTGTAGATATTTATAATATAATCGACTTTTTCTTTGGTAAGCAAATAATCGGCCACAACAGGCACATTTAAAACTCGTCTTTTGACGCGAATTAGTTAATATAAGTGGGCTACAGTTGTACTATTTACCTTAAAATCTTAGATCTGCCATGACAGGCGAGAATAAGAAAAATGATGTAAAGACAAGCTGCTGGCATTTGTAAAAAAGAACACTTAATGATTAATAATTTATAGAGATATTTGTGAAAGAATGACGTACATAACTTTGTTCAATATTAATATTTTTTCAATATTGTAAGAAGGAGAGTATTTCTTGTGACACGTTGTTTTCCCCCGTGTAGAGAACTTGCAGAAACCGGGTCTTGTGTCTCTCAAGATATAGCTGTAGTTTTTACTCTCATGTCCCGTAAGGATTCTGTGTCAATTTTTTCAAACAATCGATCTTACTAAAGAAGTATAAATCAACATTAAGAGCTCGTATAAAATGTTATAACTAAAAACTTGTTATCAAATCATTAGTTCTGCTGGGAATTGTGCTCCTCTTGAAACAAATAAAAATTGTTTGGAATGTTGCAGCAGCATGTTTAATAAACACTGTAGAGTTTGTTTATAAAGTTAGTAAATAACTACTTATCAAGAGTCGGCGGGTGTGAAGAAAGTGTTGAAAATTACCTGGTAATAATAAAGTTATTTTCTGCACTGTTAATGTTATTATTGTTATGTTATTATTAATATTAATATCAATATAAAAATTAGGAATATATTATACAGGGCTATTCAGAATGAAGGAACAGACTTCAAACATTTGTTTCTTCCAAACTACAAAAAATAGAAACACAATTCTAACGTTCCGGAAAGTGAAAAGTTCAAATTACAGTATTTTATGCATCGAATTTGAGCGCCATGTGTTTACACGCCAGATATCGAAACGGTGCCACACACGTATCAGCGTATCTCTAGTTATCGAATACACAGATTCAACAAATCGATGTCCCAGAGTTTCAAGAGTGTCAGACATTTTGGGGTGGGATAAAACACGGTCTTTTACGTAACCCCACAGATAAAAATCACACAGGGTTAGGTCTCGTGACCTGGCAGACCATCAGTAATGAAGTTGATATTCTGCTCCTCCTCTTCCAATCCAACTTTCTGTTGTGTCGCCATTTTAATTACAATCAACATGATAAGCAACATACTTTTATCTTTTCAGGAGCGTTGTAATTGTTGCTATGTTTTGTAGTTGGGAAGATATAAAATGTTGAAGTATGTTTCTTCTTTCTGAATAGCCCTGTATAATGGTACAATTAAACAGTAACAGTTAATATAAATATAGGGAAATTTTGAGAAAGTGGTTCAATTCAAATATTAACCTAGGACAGTAATTACAAATAGGAATAAGAAACACAAATAAATGAAACAAGGGTTAATTCAGGAAATGTATGCTATTATATAATTATAGGGACTCAGGTGTTTGTAACTTCTCTAAAGTAAGGTTAAAACTGAAAATATATTAACTGTTATTCTGTCAGTTATATTAATGGATGCGATACATGGACTCAATTTATGGTAAAAAATAGCAGGAGATCGGATTTGAAATAAAGTTTTTAAGAAAGATTTTGGATCAAGACAGTGAACGACATGTGAAAGGAGAAAACATTTATAACAGTGATGATCTTTATAGGAAAGCAGAAGAGTGAGTCTAACAGATTGCGATGAGCAGGATTTTGTGGCACGAGTGAGGAATGAAAGAGAGTGAATGGGGGTTTTATTGTAGGGTAACATTGGGAAACGTCCGTTTGGTAGGCAAGAATTGAGATCAGCAAAGTGATGATTGTAAACATTTACTCACCTAAGGGATGTATGGAGAACGTATCTCCGCGTGGCCCACAGGTTCAGATAGTTCCAGTAATTATTTAAGTATGTCCGGTCGCGGTGGCTAATGGTTATGCTCCTTGCTCTGGTCCCGATGTCACGGGTGTTTCAAAACCCGGCCGGGGTTATGGGTTTTTTTTATAGGACAGATTAAATCCAAGGAGCAAGTCCCGTGAGGACTTTAAAGCCGTGGGTCCCGAGTCTGAAGATTTTCATCTCGAAAATCCTTAAGCCTGAATTAAAAGGCTCTCGCAAAATTTATACCGAATTTTCCACGTCCTAGTACTACCTTGGTTTTTGCTAGATGTTCAGTATGAGGCGGATCGCTGACCACGTACAAAACTAAAATTACCTCTATACGAAAACATGTAACTGAAATTAGTATGGTTCAAATTCTGTCCCCTGTAGGGGGAGAGCGTCTAAACTCTGTAAAGGGAAAACATAGAGCTTACAATACAATTATTATTATTATTGTTATTATTATTATTATTGCTTGTTATTATTATTATGTCTTATTATTATTATTCAATTATTATTATTATTATTATTATTATTATTATTATTCTTATTATTATTATTTATTATAAAATTAGTCAAACATTGCAATATATTATCAATGCTACCAGGTTGTAATTGACATTCATGGTTTTGATCTCGAACTTGGCGAAATTGTAACCACTTCATAGGTTGGGTCACCTTCTTAGGCGGAGTTTAGGTTACACCCGATGTTCTGGATTTTTATCATGTTGTAAATAGAATGGATAGTTAATGACAAAATGAGAAAAATTTTGAATAAAGTAACTGAGTTCAATACTTTCAGGAACGATATTGGAAGAATGAGATGCAGCACAAAGAATGAACATAAACTCATTCTTGAGTATAATGCTATTATTATTACAGAGACTTCGTCCACATCAACTTCTGTAAGAATGTAAACTGAAAAATATATAACTGATATCGTATACCTTTTTTATCTATATGGATGCTAAACCTTGATCTAATTTTAATGAATAGAAAAGTACGAGTACTGGTATTTGATAAACGTTCAGGAAGATTTGTGTACAAAGACGTACTCAAGTGAAGGGATTGTAGAAACTAAGTAACAGTTGAGCACCTTTATGGGGAGCCAGATATAACACGAAAATTCCTCTCGTAGACTGCGATGGGCAATGGCATGTAGAATGATTTGTCGAAGGTCCTACAAATCATTATAGGAAAAACAGAGAGAAAAGACAGTGGTAAGTCAGCAATGAGGAGGGAGAGACATTAAGTTAAAATGTTTGTTAATTTGACATTGGTGAAAGTTCTTAGGATTTTTTTGTACCAAACAGAGATGAAGATACAGGTGAATTGAAGAAAACTACATAACAGTGAACTCCTTGATCCTTATAGGAAGCCAGATACCATAAGAACAGTTAAGTCTCGAAGATTGTGTTGAACATACATGTATCAAGAATGAGAATGAGAGAACGTGCGTGGAAGCGTCTTTATAAGAAAAACCAGAGAAAACGCCCATTTGTAGACCAAGAATGGGTTGGAGAATACCATTAGCCATGATTTGAAGAGTGGATTATACAAGGTTGATCAGAAAACATTAGTTTTCGGTTAGGGATGTATGGAGAGCTTTCAGTGTCGGAAATGAAGCTATAGGTTCGATAAGGCTTAGTTTCTCATCATATTACGGTTGTATTTTATTTACTTCTCATTTTCTTCTGCATTCCATTCTTCTTCCATCACTCTCCTTATG